>JAQHUG010000003.1:6529010-6560482 GCA_028555095.1 Dicrostonyx torquatus
AAAAGAAAAGAAAAAAGTGTATCTTGAGCAGTCCCAAGGATAAGGAAGCTTACCTCCAATACCTTGACTCCCCAGCCACACCTAAGAGCATATTTTCAGGACAGTCACCTAGTAGTTAGATTTTGATCAGAGTCTTTCTTGGGTTTGGGGGAACCTTCCTGTTCCTGGAAGACATCTTAAAATTTTTATTGTCATTTTGTGGTATAATGCATTTGCATGCGTGTGGTTTGTGTATGTGAGCAAGCGTATCCAGGTATGGACGTGCCATGTGTACACGTGGAGGACAACCTGGGACGTCAGGTCTCTCCCTCCACCATGGTTCCAGGGATTAAGCACAGATTATCAGGCTTGCTCAGTAAAGACTTTACCCTCTGAGCCAGTTCACCCATTCCCCCCCCACCCTTGTAAGAAAATTCAGAAGCTTTTGTCCTCTCCTGCATCCACTGTCTCTCCTTTTCTCTTAGGTCTAAACTTATTTTCTTTAATTTTGTTTTGTTAGAGACAGGGTTTCATTAGGTAGCCCAGGCTGGCCTTGAAATCACCGTAATCCTCCTGCCTCAGCCTCCCAAACCCTGGAAATATAAGGGTGTGCCGCTCCCACACTGATCTGATCAATGAACAACAACACGGGAAACCACAGAATCATGCACGTTAAAAGGGTAACTCTTACAGTGTGTGTAGTCTACCTCACTTTAAAAAGAAAGAGCAGGAGCAGCCCCTCGGGTGGCTTGAGTGGAATATAATTAATCGGTGGTGATTTTTGAGAAGCCTGGGTGCTTTGCCATTGCCTCATTGATTAGAGAAATTACTGACCTTCCCTCTCAGGTCTTCTGGAACACACTTGCCCTTCTGAGACATATGGGACAGCATTTCTTCCCAAAGACATGACTCACCCGTGCCCTGCTGGCATCACAAGACATCACGTGGATGGTAGTAAGAATGGCGGCAACTGGTCTAAGAGCTGAGTCTAGGATGAGGAAGGTGGTTCAGAGATCTTTGGGAGTTTTTGTTTGCTTGCTTGTTTTTCTTTTTTTTAAAGACAGGGTTTCATGTAGCCCAGGCTATCCTCAAACTCCTTAAGTAGTACAGGGATCTTTCTGCCTCCACCTCCCAAGTGCTATTGTGTGCCATCAGGCCTGGGACACATGTATGACAGGGTCTCACACTACAGCCCAAGCTGGCCTGGAATTTACAGCAATCTTGTCTCAGCTGAGTGCTGGGATTACAGGCACAGCATCTATAGTGTTTTCCCAGAAGCTATTCAGGCAGTCTCTTTCTCCAGATGTTCTCCTTTTGAGGCCAAAATTCTGGCGCTGACCTGGAAACACAGGCAGGGAGGTTATAGGTCCAAGGCAGAGCCGAGTCACACCTGTCCTGCGGCTGACTGGGTCCTTGGTTGCCAATACAGACTAAGGTACTGTGCCTGAGAAGGACTGGTCTCACTCTTGTACCTGATGGATTTTTCCTGCTCCGTTGAGAAAGTGTTGGTCTCGTGTTTGATGCCTTTGCTTTTGGGCTTGTACAGCTTCACTCTTCCAGTAAACAAGGGCATGTAGGTAAGTCTGGTGTGAACCTCAGATGGCACCTGCGAACCCAGCACATGGGAGGGGACAGAGCAGTCAGCTGATAGAGGACTAAGTCCCGCCCTCTGTACATGACAATCTGAGCCATTTGTCAGTTAGGGAATCACAAGGAGCATGCTTTTGTTCTGCCTTAGGTGAAAAGGGAATCTCTAGGGGCTGGAGAGATGGCTCAGTGGTCAAGAGCAGGTACTGCTTTTGTGGAGGATGTGAGTTTGGTTCCCAGTACCCAAGCTGAATAGCTTACATAACCATCTGTAACGTCAACTCCTGGGGCTTAGACATTTCTCGTTTCTGAGGTCACCTGCATTCAAATGTACATACTCACACCCAGACATACAGACTTGCATGTAGTAACCATAATAATAGATATAAATATGGGTTCATCAGTGCTTAGTGAGCAGGATTGGGAAACACTCTTGTTCAAAATCTCTCTGAAGCAAGTGAGACACTAGCTCAGAGGGTAAAGTCACCCACTGCCAAGCCTGGTGATGGGGCTGGAGAGATGACTCAGTGGTTAAGAGCACTGGCTGCCAGCTCACAAATGTCTGTTGGATCTGATGCCCTCTACTGGACTCCACAGGCACCAGGCACGTTTGTGGTGCACAGATGTGCAAGAAGGCACATACATACATAAAAATAGAAAATAGAATAATACAAAAAAGTTTTTTTTTTGTCTTTGATTGTTTTTTGAGATAAACTGCTGTGTAGTTCCTACCAGGGGTTTTTCGTTGCTTCCATAGCGCCCTTGGGGCTGAGCCCTCCAGTCCTGGAAGAAGTGCTTGCTGGTCACTTCGGCTTGGAGTTTGCCTTGGAAGATTCCAGGTGTGTGCGGGGGCCACTTGCTCTTGACTTTTCTCGGCAGGAGCTTGAGAGGTGGCAGACAGGACATCTGGGAAGGAACCATAGCTTTAACTGTGTCATGCTTCTGTCACCTGGCGGTTGGAGCGCTCAGAGTCTGGGAATGGTTGTAGAGGAGGGAAAACCGTATTTCTGGGTTTCCCAAGATAAAGTGGTGGCAGGCTCTGTTGTTCTCTGTTCCCTGAAGGAGGGATTAGGACCCTCTTTTTTTTTTTTTTCTAAACAGGGTATCATATAGCTTGAGCAAACCAATATGTAGCCAAGGATGACCTTAAACTTCCCACCCTCCTGCTTGCACCTTCCAAGTGCTGGAAATCAGAGCTGGGGCTTCATGCATGTTGAGGAAGCACTCTGCCACCCCAGCCCTGGTTACCTCTTGGCAGGGAAGCTTGGGCACGTTACCCTGGATGCTGTGGCTTCATCATACTTGGCGATGCTCTTTGTCCCCATACTTGCTATCCCTGGCTTTGTCTGGCTCAGCTCCTGATGTGCGTGGGTCGTGGGCCAGCCAGGGGCCATTTCCCTTGACACACGCTGTGCAGATTGGCTGCATAGGAAACAAAAGATTCTACTGGTGGTCACTTCTCCCTTTGAGCCAACCCAGGTGACCTGAACAGAAGGGCCCTGTGGCCTGGGCTTGCCTCCTGGTCTTTCATTTGTGGGTTTGCCTAAATTAAACAATATATTTTTGGGTCCTTTCAAGTGAAAACTTCTTTATTGCTTCTCCGGAAAGGAAAATTTAAATTTATTTTATCCATTTCCTTTACACATCCCCCAGTTATCATGCTGTGTTTTCGCAGAGACGATGAGACACTTGCCGCCACAGGATAGGGCTACAGGGAGCGTACTAAATCTACCTAGCAGGCAGCTAGGGACTGCAGCTTAGAGAATGGGGGTTCGGTGTCGAGAGCTTGGACGTTTGTTTGCTGGCGGGGTATATAGCTCTTTGTGTAACTAGGCTGATGCACTGGTCACTTTGAGGAACACATCATCTCTTCGACCTACACTTGTAGGACATCTGTAAAGCACACACAGTGGTGTCTCTGGGTTCAAGCTGGGCTTCCTAACTGGTTAGGGATGCATTAAAGGGCCGTCTGGGGACAGAGGGCAGGACAAAGATGCCCTGGACTCCAGTGAGACTGGGAAGCCTGGGTCTTCCTAGTTTGCAATGGGGACTTTATGTCTCCCATGAATACACAGGGGATGGGGCTGACCCTGAATTTAGGACCCTTGCTCCCATACCAGTTTGCCCTTGTTCAAATCTCAGGTGAAGTCAAAGGTCTAAGTTAAAGCTGAGCTAGAGGGAAGTCCAAGATCCCTGAAGACAGCCCTTTGCCTGCGGCTTGACGACTGTTTTCCTGAGGTGACAGATGGTGGACTTCTAATATTACTGGATCCTTGGGAAACAGGCCCCTCCCTGCCTTTCTCCACCCATCATATTGCCCTGCTGGAGGCTTGCTCTTAGTTCTGGCTACTCACACAATCCCCTGACTGCTCTTGTCTAGACCAAGTGAGAGGGCTTGACTCCACATTGGAGCTTGGGTGTTACTCTGGTCCTGGCTGACATACTCCATGTGGCTCTGGTGTCCTCTTGGTGCTGTTCTTCTGCCCTGAATGTGACCTGAAAGGATTACGTAGGGAGCTGAGGATGACCTCGAACTTTGGATCTTCTGGCTTCTACCTTGCAAGTGATGGGATTATGGGTGTGTATCACCGTGCCTGCACCATGCAATAATGGATCTCAAACCCAGGGCTTTGTGCCTGCAAGACAGGCACATTGGGGACTAAGCTCAACCCAGCCTCAGTCCATCTCTTTGCTTTGAAAGCTTGGCCTGCAAGACTGTCAACAGGCCTAGCCACGGGAGGGAGGAGGGAAAGCTGTGAAGTGGTAGGCAGCATGACACCCTCCAGAGTGACTCTGGCTGACCATGTAGCCAGACAGTGCCTGAAGGACTACTACTGAACCAAGCCTTTGCCCTGTACTGTATTCCATTGTGATCAGTCTGGGACCGGGATAGGACTCAGCGAGGTGTTTGAGAATGGGAGTTCACATTTTGCTTTATGTTCAATGTCAAACTCCACTCCTTCTTAACCCCTCTCCCCATTAGTTCTCACCTGAATGGGAGGGTTTGTCCCCGTGGTATGTCACATCCTCCATCTTCCAGGGCTTGAGCCATTCTCTGTGGGATTTGCTGAACAAGATCCATCCCGGCTTGTCGTGTCCACTTGAGCTGTTTCTCTGGAATGGAACCTCCTCGAGCAGCTGCAGGCGGTATTTAACATCTGTTGGGCCGATTTCCTCCCCTTCCAGCCTCTGGAGGGCAACCCCAGACTGCTGATGCTTCTGCTGGGAAGTTTACTTGGTCAGAGAGGTCATTGCTGGGGTTAAGTAGGGGACGAGAGTATGTGTGTGTGTGTGTGGGGGGGGGATCTTAGTCTCCTAGAGTAAACATTTGTCAATTCCCAGCAACCTCATGGTGACTCATAACCATCTATAATGAGATCTATTGCCCTCTTCTGGTCTGAGGGCATACATGCAGGCTGAACACTATATACATAATAAATATATATATTTTTTTAAGTTACTTGCTTGAGCTGCAATGTTCTTACCTGCCCCTTTCTGGGTTCCTGAGAAGATCTGAACTAAGGACTTAGTCTCATGCTTGGCATGTAGTAAGTGCATAATAGTCCTTTTAAATGGTTGTGATCTTTTTAGATGATGTTGTGTTGGTGACATGAGTTGGGGCTTGATTGGAGTCCTTAACTTTACCTGAACACCAGGGGCATTGTCCTCAAGCACCATGGGGGCAGCCAGGGACTCTCGCTGGATGGAATTGGAAGAGTCAAGCAGGTAGGATCTTCTGACCCCAGGAGAGCGAATGTCTAGAGTAGGGAGAAGAACTAAGGACCATCTTAGCCCTCCTACCTTTGGGCAGCTTTCTGCTACCCATCACTCACCAAGGGGAGAACAAGGCATGGTAATTTATGTGAGACTGTTCAGTGTAAGAAGTTGAGTGGAAGGGTTGGAGTGGAATGGAGATGGTTGTCTGCACATAGGGGCACACGACAAAGGCAATCTTCCTTCCTTCCTCCCTCTATCCCCCATCTGTCCATCCCTGCTGCCTTCCTCCTTCCATTCTTCCCTCCCTCCCCCTTTCTTCCTCTATCCCCATCCATCCATCCATCCATCCATCCATTCCTACTTCCTTCCCTTCTTTCCTTTCCTCCCTCTCTCTCTCCCTCCCTCCTCCTCTTCCTCTATCCCCCATCCATCCATCCCTGCTTCCTTTCTCCCTCCACTCCTCCATACCCCTCCCTCCCTTCTTTTCTTCCTTCTTCCCTTTTTCATTTTCTTTTGAGGGAGCCGTACATAGCTCGAGTTAGTCAAGAATTCCGTACATAGCAAAAGACAGCCTTGAGTTTCTGATCTTCCAGCTTCAACCTCCCAAGTGGTGGGATTACAGGCATGCACCCCACACCCTGTTTAATCAGTAAATGTAGCTCGGTGCTTTGTGCACGCTAGGAAATGGCTCTAAAAACTGAGCTACACCCCAAACTACAAAAGCAGCTGTTCTTAAACATTCCAAGGATTGTTTTGATTCTTTCTTTTGGCTTTGAATACTGTGGCTGTTGAGAATGGGTGGCTTACAGTAAAAATGGTTGACAGTAGGGTCCTGGAGAGTCAAGGGAGGATCCCTTTCAATGGGCGTGGGGCAGGCATTGTGGTGTCCATGTCTCCTAAGGGGCAGAGAAAGGAGAGTGTCTAGAAACATAATAACTAGGGGAGCCACATCAGGGATGATGTTCCTTGCTCTCATCAAAGTTGCAAGTCTATGTTCCGGGACCTTGACGAGGGCATTCTAGCTCCAGCAGAACATAAAGGAAAGATGGGTCCGTGAGCTGATTTTTGTGGTCAGGTATCAGACCAAGAGGAAGGCCAGGTGTCTGAGGGTCGAGGGAGCCTGGCAAAAGACAGACAACTTTTAGCTGGGAAAGTGGATATCCACTTGACCGGTGGATATCAAGTGGAGTAGGCAGAAAGGACGAGTGTGAGAATATCTGCCAGACCGAGTTGGATGCTTCAGGCTTTTACCCAGGGTGTGGGCAGCTGCAGTTGGAGTAGTAATGAGAGGTCTGTGGGGACAGGACAAAAACCCGTGTCCTTCTCTACTAGCATTGAAGGGAGGGAGCATACAGCGGGAGGAAAGGGACTTTGGGACTAAAGAAGGGTTGAAGAGGTGGACGTCAAGTAGAGGCGGTCAGAGGACAACTACCCACAGTCACAGAGCATACGTGTCCTCTGTTCACCAGCTCCTGAGTGACACAATGGCATTAGCTCCGAGGTTAATGTCTTAGGCTACCATGGACCTTCTCTAGATGTGAAGGCCATGGAAGGAGCAGGAGGCAGCTACCTCCCCAATAATAGACTGTTGCCACCAGCATCTGGGGGAATGGGTGATTGTGGAAATAACCAGGCCTTAAGGTTGCTGGATCTTATCTCTGTTACTAACCTCAAGTCCAACTGTGAGTCTCTGTTGAAGGGAAGTATGTACGCATATGTGTGTATGTGTCTGTTCAGTGAACATGTGTGGGTGTGAGCATGTGTGCATATGTTGTGAAGCATGCATGCATGTGTGATTGTCCAGTGTGTGTGTGGTGGTGGGGAGGGTGTACAGCATACTTAAACTTGACCCCTCAAATGCCGTTCCTGTCCTCTTTTCCACTCCAGCCCACCTTGCACACCTACCAGGTGCCCTGAGGCAGAGGGTTGAGCTGCATTCTGCCAGCTGTGTAGGTTTGCCAGTGGCTGGCTCCTTTTCAGAACCTGCAGTCACAAAATAGGAACCTTGAAGCTGGTAGATGACTCTAGACTCCTGTTCATGCTGCCTTTCCCATCCATTAAAGCGTTTCTTCTTCCTTTCTGGCTCCAAGTGTCCCCCTCTGGTGCATGGGATCACAGAGGTAATGACATTAATCATAGATGCAGAGCTGGAGAGGGCCTCCAGCCGTGAGACCTCACACTGCCCCCAGGGCCACCCCCACATCTGAACACTCTCCACTCTGTCATCCCCTCTTGGGACAGATGTATATTTCATTCTGGAGCAACACTAGCCATTTTCAATTGTCTTTCCCCGTGGCTTCTCCATTTGTCTGAATTATCCATCCCAAGGCTTATAAAATGGAGTTACTCTTTTTCAGTGGAATCTTCTAGCTAAGCTAAGGCTTTTGTGACTCCATTGTGAACCAGCATGGCTGCAAGCTCAGAGGGCCTTGATCAGAGTATGTTCTGTGAAACCTCCCACTGTGGCAGAGTTTAGTCAATATTTTTAAAATTTAAATTTTATTTATCATTATTGTGCATGTGTGTGTGATATGGAGCATGCATGCCAAGGCACATGTGTGGAGGTCTGAGGACAGTTGTGTTGGGTTTGTTTTCTTCTTCCACTATTATGTGGGCTCCAGGGATCAAACTCTGCTAGTCAATCCTTTGCAGCAAATACTTTACCTGCCGGGTTATATTGCCTGCCCCTAATTTGTTTTTTATTATATATATATATATATATACATATATATATATATTATTGTTTTTTTCCCTCCAGAGAACAGGGTCTCTCTGTGTAGCTCTCAATTGTCTTGGAACTTGCTCTGTAGACTAGGCTGACCTTGAAAACACAGAAATCTGCTTGCCTTCTGCCTCCTGAGTGCTGGGATTAAAGACATGTGGCTCTGTTGCCTACTCCCCTGCTCCTAATTTAATTAGTGTTTTTAAAATAAAATTTATAGTGTGTGTGTATTTGTGTGTGTAAGCAGACACTATGATAATATATGTGGTCAGAGGACAACTTACGAGAATCAGTTCTATGCCTCTACCATGTGGATCCCAGGTATGGAATTCAGGTTTTCAGGCTTGACAACAGGGGCCTTCACCTGGCCTTGAACTTGCCATATTAGCCAAGAATGTCCTCGAACCCCGATCCTCTTGCTTCCCTACCACATGCTAAGATTACAGGCAGGAGCCACTGTGCCCGGCCAGCGCTCAGCTTCTGAGTCACAGTTTGGAAAGTCTACTTGTGAATTAAAGAAAAAGTGTGACGCCGGGCGGTGGTGGTACACGCCTTTAATCCCAGCACTCGGGAGGCAGAGGCAGCGGATCTCTGTGAGTTCAAGACCAGCCTGGTCTACAAGAACTAGTTCCAGGACAGGCTCCAAAGCTACAGAGAAACCCTGTCTCGAAAAACCAAAAAAAAAAATAAAGAAAAAGTGTGACAAAGACACTATTCAAGCAGCCACTTGGGGCAATAGGCAATGCCCAGCATGCCAGGGCCACAGAGGGGCCCTGTCACCCAGTTCTACCTAAGAAATTTTTGGTGTTCCCAGCACAGGATCTATTGTCTGATCAGATCTTTCCTGAGCTTCACAGGACTCTGAAGACAACATTTATCTTATTTGGGGATTGTGAGGTCCTTGGGTTCCATAATCAGCTGGGTGGGAACTCTGGGGTGGGGAGGTGGGGGAGCTCCTGAGAGGGGATCCAGTTAGCCAGGCTAACTGATGGGCCTGTGTGCCGTGGGTCAGATAACTGCCTCATTAGCACACGGAATTTTCCAAGCAGACATTTATGGAGTGGCTTTGCCAGGCCCAGAAGCAAGGAGTCTGGCTTTTCATGAGGGAGAAGCATGTCTGTTGACACTGACAGGGATGGCTGAGGTCAGGACTGTCCTGTGTACAGCAGATTCTGGATGAAGCCGGATGAAGCCAGATGTGTATAGGACACATCCAGTGTCCTCAGCCTTCTCTCTAGAGCCTTCACAGCCTCCTGGCTTCTCCACCTCCTCCTGACACCCGTGGACTGAACTCCGTGGCACCCCTGGACTGCACGCCGTGGCTGAGCATCACTTCCAGGATCTACTTTCCCCATCCTTCCTCGTCCTCCTTCCTGGACCTGTCCTGCTCAAATGTCATTTCCTCCCTGGAGAGTCTCCTGGTCCATTGTTGCTGACACAGTGGCAGCAGGGGCTCAATCTCATGATGTCGGATGATGAGCTGTGCGCCCAACTCTCTGTAGTACACTGAGCTCCATGTTTTCCTCTGCCTGCTGGACTTAGGAGTTTATTAAAGATAGAGGCTGCCAGCACAAAGCCCAGCCTGTACAAGACATTTAATAAATATTTGTCGAATTCAACTGGAGGCTAGGGTAAGATTTCTTTGTAGGTAAGAACTGGGCAAGAGCAAGCCTGCAGCCTGGGTGTGGTGGCCTATGCTTGTAATCTCTGCAACCTAGGAGGCTGAGGCAGGAGGATCAGTAGGAGTTTGAGGCCAGCTGGGGTTAACATTGTAAATTTTAGACCAACATTCAGTATAAAGCAAGGACCCTTTTTCAAAACCAACCAACCAGCATGTGTGAGCTTGCCGACTTAGTGGCTGGCTCATGAATGGAGCACAAATGTGGACTGACCATGTTTTAAGGTATCAGATCTTCTGGGGATTTGGAGATCTTTATTATTTATTTTCTTGAGAATCCTCTCCTGCCTGGGGAACATAAGACTCCATTATTTTTTCCCTCCAGCCACGTGCCTAGGGAATCTTGGAAGGATAGTGAGCTAGGTGGTCTGGGACTGGGGCACTAGGACAGCCACCCAGGCTGTAGTCATATGCTTGTGTAGGCAGGGTGTGCCTTCTGGGATGTCCCCTAGTCTGGGGGACTGTACTCAGAAGAAGGAGCAGTGCAGGGAAACCTGTCTGAGGCAGCCCAGGTTCTCTCTTCTCTCTCTGGTAGAGCTCTGTGGAGTAGGATCTGTGGTTGCTGTCCCTCAAACACTGCGATCCTTATGTCAAGTGGATATTGTTCATTATCATGCTGGTAATTTGCGGGATTTTTTCCGAATGACAGAACGTGAAGACATTCCCCCAAATCACACCAGTCTATACTTCTGTACTCAGAATCCCTGACAGGTGGGTGAGGGAAAAAGGGTTCCCTAGGAGCCTTTGGTCACCCAGGCACTGGTGCCAGACAAGGCTCCAAGGAATCCTTCTGCCTTGGACCTAACAGGCCTGGCCTTTTTTCCACCTTCTTGGGGAGGGAAGGCTTGGGGCTTGTGAAATGTCTTCTTTAGTGATTATATAGTGTAGCCTAAGGACTCATGTGGGGCAAAGTAGACCAAGAGCGGAATCAAAGGTAAAGCTCTGCAGGAGGCCAGAAGCCTGATGCTGGCTTAGGCTGTCCCTTGGATGGGCTGATGCAGGCTGCTCCGTGTTGCCATCTGCTGGACATATGCATCAATAGCATGTCACACCCTTGGGTGCTTCCTTTGGCTGCTTCAGTCTTGTCCCTTTACCCTCTTTCTTTCTGTTCTTCTTCACGCCTCTCTCCCTCCTACTCAACACACATCTGTATTACTGCTTCTCCAGGGCGGGGCTGTCAAGAAGCCTTAGCCCTGACCCAGGAGAGAGGATCTGAACTAGTTACTCCTGGGTTGCTGATGAGAGAGATGCTCTACCTCTGGGGTCAGAGATCTTAAAGTCCCACCTGTCTCTTTAGGTTCTTGAAGGCTCTCTGGTACCCGGAGCTTGGCTGTGATTGAAGGTTACTGAGTCATGTGTGAACCCAGATATTTCTGAGAGTGAGTGCACAGCATTAATAATTATGTCAGCAAGACCACCTCAAACACAACGGACGGTGGGCTCCTGGCCTCTGCATCTAGGTGTGGTGTGGAAGGCAAAGGCAGCCAGCAGAGGCTGCTGCAGCACTAGCTATGGGCCTTGCTACTTCTAAAAGCTCTTTCCAGGGTGTGAAGATACAGAAACAGGGCTCTACTGGTTAGAGTTGACTACATACAAGTCTGGCCTTCACGTGTGCTGATGTACCCCGAGTGATGTCCTGGCTTGCCTGTGCCTGCTTTTCTTACTCTCCCTGGGGCAAAGGGGCTGAGTGCTTCACCTGGTTTGGCCAGGGGACACAGTTCACAGCCCCAGGCCTGGCTTTTCATAGCTTTCTGTCAATCCTGGACTGGGCTGTGCCTTTTCTAAATCCTGACGGTTCTTGTTGCTGTCCCTCTGGGTAGATACGAGGCATGTGGGCTCCTAGACTGACCAGCTCTGTGCACCTTCTTGGTGGATTAGTAGGAACTAGTAGGAGGGCAAGTGGGCTCAGGAATCTCCCGAGCCAAAGGGGAGCCAAAGATGGCGGCTCTTCTGCCTGACCTGAGCCACTGACTGAAGGTAGGGACTTCAGAGCCACTTGGAGGAGAAGGGTGCCAGCAAATTGCCAGCCCGCTTTCTTCTTGCCTATCCCTCCTTCTGGCAAGGCCCTCTTTTCTTCTTCCCCTTCTTGGGGACTTTCCCCTCTCTTGGTACCCGTGTTCAGAGTTGAAAGACCTTGTCCGGTGTGTGCGGGGGAAGCTTGGTGGCTGAGTTGGAGTGTGGTTTCCAGTTTCTTGGCTGTGACAGATGGCCTGACATTGTATTGTTTGCCCAGAACCCATCTCAGGGAGCCACTTTCCGCCCTGACTCACCTGTGTGGACAGGCCAGCGTTGGGTTTTGCAGATCTCAAGCACACCATAGTAAAAAAGGGAGGTGTTCTAAATAGGCTGAGGGGAGAGCTGCTCTGCTCAAGTAGAGAATTCTGGAGCAGCAATGGGTAGCCCTGGTAGCCATAGGGATCACCATGGCAACGTGAGAGGCAATCCAGCAGTTCCAAAGGGAGGCAGGATTGGAGCAGGCCCTCCTCCAGGCTGAGGCTGAATTCCGGCTGTGGTTAGAAGGACTTAGGATCACAAAGGGATCTGTACTCCTGTGGCTGCCCCAATTTAGGGGACATGTGGCCTGCCTGCTGCCCCCATCAGTGGAAATCCCTCACTCCCTGTTATTCATCCATGAGACACTCAGCTTGGGCAGAGGACTTGTTGGTGTGTGTGGAGAAACAGGGAGAAGAACCTGAGAATTGCCTTGTACATTGAAGAAAACGCTATGACGGGGTCTTAGGTTGCTCCAATCTGCTTCTCTACCTACAGGACTTGGAACCATCAAAGTTAACCTAGACTAACCGGAGATCAATGGCTGGCCTATCATGTCCCCTCTAGTGTTTCTGTACAAAAAGCTACCTATTTGGAGAAGGAAAATAAATGAAAGCAGTTTTTTTGATCTCTGGTGCTGCTGAGACTGTGTGACCCTCCTCCCTCCCTGCTGTCCCTGCCCACTCCTCACTCATTACCTCCTTTCAATTAGCCACGGCTGGGTTAACCCCTTCAGCGTCAGGTTTGGATGAGGGTGATTGCTTATTGCCTTCTCCACAGGCCCTGCTTCCAGCACGGTTCTCAGGAGCACAGAACGGGCCAAGTCCAGTGCCTGCCAACCTCCTCCATACCCTCCCTCCGGCTGCCAAATCTGACTTTGATTAGCGTGTGGAGGGGAAGAAAGCAGGAAAATAGAATATTAAAATCTTAATTCAATTTAAAACACTGTCATTCACAGGCATGCCAAACAGTGAGATGACTAATTATTATGCAAATGAGGCAGATAGAAAAGTGATTAATAATTGCACAAATTAAAAATTATTGTAAACATCCTGTGACGAGCGATAAGTCCGATGGAGAAGTGAGGGCGGTGGGCCGGGGAGGCCATGGAGGAACCGGCTCCTGCATCCGTTTTTCCTCATTAGGGGGATTTAATTAGCACCCAATGATGGGGTTTGTGTTGCCAGGGTTGGGGAGTATGTGGCCAGTACCCCAGCTGTCTTCTGGTTTCTCGTTTCCTCTCCAGTTCTTCCTCACTGCCCTGGGGTCCCCGCTGGAGCCAGCTGAGCAGAAAGAGGAAGAGAGACCGGTCACTATGAGGGGCAGACACTGTGCAAAGCAAGCCTGCTGCTTTTCTCCATCCCTGACCACCTACCACCTGTCCTTTACACCCTCAGGTCTGGGTCGGGAGTGAAAGTTAAGAGGCTCCTCGGCTTAGGAACTTAGGAATGGTGGGCAATCTTAGTCCAGCTAACAGTGACTTCCTGTGAAGGGTCATAGGTCATCCCCAAGTGCATGTGTGTGGAGGCTGGAGGACAATATTGGTGTCACCTCAGAAAAGTGAGGTCACCTCCTTTGAGGTCTTTCATTGACCTGGAATTTACAGTTAAGCTAGACAGACTGGCCAGCCGAGCCCTAAGATCCCCCTTTCGCTCTCTCTTGCACTGGGGTTACACACACACACACCACCACCACCACCACCACCACCACCACCACCACCACCACCACCATGCTTAGTGATTCCGATTCCGGGGATTGAACTCAGGTCTTTGTGTTTACAAGACAAGCTCTTTACTGGCTGAGCCATCCTACCAGTCCCGCTGACATATTCTTATTGAAAACATTTACCTACCAGCCACAGCTTCCTCCTGCTAGGGTCTGGATGGGGGTCTGTGTGAACGGCTGCTGACATCAAACCCCTATCTCTGACTCATCCTGGCTTCTCATTCTGTTCTTGACTTCTGTCTTGCATCTCCGTGGGCTCTTCTGAGGCACATGAAGGTGACGGGATTTGGGACAGTCTCTGTGAGACCTAGCTTGAGCGGCCTCATCTCTTTGGGTTTGTTCCTTTTTACAAGATTTGGGCAGGGGCGACAACCCAGTGATTTGCCTAGCCTGTGCAAGGCCCTCCATTGGAACTGAAGCACCACAGGTAAATACATACAATGGGGAAGATTCTGCAATTTCATGGGCTTTTCCCCATTTTCCTTTCCTCATTTTAACCCATCTATTTGCTAAGCAGGTCTCACTTCTCTGTACCAAGTGCTAGGGTGCAAACTGTAGATGGTGTCCAGGATCTTGAGAGCACCGGGAAAGAGATGAAGGATGTCACATGCTGACATCACCAGGGGTGAAAGACTAATGAAGTCTGGAGATGGTCAAGGGGCTGGCGAAGGCTACGCTGGGGAGTAACAGGGCTGATACTTTATCCTGGGAGAGTCTGGTCCTATGCTGAAGGACCTGAGCAGAAAAGAAAGGACTTCATGTTGGGGAAAAGATTGATTAGAATTGTTTTAAAAAGCTCCCATCAGCCTCACTGTGAAGACGGGTGAAGTTGGAGGTTGGGTCCCCACCCAGAGGCTGTCGTAGCTGTCTGCAAGAAAGACCCAAGCTGTGACCATCAAAGGAGAGATGACAGGAAAGAAGGCAGGATCTGGCATCTCAGTGATGTGTATGTGAGGGTGTAGGGTGACACTGGACTTCCGCCCAGGAGGTGACATTCAAGGGAAAAGGAGAGATGACAGCTGGTCTAGTCCCCTTAGGAGTGGTGTGCTGGGTTACCGTGGCAGTTAAGGCTAAGGTCTCACTTCCACACCCTCTCAGTGCTCCGACTACTCCTCAGTCAAGGAGGGGCCGAGGGAGGTGAACGGGGAAGAAATGTAAAGCCTGACCACGGTGTCTCTCTGGGGCAATGAACTTGGGATAAAAATTCACAAGCTGACATGTATTGGCTATGCTTAATTGTGGAATAACGCTACAGTGAAGTAAAAATCTATAAAATAGGTGGTACGAAGCCCGGGATTTGTGCCTCTCCCCGTTACATACTTTCGAACACAAAATAAATCTGTCTTCCACTGTTGCTGAACTGCTCTGTAGTGTCTGTAGGATTGTGGGCAGCTTGCTCCTTGGGTGTGGCTTAGTCCCAAATATCCCCCAAGATGTGTGTGTGTGTGTGTGTGTGTGTGTGTGTGTATGTTGTGGTGTGTGTGTGTGTGGGGCATGTGGAGAGCGAAAACCTGGGTTTGGCTTAGTCCCAAATATTCCCCAAGATGTGTGTGTGTTGTGTGTGTGTTGTGTTGTGTTGTGTGTGTGCATGTGGAGAGCAAAAGCCTGATTGGAGCAGGGCCATGTAAGTAGACAGGAATCTGTTTCCTCTGTCCCCCAGGGATGGAAGGCAAAAAGGGAGATCAAAAATGTCCATGTACCTGTTACTCTATTTCAAGGTTACCTCAGGTAATCAACTGGTAATAACTATGTTAACTGGTGGGTGGTTCTTTCTCATCCCAGGAAAACTGGAACACAAAGGCCAAAAGGTTTGGAGAAGGGGTTCTGGTTCTGGCAGAGCTGCATCTGTCATGTGCATGGTTTCTGCTAGAGGGGAGCTGCTGCCTGAGCCTGGGATGTGAGGACGTGTGAAGGAAGCGCTGATGGGCCACAGAAGTCTAGAGGCACCTGGGTCCTTTGAGCTGCTTCAGCTTCTGGGACAATGGAGAGCTCCATGCTATCCACCTGTTCAGGTGTCTTCCTGCTAGGACGTACCTGTGTTGGTTCGTGATAACCTCAACCCTACTGAGGGTCCCTTTCTCTCCTGTCTACTCCTGTTCTTGGGGTTACAAGAAAGCAAACAGAGCAAGTCATGGGGAGCGAGCCAGTGAGAGTGTTTTTCCATGGCCTCTGCTTCAGCTCCTGCTTCCAGGTACCTGCTTTGAGTTCCTGCCCCAACTTCTCTGACTGCTGGACTGAAGTAGAACTTTAAGCCAAAACCCCTTTCCCCCCAAGCTGCTTTCGGTTGGTGTTCATCACAGCATCGGGGAAGAAGTAGGATGGGCTTGAGGGGAGGCACCCCATGGCTGGTACCCATGGAGGCTCCCAGAAGGCTTAGCGAGGAGCTGCTCAACCTCTTGCTTTCCTTCCCAGTTTTACAAAAAATAATAGATGTTGAGGGAGGGACAAGGGGACAGGAGAGGTAGCATCTGGTTTGGTTTTGGTTTTCCTAGCGTCCTTCTCTGTCCCACAGTGTTTAGAGACCATTCTGGAATCAAGGCTTCTGCTCTGCTCTCAGGGCTATGGAGAGGATTGACCGGGTCCCTCCAGGAAACCAAAGGCTCAGGTAGATACTAGAACTCTCTGCTCTAGGAGGCGCTCTCTTACTCTGCTCTCCGGGTGCCCCTCCCCTTCCCTACCAAAGCAACTAGGCATGGCCCAAGCAGAGGTAGCTTGAGCAATTCAACTGGCAATCCAGGGCTCATCATCTCTGTGAAGAAGATCTCCAGGAAAATCCATTCTAAGATTTGGGGACTGAAGCCCTGAGAGTTCAGTTCCCAGGCAAGCTCTCCAGCAGCCGTGTCCCCAGCAGCAGCGGTGAGCAGCGCCTCTAGCTTCAGAGTTAGGCTTGAACAGTTCTGACTCCCTCCTAGTCCCTGAACCCTTCCTGCTCTTGCACTTTTTTTTTAATCCCTTGAAGATGAACAGCCGCAAAGCTCTGTCTCCTAATAAAACTGTTCGATGCTAATTAATTATGCAGCTGCCTCATTTGCATGCACAGGCTGTAGCTTCCGGGCTTCCCTCCCCCTTCTTCTGCCAGGAGCCCTGTTGGCACCCTTGGGGAAAACCGAAGACTTGGTACCATAGGTATGTATGTGCCTGCTGGTGGGCAGTTCTCCCCGTCATTTGGCCACATCTGGAGCAGGCTGTGGAGGCTGACTTCAGACGGAGCTGATGAAGTCACAAGGGGAAGCATGTATTGCAAGCCCTTGAACCAACCCAAGAAGCTAAGGCCTTTGAGTTTTATCTCCTTCCTTTTGTTGACTGACCAATTGTCCAGTGACAGACAGGTGTTGATCCTGGGCTTCAGTGGTCTCTCCTGTATAATGGGAAGAACCCTAGTACCTCAGAGGACTCAGTCTTGTCTCCCGTGTTGGGTACACAGAAGGTGTAAAGTGGGCCAAGCTGAATGAGTAGCTGAATCAAAAGGACTCTTTGGGATCCTCTAAGATGCTGCTAGGAGGGATTGTGACTGGAGAGATGGCTCAGTGGTTAAGAACATTGGCTACCCTTCCAGAAGTCCTGAGGTCAATTCCCAGCAGCCACATGATGACTCTCAATCATCTGTGATGAAATCTGGCTCCCACTTCCGGCCTGTAGACATACATGCAGGCTGAACACTACATACAAAAAAGATGCTAACAGGATTCCATGGGAACCCACTTCTTAGGTCCCTAGTTCTGCCTGCTTGGACTACAGGCCCATTGATCCACTGGTCATAGCCTTGACAACATCTACTGTGTGTACTGTCCAGGGGTCATCAAGGATACTTGACAAGCCCTCCTGACCCCAAGCCTCTGGCTCTGTGTAGGAGGAGACAGGCTGGGGAAAGGGCAGGTCTTAGTATCAGGCTCAGCCCTTGATGGAAGGATGAGTCTGAGGTGAGGGTCAGGGGAAAGGAACCAAAAGTTTGCAGTGTTGAGGTCATGTGATCCAGAGCGGAAGGTGGGTTGGGGGCTCCACGCAGGTAGCAGTAAGCTTTGTGTATGTGTGTGTGTGTTTGTGTGTGGTGGGGTGGGGGATGGCAAAAATACTGCTAGCAATGGACTCTTTTCTATCAAATGTGCCCGAGTTCTTGAGCCCCCAAAACTATGCTAAGTCCCACCTAGGATTTTTGGACTGAAGACAGAAGGATTCCATCATGGTCTGGGCAGAAACAGAAGCCTTCGAAAGGCCAGAGGGAAAGAAGGAACTCCAGGTCTAGGAAGCCAAATGCTTGGCTCCACAAGGCAATGACTAACTTACCTGAGGAGAACTTAACTCAAGAACTGAGCCTAGGTCCCAGGGCGAGCAGGTTGCTGCTTAGTGAGGGCCAGTGGAAGGCACAGGGACTTTGACTTGGTGTGACGCATAGTTTAGGAACAGAACCAGGAGTTCAAGAGGAACTCTGGGCTCTTGGGTGGGAGAGGAGGGAGGTAAGGCAGGCATGTCATAGAGAGGACGAGGACGCTGCCACGTGGGACTGTGCAAGAGCATGGCTGGTGTCCCTGCTGAAGCTGAGGCCTCAGGTTCCAGAGGAGGCAGGAACACAGGGAGTCTGGGACTCATCATCTTACTTATCTCAGAGAGATGGGGGTTGTGTCATTGGTCCATGCTTATAGAAGCCTGAGATTGAAGAGATGGGGGCCAGGCTTCTGGGAATGCAGAGAAGGGAAGGGGAGCACTATCTCCTGGTGGACGAGCCAAGAAGAGTGGGGAGACAGGTACGCGCTGAAGGGAGAGGCTGAGATTGCTATTGTCCGTTCTGGGTATTTCCAAGCCTTTGCCATCACCTCGTGACTACCCAGAGGTATTGTGGGGCTCCTTCTGGGAGGCCACTGCCCTCTAGAAAGGGCTGCCATACCTCAAGTTCATGATCACGTGTTCCGGAGATTCCATAGTTTTGATGAGAGGTAAATTGGAAGCAACTTAGTTTCTGAGCCAAGAAGCCAATGAGGAGAGCTGATTTGGGTGTTTAGGCAGATGCTGGAGGGGTGGGTGGGTAAACGAAGACTTGTTCCTGTCCTGCCTCTAGGTATCTGGCTAGGTTGGAGTGAGTCATGCTTTCTCTTTGCCTCAGTTTCTTATTTTCTTTTCTCTTTTTATTTCTTCTCTTGCTCCCTCCCTTCTCACCTCTCTCATTTCCTTCCTCCTTCTCTTCTTTATTTACATTTTAAATATTCACTTTGAGACAGAGTCTTTAGAGCCCAGACAGGCCTCAAACCCACATTAATCTCCTGCCTTAGCCACCCAAGCATTGGAATTGCAGGTGTCAGTCATTATGCCTGGCTTACCTCAGTTTCTTGTTCTGTAAAATAGGATAACCCATTATCTACCCGTTGACCCATTATCCATCTGTCTCTCCACCCACCCACCCTGTGACTATTTGCTGGATGCTACCTCTCTGCTGGGCCCTGTGTGAGATGCTGAGGATGCAAGGCGTTGACAAGGCTGACACATGCCTTCCTGAGTGGGTTTTGGAGATGACCAAGGGAGACTTGTCACAGGATGACAAGCGTGTGATGGCTATCTGAGGACTAAACTAATAGGCACCCCACCTGAAAGGCAAGCAGCACCTTAATGCTAGAAATTCCTCTTATCCCAGATGCTCAACCAAAATGGGAGCTGGAGAGACCTCCAGCTTGTTGAATTTATAACTCAACATTGAGTCCAACACCTCCACCCCCTCCCTATTGTCTACCTCAGCCTGCTCCCACCCTCTGCCCCCTGCCTGCAGCACAGCTGTGCCTTCTCGGCAGGAGGGAAAGGAAGCCTCTAAGTCCCTGTCTGGTAGAGAGGTGGGGTTGGGGGGGGCTGGATTGATTGCTGTTAATTAGCGGCATTGAACCTTAGCCCAGCTAAGGAGGTGGGGAGGAGGGGAACAGTATGCGGGTGCTCTTGTTAAAGGTATGTTAGGCCCAAGGATGTCCAGGTGTCTCCTCTCCTGTGCCATTCTCCGCCTGTGTCCAGATAACATCTGAGTGGAGGAGGAGGCAGAGCTATGGTAGAGGAAGACAAGGCAGATGGCTGAGTTGAGAGGCCTTGGCAGCTCTGTATTTCCAGATCCAGCAGAGGCAGCTTCCTATCCTTAGCATTCTCATCTCCAGACTTCTGTTTGGGCCATGCCATGCGGGAGACACTCTGCCTTCATCTTGGGCAGCCATTTCCTCCACCAGCCGGCTCCATGCCTGTCTAAATGCCCACAGCATATGATTGACAGGATCTTAGGCCCAGGATCTTTCCCACCTGACACACACCCATGATCTTCATATCTCTCTTATGACAAATGACTAATTCTCTCTCTCTTCTTCTTTTGGTTTTTGAGACACGGTTTCTCTATGTAGCTCTGGCTGTCCTGGAACTTGCTCCATTCCAGGCTGGCCTCAAACTCACAGAGATCCACCTGCCTCTGCCTCTCTCGTGCTGAGATTAAAGGTGTGCGCCATCACTGTTCGGTTGACTAATTCTTTTTTGTATCACACCTGTTGGTCTCGTAGGCATCCTTAGTTAAGTCCTTTTTGCATATGATACATCTCAGATAGGACCTGATACTTAGTGGGCGCTCATATTTATTAAAAGACACAAGGATGCGTCTTTGGGTCTCCTTGATGTTCATGGACAATCGCTCAAAGGACATGGAGGTGCAGTCCCATCCTACAGATGAAGGAAAATGGAGGCTCAGAGGGGCACATGCTTTTTCTCAAACCCAAACAGACAGGTTGGAGAGATGACTCAGTGGTTAAGAGTGCTTGCCATTTCCAGAGGACCTGAATTTTGTCCCTTGCACTCACATCTAGCACCACATTAAGTGGCTCACAACCACTTGTAATTCCAGGGGATCTTATACCCTCTTCTGGCCCCAGTGAGCACCTGCATGCATGTGAGCACACACACACATATATATGCATAAATAAAAATCAATATAAATTTATAAAAAAGTAAGCCGTAAAAAAGTCCCCAACCAAGCAGCCAATGAGAAGTAAACTAACTTCGAACTCAGGCAGGTCTGCGTCACTCAATCTTTTATAATACTGGGTGAAGTAGAATATTTATTTGGGGGAATTTTTGTGGACAATGGGTTCAAACAACTAAATAATAGTAAATGATAGAAATAACTGACCCCTCCCCCAAAAGGGGCAGGATTTCACCTAACTGTTCAGGGTCATGTAAGTTCCTGCTCAGACAGTTGTTGTTTCTTAATAGTGTCTGTCTGCTATATACCTCTGTGTAGAACCAGGGACACTTTCAACATACATTTTGAAAAGGAAAAAAGGAGCTGATGAGAGGGCCCAGCAGAAGACAGATACAGACACTTCCAAACAGACCTGACAACCTGAGTTTGACCCAGGATCCCACAAGGGGGCTGAAGAAGAGTAACTTGTGAGAATGGTCCTCTGAATGCCATGTGCGTGCCCTCCACAGGTGTGCATGAGTGCCCCCCCCATATACACAAACAAGTACACATAGTAAAAAATAGAAATAAGTGAGAATCTGTAGCAATTTATATTTATAGTTAAAAAAAAATCTAAGAGCCAAATTAGCATTCCTAAGGGAAGGGTGTTCATTGGGTGACCTGTGGGATTGCTTACAATGGGAAGGGGGAGGGGACAACAGGAGGTCATTTTGCCCAAAGGTTCTAGAAATGTGTGTGAGCCACAGTGATTGGATTCCCATAAAGTTTTAGAACCCCTAAATAAGAAATTTCTCTTTAGAGAAATTGCTGCCCACTAGCTTTACCCTCAGTGCCACGGCTATAAGAATCTCCCGGATTAATGCTTGGTTTTCAGTGCAGAAGAGTCGGAAGTGGGTGGGAATGCCTGTGTGTGGATCTTGTAGAGAGGCCTACTCTGAGGCCCTGCCCCACTAGTGAGGATGCTGAGCGCTTGTCACCACACCTAACTGCCAGAGTTAGTGGACCGGAGCTTCCTGTGGGAACCCTGGGAGGTGATGCTTGTGGACACAGTGATCTCTTCTTTTCTCTCGGTGAGCACTTGCACATGTGTGTGCATGTGTAGCCAGAGGCCTATGTCTCGTTGCTTCCTCAACTGTTCTCCACCTTATTTTCTGAGACATGCTTGCTTTGCTGACCCTGGAGCTCACCACTTAGGTGTGGCTGGCCAGCACGCCCCAGGGACCCTCCTCTCTCTGTCTCTCCAACTGCTGGACTTACAGGTGTGTTGCTATACTTGGCTTCTTTTCTTTTTAAAACAGGGTCTCCTATGTAGTCCTAGCTGTCCTAGAACTTGCTCTGTAGACCAGGCTGGCCTTGGATTCACAGAGCTCCTCCTACCTCTGCTTCCCAAATGCTGGGATTAAAGGCATGGATCACCATGCCTGATTGTTCAGGGGAGCTGGGGGGTGGAACCCAGGCCCTCAGGCCTGTGTAGCAAGCACCTTACCAGCTGAGCCACCTCCCCATCCAGGTAAAATGATCCCTAATGCTTTCTGGTGGCTCTGAATCCCACCCCACCCTTTGAGGCACACGGAGGACTGACATTTTAGTTTCATTTTATTTACTTCTTTTATTGGCATGGCCTTGCTATGGGTTCCAGGCTGGCCTCACGTTTGTGGTCCATCTACTTCACCCTCCTAAGTGCTAGGATTACTGGCTTATACCACCATGCCTGACTCTGCCCAGAAGCCTTTACTCCTCTTTTGTGGTTGGGCTCTTTACTCTCTCTAAGGTGCTGACTGTCCCTGTGCTAGCGGGCAGAAGGATGTAATTATTTGGCTACAGGAGTGACACCATAATCTAGCTTTGCTGACCTGTGTGTCCACCCACCATGATGGGCTTTAGAGTACTCATGCCAAAGGCATTACCTGCAGAGGGGGAACACAGTCTTGCCCCAGTGGACTTAAGCAGGGGTAATGCTAGCCCTGAATAGCTTTTGGGGGTGGCCCGGGTTCATTTCCCCCAAAGTCCCATCCAAGGAGGGGAGGAGGCCCGAATGTAATATAAGATAGAGCCACGCAGAGAGCCCAGCCTGCCATCTGCTCTTCTGGTTTATTTCTGCTCCTCCCAGTCAGAGGACCCAGCTCGTCTCCAACTTTGCCCGAACCCATCTTGTATACTTGAAAAGATGTGAAGAAATGTAAGTTTACACACACACACACACACACACACACACACACACACACTGGGAAACAACTTTGGAATTGAGATCATCATTAAAAATGGAATGTATTTATCTTTATGAAAAACTTACATCACCAGGGCAATGGAGAGGGCTCAGCACGTAAAGGTCCTTGCTGCCAAGCCCATGACTTTTGCCTCCAAAGCCTGACAACTTGAATTCAATCCCTGGGCCCCACATGGTGGAAGGAGAGAATTGAGTCATTCTGTTCTCTGACCTCCATGTGTGTGCTGTGGCTCGCACACACGAATAAGCAAATAATGTGCATTTTTTAAATTATGAAAACAAAACAAAACACTTAACTCACCAATCTTCTCCCTAGTGGCAACTTCTTTCAGGACTAGTGCCTGATTGCAACCTCCTGCACGGCTGTACTGGAGGGGAAGAACTCAAGGGCACATTATGATGCTCTGGGCTCTAGTGGCAAACTTGGTCTAATGTTTTGTTCCACGAGGTTGTCCCGTCCTAGTGACTGCTGTATAGGGCTCTTGTTTGAGAAAGATTTAAGGTCCCCAGGCCCAGCGTCTCATCCCTAATGTTTGGCCCTTTTTTCTCTCAGTCCTCCCAGAAGAACCAGCGTGCCTGGGAGAGCGCCCCCTGGACCATGGGTGTGTAGGTGTGTGAGCCGAGAGTCAGCGGCAGGTTCACAGGCTGGCCCGGTGTGAGCCACCGGGGCCTTATCTTGCCATTAATGGTTTTCTAAATTGGTGGCAGTGGAGCAAAAAACCCAATTTGCGCCTGGAGCACGCATGATTACTATTGTAATAACCTCAGCTAATAAGAATACGGTGCGGGGCTAGGCCGGGAGAGAAAACACATTTCTCATTAGCTCTTGATTAATTACTCTACATAATTCTTAGTTGTGGTGGCCAAGGGGGTGGGTGTTGCCATCTCGTCGGCTCTCTTTAACCCCAGCGTCTAGGGGTTGCTGGGCTGCCATGGCAGCTGGTAGCCACCAGGAGGGCAGTCCCCACTCTTCTCCACTCTCCTCTCTCCTCACCTCATCTGCCTTCTCTCACTGCCCCTTCCCAGAACTCCATTTCCTCGCTTTGTTTCTCTCTTTCAATCCCCTCATTGTTCCCTTCCTCTCTCCCACCCTCCTTTTTTTGAGGTCTCTTGTATCTCTGGCTGGCTTTGAACTTACTTAGATGGGTAGCCAAGTATGGGATGGCCTTAAGCTCCTGATCCTCCTCCCTCCATCCCTTTAAGCGCTGGGATCACAGGTGTCACCATGTCTGGTTTTATCTGGTGCAAGCACTCTACGCCTGGGGTTTGCCATCTCCACTCTACCCTCTCTCTCAGCCTTTCCCTTACACTGACAGGAATCTGAGTAGGTGCTGGGAAAACGGGTCATTGGGTGTTAACTCTGCCAAAGACGCCTGTGGGAGCAAGCAGGAATTGTCTCCAGTGCTCTCAGCGCCATCCTCTCGTGGTCACCCCGCTGTTCCACCACAGCCTTTCCCCGACACTTCTGACATTTCACGGGCCATTGTTTGAGGCCTAATTGCCTGCCAGCGCTACGACTCGCACCTCCCTCCAGCCATCTGGCCTGTGGCTCCTGCTGTTCGCAGCGGCTGCGAAGTCGAGAACAAACAGCGGGCCCCGGGCGGCGCTGCAGCTCTTTGTGCGCGCTCGCCAGTCTGCAGTCTTGTATGGTTTCGTCCGGGAAGATCAGGCCTGTTACTAAGAAGGGCTCGGTGGGTCGAGGGTACGCACAGAGTCCGCGTGGTGACGAGGCTGGATCGGGCTCTGCAGATGGGAGCTGGGAGGTGCAGAAAAACCGAGAAGGCCAGGGCTCTGCACAGTCGCCTCCCTGTTCCTCTCCACCGGGTCCCCGCAGCCCTGGCTTCTCCCATCCTCTGACTCCCTTCATGTCCTCCTACTCCTCCGGGCAAGATGAACTCTTGCTAGAGAGCCATGTAAAAATAGATGTATTTCTGGATACGCAGCGAGCCTGAAAAACGGCTGAGCCAGAGTCTGCTCCGCTGACAGAAGATCTATGTACCGAATTCCTCTTCAAAATCTATTTCTCCGGAGATTTATTTTTGCAGGGCTCTAGCGAGCCAGGGGAAGTACGTAGTAGCACCAGGCCACTGGGCGGCCGCTGCTGCCCGCCAGCGCCTGGGACCTTCTTACTGATGATCGGTTCCCACCGTGAGCAGTGATCGAATTAGGAGCTGCTGATGGACCGGGGCGGGAGCTGAAAAGTAGAACTGAAATGCAAGAGGGATTTGAATGGCAAAAAGGTCATTCTCTTGCAGTACCCTGGCGGGGTCGGAAGCCTGTGTGACACAGCGCGACACCCATCCCTGCAGCTGGGAGAATAAGTGATGGCTATATTTATGTTTCCATCTAAATGCATGGATCAAAGCAGACACTTTAATCTATTCAACAACAGCCGGAGGATTAAAAAGTTGCAGGCAAATCACACTCTTAAATTGGTAATATATTTTTGCTTGTCACTTCACAAATCATTTTACAGAGTGACTCCAGGCCTGATGGAAGATCTGAGGATTTGGACTTAGCTCATCTACCTGGAGAGATTCAAGACCCTCCCAGGTGCGACAGGAATCACCTCGGTTGCTCTAGTTTCCTGGGCTCCGACTGTAGTGGGCTAATGTGGGTCATCAAGCCCAGGATCACACAGACAAATCTTTCTTTTTAAAAATTTATTTTATTTTTCATTATGTGTGCTATGTGTCGGTGTGGGTTCGCAATGCAGTTGCCTAAGGAGGCCAGAAGAGGGCACCTGATCCCCTGGCCCTGGAGTTAGAGGCATTTATGAACTGCCCCTTGTGGATGTGGGGAATTGAACTCAAGTCCTTTGGGAGAGCAGCAAGCGCTCAAATGCTAAGTGGTCTTTCTACCCTCAGACAAATGCATCTTAATTTATCCCCATTATGACATAGAAACTAGGAGCCACTACTGTTGTCTTCACTTTTACAGGTCAGGGGACAGACAGGCGGCTTGCCTTGTCCATAGTAAGTTGAGAGTGTGTACAAAGCCAAAAGGACTCCAAGAGCAGTGACGTCCTTCCCTCACCTCAGTTGGAGCAGCTGGGAGAGAGCACAAACCCCTCTCTTTCCTCCGGAACTCATGCAGGGCAGCAGAGAGGAGCAAAGTCGCGCTGTCACAGGTCCTGATAAAGGTCCTTTGCCCCCAGCTTCATCTGTCAAATGGGGCTAATGAGTAGCCACCTCCTGGGGTGACTGGTGGGAAGAAATGAGGTAAATCCCATACTCCAGATGCAGGCGAAGAGCTCAAATTTGTCCAGAACTCTGAAACACAGGAGTGAAAGGACTTCAGAGGGGTTGGGGGAGGAACTCGGCCTCTGCTGGAAGAGAGAAAGCAGACCGTTGTGAAAACAGAGGGCAGCTGGGACTGGCCCTGACCTCCACAGCCTAGCTGCATCGCTCCCGTGCTCCATCAGCACATCAGCCACTAGTGCTGTGCTTACTACAAAACTACCTGACGAAAGCACCTTAGGACGGAGGAAGCACCTTAGGACGGAAGGGTTTGTTTGGCTCAGGCTTTTAGGGGATACAGTCCATCGTGGTAGGAAAGTTCTATCAGCAGTGTTGGAAGGCTACTGACACGTTGTATTTATGGTCAAGAAACAGAAAGAGTCCAAAGCTTGTGCTCACTCTTGTTCTTTTTCCATTCAGCCCCAGAACTCAGACCAGGGAATGACGCCAACTCATGGAATGGTGTTGCCCACTGTTAGGTATAATCCTAAAATGAGCCTCTCCCCCGACACAAATAATCCCAATCAGACCACATTAGACCGAATAAAAGATGCCCGCGTTTAATGCAGTTCTCCCGGGCGGTCGAGAGAGCATGTAGAGTGAGGTGGGTGGACCACACAAAACCCAAAGACCACGTGTTCCTTTTCTGGGCGGCAGCCTAAATAGCTGTGGGAGTGGTCCTGACCGTCCCTGGGGAGTGGCCAGCGCTTGGCGGGCTTTCCCGGAAGTGGAGTCCAGACCACGGCAACTCCCAGGGGGAGGGAGCTTCCAAAGAAGGATGCCAGGTATTACACCCACATTCAGGTCAGGTCATTCCACCTCACTTAACCTAATGTAGATAATCCCTCACAGATGTGATCAGAGATTTGTTTCCATGGTGATTCTAAATCCCATCAAGTAGGCAATCAAGATTAGCCACCACAGTCTCTGAGGACAAGATGCCTACAGGCAGGAAGTGCTTCTAAGATGGCTGGCAGATAATGGCAAACTTAATTATGATGTCATCCTCACGCTAAATGACACACTCCAGTGTCCTGACAATTGACAATTGCTATGAAGACAACTGGAAAGAACCATCAAAGGAGCCAAAAGAGGTGGCCTCAGAATTCCTGGGAAACCTCTATCCATTCCCAGAAAACCAGCCCAATTTTGTCCCTTAGCAGCCTGTCACTCTCCCTCATTTCTCTTGCCCTGTAGCTGTAACTTCTGGATCCCCAGCAGCTGGAGAAGTTGAGTTTAGAGTTTATTGCCTGCTTCTCCTGTTCTTGGCCAACAATTAGTCTCCTTTGACGCTTGCACCATGCATGGTTGTCATTGGTTCTTCAGTTCAGAGAGGTGGAAAGAACCCCTGTTTGGGGCCAGAAACTGGTAATGTTTTATTTGTTGTACGTAGTTCCAATAGGAAAAACTTAATCTTTGTAATTTTTACTTTCATGTATTTTTTTGTGTTGTATATATTTGTGGTATATGTACACATATGTATGTGTGCTCATGCACAGGTGCACACACAGGCTGAAGGTGGGCGCTGAGTAGCCTCCCCTATTATCCTCTGCCTTAGTCCTTCGAGGCAGGGTTTCTCCTTGAAGCCAGAGCTCATTTATTTATTTATTTATTTATTTATTTATTTATTTGGTTAGTCTGGCAGCCAACAAATCCCAGGGATTCTCTCTTGTGCTTGCCTCCCTGCTCTCACAGTGCTGGGATTACAGGTATACAGCTCATGTTTGTGCAGCAAGTGCCCTTAACTGCCAAACCCTCTCTCCAGCTGGATCATTAAAGAGGCGGATGGATCTCAGTTAACGAAATGCAAAGAGGAAATGGTAAACTCATCTGAGCGTGTTTTGTTTAATGACCCCTTCCCTTCTAAGATGGAGAATCTAGCATCCCATGAGTAGTGTGTATGTGTGCTCGCTTGCAGGTGCACTTGGAGGCAGGTGTCAACATTGGATGGCATTCTTAAGTTGCTGTCTACTTTGTGTGCGTGTGTGTGCACATGCGCCTATGTAAATTTATGTGCACTATGTGTGTGCAGGTGCTTGAGGACCTCAGAAGATGGCACTGAGTCCCCTGGAACTGGAGTTGCAGCTGTTACACACCTGGTATGTGTGCTGGGAACTGACCCTGATCCTCTACAAGAGCAATAAGCATTCTCAACCCTAAGTTGTCTCTCCATCCCCATCACCTTGCTTTTTGAGATAGTGTCTCAAAGGCCTGGAACTCACCAATTAGGCCCTGGTGGCTTACTAGTGAGTGACTCTCAGGGACCCACCACCCTCTGCCCTCCCTAGTGCTGCCATTGGAAATGTGTCCCCATGTCCTGCTTTTCTGTGTGGCTTCTGGGGACCAAACTCAGGTTCTTTTGTTCACAGGGTAAGGCTTTTATTGACTGTGCCCTCTCCAGCATCTTGTCTTCCATCCATCCTTCCTTCTCTCCTTCCTTCCTTCCTCCCCTTCTTTCTTTCTTTTTTCTTTTCTTTTCTTTCCTTTTCCTTTCATTTCCTTTCCTCTTTCTTTTCTCTCTTTCTTTCTTTCTTTCTTTCTTTCTTTCTTTCTTTCTTTCTTTCTTTCTTTCTTTCTTTCTTTCTTTCTTTCTTTCTTTCTTTCTTTTGATACAGGATCTCTCTACAGAGCCCTGGGTGTCTGGGAACTCACAATGTAGACCAGACTGGCCTCACGGAGGTCTGCCTGCCTCTGCCTCCTGAGTGCTGGGATTAAAGGCGTGCGCCACCACGATGGGCTAACCCTCTGATTTATTTATTTTCCTTCCTTCTTCTTTCTTTTTTTCTGAGGCAAAGTTTCAGTAAATACCCTATGCTGATCTTGAATTCATGGCACTTCTCCTGCCTCAGTCTGAGTGTGGGAATTAGAGACCATGTCTGCCAGAGGACAACTTGCAAGACTTGACTCTCCTCTTCCACCATGTGGGTTCTGGGGATGCAACTTAGGTCCTCTTCCACCATGTGGGTTCTGGGGATGCAACTCAGGTCTTCAGGTTTGGCAGCAAGCGCCTTTACCATCATGCCAGGCCTTTTTTTTTTTTTTTTGTTTGTTTGTTTAGGCTTGACTCAGATCTCCATTAACCTTCAATTATTTGAAAGGCACAGCTCTCTCCCTTCCCCCACAGCTACAGCAAACCTCTCCTTGACTCCAAGGAACACTTAGGTCCTTTTGTCTAGTATTACCAGAGTAGTCCTTGGAACTCTTGCAGCTCTAGACAAATAGTGGACTTCAAGAGACTTGGGTTTCTGTCTGGTTCCATCTCTTAATACATGTGTACTCTTTTGCAAACCATCTAATGTCTCTGAGTTTCAGTTTCTCTACAAGAAAAGCAGGGGGCCTCTGTCTTTCCCGCTCACAGTTTAGAGGGCTTTAGGAGCTGAAGCTGGAGGTGCTGTTCGCCTGCACTCTGGAGGGTGCACTATTCTTGGAAGGGAAGGGGCTCCTTGTGGAGCATCTTCGGGCTGGGCGCTGGGGCTCCCGTGTGTTGGGATCCTGGGCCAGCTACACACTGGTGCGCGGTGGCTGCTTGGTTGGTCTCCGCAAGCCTGGCTTTGGGGTAGCCGGGCGGCACAGGCAGATTGCAGCATCTGCCCACTCGGAAGCGGAACGCAGGTGTCGGGTGGGGGCGCAGGTAATTGCTGACGGCTGAGCCAGCCCTCCTCGCATCTGGTCCCGGGGCGAGGCTAGTCCCAGGTGCTGGAGGGATCGGTCCTGTGTGGCTCCAGCCTGGGCGAGCCCCTCTCTAGTCCTGCTACAGCCCCGCAGCAGCTAAGCCAGAGAGGTCAGGGCATTATCGGATTCGCTTTACCAGCGTGGAAATCGACAACAGGAGAGGTTAAATCTCCGGCTGAGGTCCAGGAACCAGTCAATACCGGGCCTGAACTAGCCCTCTGGGTCACCCGACTCTTAATTCCATTTTCCTTGCGTGACCCTGCGGCACCACCCAGTTCAGGAAACGTTTATATAGGGCCTTCTGTGGGTCAGGCTCTGCGGTCCATATGGGGTGTTACTGGTTCTCTGACCGTGTTCATGACTGGACAAAAATCTACTGCCCCTGTGGACACACGAGGTTCTTAGGTGATACCACTTCGGTGCCCATTAGCTGAGACATTTTTTTTTTCATATTTGGTTTCCTTTCTCCCCTTAATTTTAATTAGTTAATCAATTGCTTTTTGAGATAGGGTCTAATGTTCACCCAGGCTGGCCTTAAACTTGTAGCTGAAGATGACCTTGAATTTCTGATCCTCCTGCCTCCACCTCCCAGCTAGGGATTATAGGCCTTCTCAGTTTTGGAGGTGCTGGGCTTGGAAGCCAGGGCTTAAAACATGGAAGGCAGACACTTTTTGCCTGAGCTATACTCTCAGACTAGCCTGAATGTTTTCAACAGTACAGTGCTTACCTGTTCCCACAGCAGCAAAGGTCTTTCTGAGCCTGGCCTCAGTTTACTCTTGCTCTAGGCTGCCCTTTCTCTCTTGAAGTCCAGTTGCAGAGGTCCACGCCCTCTGCTCCGCACTGGTTCCTTAGACTTCAATGGCCCTTCCCAGCCATGGGCTTGACTAGATTGACTTCTCCTCCTCACCTCCCCGCCCCACGACCTCCACCAAGCCTCCTCTTTCCTTCACCTGGCTGTCATGGTCTTCCCCAGTCCCAAAGCTGCTCCCCAACACCCCCCTCCCCCCGTGGCTCATCAGGCCTGGGCCTTGCTAAACTATGCGCTGCCCACTCCTACTACATCCTTCTGCCACATAGGACATACTCAGGGACACAAGTGAGGTGTATGAAATTGTGTTGTCAAGCACCACCCACAATGCTAATATGATCACTCATAAAACCAAAAAGTAGTTACTGAATTATATATAACTAATGAGATACACTGTCTATCTTAATAACTCTGAGAGTTAAAAATATTTCTTCTATTTTTTGAGATTATAATTACATTATTTCCCCTTTCCCTTTCCTCCTTCCATTCTACCCCTATTTGCCTCTCCGTGCTCTCTTTCACATTCATGGCCTCTTTTTTCATTGCTGTAGTGTGTGTGTGTGTGTGTGTGTGTGTGTGTGTGTGTGTGTGTGTGTAGTGTTCCTAAATACATAAATAAAACCTGCTCAGTGTTTATAATGTTACTTCTGAATATTTTTCAGGGCTGACTCTTTGGTATTGGATAATCAATTAGTGTGCTTTCCCTTGGAAAACCTTTCTCCAGCTCTCAGCATTCCTTAGCTGCCCATAGTTCTTTGCATAGGATGGAGGCTTCATGGGCTTTCTTCAATCCCTCTTAGCAGTTGTCCTTGTTCGACTCATGTTCAGGCAATCGTGTTGGAGAGACTTTATGGGTGTGGCTTCTGATATTTCTAGGAGACAATCCCACAGTAAACTCCCTGATCCTCTGGCTCTT
>JAQHUG010000003.1:6581471-6595396 GCA_028555095.1 Dicrostonyx torquatus
TCAGCTACTTTTCTGTAAGTGGTTATCTGCTATAGGAGCTTCCTGGTGGGATTCATAGGCTCACTTATGTTTGCTATCATATCATCAGCAAATATATATACTTTGACTTCTTCCTTTCCAATTTGTGTCTCCTTGCTATCCTTCAGTTGTCATGTTGATCGAGCTAAAACTTCAAGCACCATATTGAATAGGTATGGAGAGAGTGAACAACCTTGTCTTGTTCCGAATTTTAGCTGAATTGCTTTGAGTTTCTCCCTATTTAAGTCGATGTTAGTCATGGGTTTTCTGTAAACTGTCTTTATTATGTTGGAGTATGACCCTTGTATCCCTAATCTCTCCAGGACTTCTACAGTGGAGGGTGCTGGATTTTGTTAAAAGCCTTTCCTGTATCTAATGTAATGATCATGTGACTTTTGCCTTTCAGCCTGTTTATATGGTGAACTACATTTATCAATTTACATATGCTGAACCAATCCCCATCTCTGGGATAAAGTCTACTTGATAATGGTGGGGATGATGGTTTTGATGTGTTCTTAGATTCAGTTTGTAAGTATTTTATTGAAAAATATTTTGTATCTATATTCATAAGGGAAAATGTTCTGTAATTCTTTTTCTTTGCTGGGTCCTTATGTGGTTTATTACAGAGTAACTGTAGCCTAGCAAAATGAATTGGGCAGTGTTTGTTCCTTCTGTTTCTGTTTTGGGAATAATTTGAGGAGTATTTGGAATTAACTCTTCTTTGAAAGTCTGGTAGAATTCTTCACTAAAATCATCCTGTCCTAGGCTTTTTGTTTGTTTGTTTGGGAGACTTTTAATGACTGCTTTTTATTTTACTAGGGGGTTATAGGTCTGTTTGAATTGCTTACCAGATCTTTTTTTTTTTTTTTTTTAAAGGCATTGATTTATTATGTATACAGTGTTCTGTCTGCATGTATATCTGCCCGTCAGCAGAGGGCACCAGATCTCATAATAGATGGTTGTGAGCCACCATGTGGTTGTCAGAAGCTGAACTCTGGACCTCAGGATCTCAGGACCTCTGGACCTCCAGTGAGCAGCCAGTGCTCTAAACCTCTGAGCCATTTCTCCAGTCCCGCTTACCTGATCTTGACTTAACTTTGGTAAGTGGTATGTATTGAGAAAATTATCCATTTCTTTAAGGTTTTCCAATTTGGTGGAGTAAAAAATTTGAAAGTATGGCCTTGTGATTCCTGGACTTCCTTAGTGTCTGTCATTATGTCCCCCTCCTCATTTCTACTATTGTTAATTTGGATCTTCTCTCTTCACCTTTTAGTTAATTTGAATAAGGGTTTGCCAATCTTATTGGTTTTCTGAAAGAATCAACTCTTTGTTTCATTGATTCTTTGTATTTTTTGTTTGTTTCTATTTTTATTGATTTCAGTCCTGCATTTGATTCTTTCTTTCTGTCTACTGCTTTTGGGTGCAATTTCTTCTTTTTGTTCTTTAGAAACAACAACAGCAAAAATGTTTCAGCTTTCATGTGTGCTGTTAAGTTCCTAGTATGAGATCTCTCCAACAATTTTAGGCCCTTAGTGCTATGAACTTCCCTTTTAGAGCTACCTCCATTGTGTTCCATAAGTTTGTATATGTTGTGTATTCATTTTCATTCAATTATAGAAAGCAATTCCTTTCTTAATTTCTGTCTTGACCCATTTTTTTTATTTAGTAGTGAATTGTTCAGTCTCCATGAGTTTGTAAGGTTTCTGCTGGTGTTGATATCTAGCTTTAATTTGTGGTGGTCAGATAGAATGCACAGTGCTGAATATTTCAATTTTTTTGTATCTGTTGAGACTTGTTTTGTGTCTGGTCAGTTTTGGAGAAGGTTCCATGAGGTGCTAAGAAGAAATTATATTCTTTTGTGTTTGGATGAAATGTTCTGTAGATATCTGTTAGGTTTGTTTGGTTTATAATGTCAGCTCCAGTATTTCTCTGTTTAGTTTTTGTCTGGATGACTCTCTATTGGTTAGAATGGGGTATTGAAGTCTCCTATCAGTATGTGAGGTTCAATATGTGAATTACGCTTTAGTAGTGTTTCTTTTTATGAACTTTGGTACCCTTGTGTTTGCTGCATAGATGTTAAGAATTGCAATGTCCTCTTGGTGAATTTGTCTTATTATATTATTCTTCCCTATCTCCCTTGATTAGTTTTGATTTTGAAGTCTATATTTTTCAGCTATTAAAATGGTCACACCAGCTTGCTTCTTAGGTCCATTTGCTTGGAATATCTTTTTCCATCTTTTTACCTTGAGGTAATGTCTATCCTTGATGATAAGGTGTGTTTCTTGGATACAACACAAGAATGGATCCTGTTTTCACATCCATTCTGCTTTCACATTCATTCTCTATCTTTTTATTGAGGACTTGAGACCATTGATATTGACAGTTATCAACGAGCAGTGTTTGTTGATTCCTGTTTTTTTTTTTTTAGTATATGTGTATGTGTTTCCCCCTCTTCTCATTTGCTTATAAGAAATTATTTATTTCCTGTGCTTTCTTGGGTGTGGTTAATCTCTTTAGGTTGGAGTTTTCCTTCTAGCACCTTCTTTAGGGCTGGATTTGTAGATAGTGCTTGAGTTTGATTTTATCATGGAATATCTCATTTTCTCCGTCTAATGTGATTGATAGTTTTGTTGGGTGTAGTAGCCTGGGCTGGCATCTGTAAACATCTGTCTAGGCCCTTCTGGCTTTTAAAATATCCATTGAGAAGTCAGGTCTAATCCTACTGGATCTGCCTTTATATGTTACTTGGTCCTTTTCCATTGCAGCTTTAAATGTTATTTCTTTGTTCTGTGCTGTCAGTGTTTTGATTATGTGCTGAGAGGAACTTCTTCTCTGGTGCCATCTACTTGGTGTTCTGTAAGCCTCTTGTATCTTAACAAGCATCTCCTTCTTAGGTTGGGAGCATTTTCTTCTATGATTTTGTTGAAAATGTTTTCTGAGCCTTTGACCTAGGTTTCTTCTCCTTCTCTGTTCCTATAATTCTTAGGTTTGTTCTTCTCACAGTGTCCCAGATTTCCTGGATGTTTTGTGCCAGGATGTTTTTTAGATTTAACATTTTCTTTGACTGAGGTACCCATTTCTTCCATTGTGTCTTCAATGCCTGACATTCTGCCTCCCATCTCTTTGTAGTCTGTTAGTGAGGCTCTCCTATGGGGGTCCTATTCAGATTCCTAAATTTTTTAATTCCAGATTTCTCTCAGTTTGAGTTTTCTTATTGCCTCTATTTCCATTTTTAGACTTGAACCATTTCATCAATTTTTTTCCCACTGTTTGTGTTTCCATAGACTTCTCTAAAGGATTTATCCACTTCTTCTTTAAAGATCTCTCTCATGGACATAAAGGCTGTTTTAAGGTCTTTGTCTTGTGCTTCAGCTCTGTTGCAATTCTCAAGGCTTGCTGGGTTGCTGGGCTCTAGTGGAGACATAACTACTGGCTGTTATTGGTGCTGTTTTTATGCTGGTGTCTAAGCATTTGGGCTTGTGAATATTGTGATTCTAGGTGCTGATATCTGGTCTTGTCTTCAGTGAGTGTCATCTGTTCCTTGATTTTGATTGTCCTCTCTCATTTTTTGTCTGGTAGGCAATTCTTCTGGGATCTTGCTAGGTGTGGCCACAGTGGGAGCTGGGTAAAATGTATGTCTAGATATTGGGAACTGATTCTTAGGAATGGGGACTAGGCTGGGGTGAGGTGCTGAGAGGGTCCACAGGAGGGAGGAAAGCAGGATCTTCCAGCAGGATCCATTTAGTTCCATGGGAATGGGGCGGAGGGAGAAGAGAGGCCACAGCAAGTGGTTTGCTACAGGGCTGATGATGAGACTGGGGGTTGAATTTGGAGGAGAGAAGGGAGAGTGAAGATCTGAATCTCGCCTCCTGCTTCACTGGCCTACTTGCTGTCTGACTGGCTTGGCTGGCAGGTTCCCAGGGAATGCCTGCTGGAGCCTACTGTGGACAGCACCATCTCTAGGCACTAGGTAGGGGCTGTCTAAGAAAAGCAGCCAAGCATGCCAGAAAAGGAGCGAGTAAGCAGGGTTCCTCCGTGGCCTCTGCTTCAGTTCCTGCCTCCAGGTTCCTGCCTTGGCTTCCCTGAAGGTGGACTGGGATTCCTAAGCTGTAATAAATCCTTTACTCCCCCAGGTTGCTTTGGGTCAATGTTTTAGCTTAGCAACAGATAGCAGACTAGAACAGGACCAAAAAACTGCTCACATTCTGGTTCCATTTCTTAGGTGAATGAGCCTCTAACAATCCCTGGAGAGTTTATTAGCTTTTGCCCCAAAGCAAGGATTCTCAACCTGTGGGTTGTGATTCCTTTGGGGATCAAATAATCCTTTCACGGGGTCACAAACTAGATATCCTGCATCTCAGATGTTTATGTTGTGATTTATAACAGCAGCAAAATTTCAGTTATGAGGTAGCACTGAAGATAGTTATCGTGGGCGGGGGTGTCATCACATCACGAGGAACTGTATTAAAGGGTCGCATGAAGCATTAGGGAGGTTGAGAATCACTGTTCTGTAAAGTATGTGTGTGGGGTGGGGTGGAGGGAAGAGCAGGAGCCATCTAGGAACTCCAGGTTGATCTCTTGCCCTTCCATATGGAGCTACCTGCTCAGCTCTGGCCCTCACTTGCTGGGCACTACTGTTAGGAAGCGATTCTTCTCTGCTTGGTGGGATGCTGTTTCTCACCACTGAGTGTATGACGTGGTTTGGGTTTTGCAGAAGTGTAGCATCCAGGCTTCCAAAAACATTTTCTCTGGGAGACTCCTGAGCTATTACTCATCTGAGAGACCCCTCTGCATCGAGGAAGCCTGCATTTAGTGATTCTGGGAGTGTGGTATCTATGGGCAGGCCAGCAAGCTGGGAACTGAAGGCTGTTTGGTGGGGTCAAGGAAATCAAACAAGAGAGAGTTTCTCTACACCGTTGCACAGAATAAAGAAGAAATGGAAGGGCCCAGGCAGGCCATGGACCCTGGTAAACCATGATGACTTCTCGGGCTAGATCTGATGCCAGCCATCTATACCCCATTGACAAATGGCTATAATACATTTGCCTTTGGGATAAACTCATACTCTGTGTCACTGATGGTTTTGAACAAGGCAGTTTGTGAAGACCTGAGGAGGCACTTGTGGGCATTATAGTTCACTGTCACTTTTAGTGGTGGGCAATGTGGGTTTGGGAAACAGGATCTGGATACCTGGTCACTATGGAGACTGAATGAAGTCATTCAGGCTGTCAGGTGTCGTCCATGGTAGCAAGTCCTAGTGTGGTTGGTGAGGCCAGAGCATGGGAAGGTACAGGGTGGAGCTGAGGTAGGTAGACAGGGTTTTGGATTAGAAGGGGGGTTCCCAGTGAGGCTTGTGTGTAAGGCATGTTGAGTGGGGGCAGCAGGAAGTCTGGTGGGTTCTGATGTGTCTGTGATGTGTGATACTGCAAGTTTGAGGAAAAGCTTCAGTGTGCCCTGATCACGCCAGGCGGGATGTTCCTCTGCCATGTTGGTCCCTTCATTGCAAAGACCTGTGTGCTGAGCACTATTCTAGCCATCGAAGGCAAAACGGTACAAAAGTCAAAAGCCCTGTCCCCAAGAACGTCTCTCTAGTGGACTCTAGCGTGTGTTAATTGTATCATTAAACAATCATGTCTGGGACACTTGCCCCTTTCATGATCTTCTAAGCTATTTGCTCTCTGTTTTCTTCCTTTTTTTTTCCTTTTTAATTAGAAAAATCTACCTTCAGGATTTTCTAACCTCATTTGGGCAGACTAATGAGAGAAGGGAAAAATACATCCATCTTGACGCTAGGGAAAGATGGGGAGGATGGTGATAGATGACATAATGGGACTGAGGGAGTGACATCACCAGGGTGCCCCCCATGACTCTTGGGTTGGGAATCCTGGAAAGAAGTAGCAACTCGGTCACCATCCCCCAGGCTGGTCTCTGTTTTTCCCTTGGTATCTTTTACTGTCTGAGAACTGGTGTGTCTCATGGGCAGCATGGCTGTGGCTTGGCTAATTTGAGTTCCCCTCCCACCCCCAGTTCTTGACTGCCACCCACCTTCTCCCCAGTCTGTAGCTCTTGCTCTAAGCCATGTCTCTTCTTTTCCAGAAAAGGAACAATGGGCGGGAAGGAGCTCCACATAGCTTCTCTTCACCACCAGAGAATTGCTGGTGGTGACCAGCAGCCAGGATAGTGTTCTGGTAAACTCTTGCTCTCTTTGCAAGGAGGTTTTCTTTCCTGGGTCGCTCAGGAACTCCAGCTGTGACATGCCCACCAGGTAGAATCAGTTTCCTACAGCAAGGCCCATTGTCGAGGTGCTGGGATAATCTGGCTTCCAGATTGCTAGATGGTGACAGAGTTGTGGGGACTCTCTCTTTTATTACATGTGGGCCTTACTGTAGCTGGTTGGCTCCTCTCCTTCCAGCACCTTCTTCCCTTCCCACCTCAGGAGCACGAATTGGGAAACCTAGGCTTTGGAGACAGGCAGTCCTAATGTAGCTCTCAGCTCTGGTATTTTCTAGTGGACGGATGAGAATGGGTTGCTTTGCACACCTACCCCCCAGCCTCTGTCCCTTCCAGGCTGATGTGAAGGTCATGGGTGACACGGACATCGCTTCTAGAACCTGGCAAGGGACTCAGCTGGTGATCAAATTCAGCAGGTTTTTTTCCCCCCACCCCCGGAAAAACCATCAGGGTATACATGCTATTTTATTATTTTGGGACATGGTCTCATGGAGTCTTGGCCGACCTTGAATTCACTATGTAGCTGAAGATGATCTTAAACCTCTGATCCTTCTGAACCTTTGAAGTGCTAGGGTCATAGGTGTGTGCCATCCCACCCGTTTATGGGGCGCTGGGGTTGAATTTGGGGCTTTGTGCACGGTAGGTTGCACAAAGGTCCTTTCCCAACTCTACAACACCTCATTTCAGACGTAAGTGCTAAAGGAGACTGCTTGCCTCTTGGGGCAACTCCCTAATGTTCTCTCTAGCCTGTGTTCTCTAAAGGCTCTAGGGCCTGGGGGACAGCTTTCTGGGATGCCAACACTTGGTGGAGAAGTGACTCCCATTCCTGTTTGCTGGTTGGTGGATGCCTCTGTGTGGAGAGAAGAGGTTGAGTGTGGGTCTGAAGCAGTTGCCTTCTGGAGTCTGTGGGATGGGGGATAGGGAGGGTTCTGAAGCCATTTCCCTGACTCAATACCCACTTCATCTGTGTCTGGGGGCTCTTATCCCCCTCTCCCTGACCTTGTATTTCCTTGGCTTAGCCAGTCCTGCTAACGAGCTGAGCCAGCCGCCTGGTGCCCGACTCTCCAATGTGCTGACTCAGTTCCGTGCCTCCCGCTTCCACTGCCCTTATTTGAAAATGCCCGAGTTAATTACTTCCAGTTCCAGGCTGCCCTGGTAGGGGCACACCCCTCCTTTCCCCTCCCCTTCTTCACACCCTAAAGGGAGACCTGCTGTCTGTGCACAGGAAGAGGCTTCCAGTGACCACTAGGGAGCAGTGGGGCTGTGGAGGGGTAGACCTCCATGTTTCCTGGCCTCTGGGATACAGGAATTGCCAGATTCTGCCAGGATGGTGAGGTGTAAGCATTGACCAATGGTTTCTTGGATCTATGCTCAGATTCAGGGTAGGGAGAGGATGGTGTGCTGTGAGGGAGATCTGAGGACTCAAAGAGAAAGAAAAGGAGGGAGGGAGGAGGAAAGATGAAAGAGAAAACATGGAGGGGAAAAGAGGAGAGAAAGAGGGAGGAGATCAAGGAAGGCAGGAGAGAAAGAAAAGAATGAAAGCAGAAAGGGCGGGGGAGAAAGGAGGCAGGGAGCCAACGGAATTTCTCACGGAGCAGTACTCACAGGATTCCCACTGGATGGGCTTACAGATGTGCTACTAGGGTGAGAGTCAAAACATTTAACAACAGATTGGTCCCAGCTCTCACTAATGGGATGGAAACCCAGCAAGAGCTGGGCAGAGGCCTAGAGGCCTTCTGAACTGTCAGGAATGAACTCTTCAGTGGCTGGGCTTCAGGGGAGAGCCACTGCTGGGAGCTGTGGAAGTGCCCCCTTGCTCCATAGTGTGAGTCCAGTAGTGAGTCCATCTCTGCTTTCTGGTACTTAAACAAGGTCAGGCCTGGTGCCTGATAGGGGCTTTACCCTGTGTTGAAGCGATGATGACCGAGAGTCTGGAGATCCGGAGCAAGTGGTAAGAAGCAGATTTGGAAACAGATCAGGTACATGGAGGCTGGGGGCTGAGCAGGGCACTGCTGGAGAGGGCATGTTAGAGACCCGTTGAGGTTGGGTGCTGGTGTCCCTGCCTGGAGACTGGTCCCTGACTCTGGGTGCTGAAGGACAGGGAAGTCCCTGAGGGATGAGAGCGTGGGTGCTGTAATGATGCAAATCTATTCAGTTATTTTTATTCCTGTGACAAGAAAAGAGGAGGAAGGGCAGAGAAAGGTTGGGGGGGCTGTCTATCAGGAATCATTAAGGAACAGTTGCGGGGGGGGGACTTTCTCAGGGGCCCCCTGTGGGTCTGCAGCAGATGGAATCTTCTGTGGGTACCAAGAGCTTTCAGGTGGGTAGCTGTGTTTTTCTTTATTTTTTAAATTTATCTTTCTTTGTTTTCTTTTCCTTTTTTCTTTCACTTTAGCATTTTTGGAATGACCTGGAGCTGGGAGGAACAGATCCTTCTGTCATGCTGTATTTTTCTGGTTCGCTTAGGCCTGTGAGAGAGAACAGGGGGCAGGGCCAAGGCAGTGGGAGGAGACAGAGGTCTGCTGATCCCCTCCAGGCGGTGTCCTTCTGTCTCTTCACCTTCCAGCTCCCCAGACAGGGAGTTTTGCACAGACTGCTGTCTAATGAGCCCCAGGACAAGGTTAGTTGCAGGGCTTGCTAGGGCTCTGGTGAGTTTCCAGTGTTCTTTGCAGGCCACGTTGGCTCCCATCTTTCCACTGGGGCACTAGTCATCACGTGTTTCTCCCTCCTTGCGCTCCTCCCCGGGTCTCCAGCCAGCCCGCCGGCTTGATGAATTAGCCCTGTAGATATTCCGTCGAGAAAGCAAACACATATCATATATATCTCTGACAAGTTATTATTCTCCCTTATCAGGATTCGGGTGGATCTGGGCCCGCCATTACTCAAGCTGCACACTTGCTCTGCTCGGGACCAGGCTCCAGCCATATGAGGAAGTAGTGCCCAGAGAGCCCAGCCCAGGCCCTACTCTACATGCAGGCTGTGCTGTGTGGGTGCCAGGAAGCTGTGAACAGAGAAGTGGGGTCTCTTGCTATGGTCATGGTCCAATGGCTGGTGGACCCTTTGCATGTGGAAGCTAGGTGTGGCCGGATGAACCGGTGGTGCTCCAAATTTTCATCCTGTCGTCTGAGACAAAGGCTGGAGTTGCGTCCCAAGAAGTGAGGCCCTTGTCTACTTTGTGGGGCTGGATGGGACCTTCATTATCCATTGCGAGGACCTTTCAGTGACTGCTGGCAGGACAGGTCACCCGGCTACCTGCCATCAGCGCCTGAGATTTGCAGAGCCAGAGGGCCTCCTGGAGGCCAGCCCTGGGCCCTGTAGTCACAGAGGCTCGCTGTCCAGTGAGGGCTGATGAATGAGATGTAAGTGAGCATTAGTGCTCTCAGCCTGGCCGTTGGGCCATGATTTGTCATCTCTCACCCGGCACACGCCTGTTTCCCCAGAGGCAGGCTCCATATTAACAAGTCCTCTACTTAGGAATATAAATGGTGCGTCTGGAACTGCTCCTGACAGCCGGCAGGCTGCTAATGCACTCCAGCCTTGGGGAGGGGGAGGGGGAAGGGCCGCACCGGCTCAGCTGACTTCGAAAGGGGGAAATGGTGGAGGGGAGGCCCCAGCCGCCTTCACTGGAGAAAGGGGGGAAATGGTGGAGGGGAGGCCCCAGCCGCCTTCACTGGAGAACGGCTGCCTGTGATTCCACACTATCCCAACCCTGAGACCCAATGGAAGGATGGAAGGGTGAGGAGCCGTGTCCTCACTTCCGGGCTTGCACGATTCCTGCTGTCTCAGGACCGCAAGGCAGACCTTGTCTCCTGATGGCCTCTCAGGAGTTTATGTGCTGCCTGGCGTCTGCTGTCTCTTGTTCTGTTTTGGGACTGAGAGTCAGTTTCTTAGATCCCAGGGAGAAGTCGTGGAGGAGAGGTCTTATTGAAAGCAGAAGTGATCTGGTTTCTGACCATGCCTGTGCTGAATTCTCCGCAGATGGTGCAGGATTGGGCAGGTTCCTGCTCTGGGTGGGACAGCCGGCACTCTACAGGTGGGCACCGGAATCAGTTATGGTTGGCTCTCTGTCTCTTGCAAGGGATGGCTGGAGGTGGGGGCGTCCGAGTGTCCTGGAAAGTGTTCTTGGCTGGAAGAAAGGTGCCCAGATAACCCAGCGAGCCAGGCTAGAGAGACTGGGTTGTGGAAAGGTCAGAGGAGACCTTTTGAATAGGAGAGTTTGTACAGATGCGAACTGGTAGGAGGCCATGGTTGGAGGACTGTGGATACCAGCACGAAATTCTGCTCATAGCCTGAGGCCAGAACCTACACTAGGGGAGATCTCTTGATTCCCCCCTCCACCTCTGTGTATGAAGTCTCATATAGCCCAGGCTGGTCCCTGATTCACTATGTAGCTGAAGATAATCTTGAACAGCTGATCTTCCCACCTCTGTCTCCCAGCGAGAATCATAGGCATGTATTAACATGCCTGGTTTTATCTGATGCTGGGGATCATGATCTATAATCACTACCAACTACATTCCTGAGCCCTGAGTTTGATACTCTGTCAGCTAGTGGGGTGTGACTTAGCCTTGGCCTTTGGGGCACACAGTTTACAGCTTCAGCTCCAGTACCCAGACAAACCCTCAGTTTCTCGGGGGCCTGGTGCTCCCACATGCGGCATGGCTAGTCAGCTGTCCTTTATTGCAGCTCAGGCCTGTGTACACTGTGTAAAGGTATTGGTTGTAATTATCATCACGGTCACTAGAGGGCAGCTCAGGCCCGTGTTTCTCTCTTTCCAGGGGTCACAAGACCCCGAGAGGGATAAGGAGGGATGAGGGTACCTATGCTGGTGTCCAGATTGAGGTTTTTTGCTCTGGGAAATGTTTCTGTTCCCTCTCTTCTTTGGAGTCTATTACTGACAGAACTCTCCAATTCCAAGTAAAGGAAGAAAAATTTTAAAAACTTTAAACCTATGGTTGGTGGGGGAGGGCAAGCATTTCGTTTGATCGCTTACTATGTATAGCATTTATTTTACTGTCATTAAAAAAAATCAGTGAGAATTTCAAAGGTTAAAAGGCTTTGTAGATGATGTAGCTGGTGATCAGAATCCCAGGCTTGGTGCCAGAGGGCCTGGTTGGGCATCCCAGCTATTCTATCTAGTTGCTGGGTCTCTGAACTTCAGTAGTCTGACCTGGGTTACTGTACGGATGCATGCTATAAGGGTTGTGAGTGTCCTTGTGTGACTCTTTAAAATTTATTATTATTTTTATTAATAGTGAGTGTATGCCTGTGTGTGTCCAATTATGTGGGCCCATGCGTGTGTGACGTGTGTGTGTATGTGCCCGTGTGTGTGTGTGTGTGTGTGTGTGTGCACGCATGTACACTCCTCCACAGAGGTCAGAGAACAACTTCTAGAGCTGGGTTTCTCCTCCTAAAGTGGGTTCTGGGCATCCAACTCAGGTTGTCACGTTTGCAGAGGAATCAAAGCACTGAGCCTTTTGGAAACCCAGGTTTTTTTTTTTTATGATAAGCAACCATATCATATTATGATGGAAAAATAAGGGCCAAATTGAAAAGCAAACACTATTTTTTCTTTGCATGGATGTTTTAAAGCCCTCTTGCTCACAGGAAAGGAACTGAGGAAATATTCCCAACCCTGGCATTTCCTAGGACTTTATACAGAGTGAGTGGATGTCCGTTTACACATACAGTTATACTTTACATTTGTGAAGAGAGATGGCCGGCTGGACCTGTGCCCTCTGGCATGGGGTTGGGATGACCACACCTTCCTCAGCTATCCTCATAATGAGAGTTTGGCACCATGAGCTACCCTTGTCACAGAGCTGTCGTGGAACTTTCTGTATCATGATCAAGCACTACCCGCGGAGCTGCTGAATTGACCAGAGCTGAGCTCCACCCCCAGGCTGGCTTCACTTGGTCAGGGGCTGACAGCTGCCCGGTGCTTTCACTATTCTTGGCCAATCTGACTCGGCTGGATTTAGAATCTTCTGGGAGACACATGTCTGGGCTGTGTCTGGGATGAGGGTGGGGCAATACTTGTAGAGGTTTCACTGAGGAGGAAAAAACCTGGGGTCCCAGACTAATAGAAAAGGAAGAAAGCTGAGTCCCAGCAACCATCTCTTTGCTTGGTGACTGGGCGTGCATGCTTCATGATTAATTTAGTGGACTTTTTGGTAAGTGTCCTGCCTCTCTGAACCTCAGTTTCCTTATCTGTCCAAGGAGACAAGTATCTGTTGGGCCTGAGAAAACATATGAGATTCTGATATGAGATTCATGATGCAACATTATTGCTGTAGCTTTGGAAGAAGACCTTGAAACTTGGCTTCCCTGAGTGGTTTTCTCCCTGCTCCTTCATGGAGTGTGTGTATTGGTCAATAGAATGGCTGACACAGAGCCCCATATACCGGTGGCTACCCATCATCAATGAACTGCCTCACAGCAATGAGTACCTGTCTTAGTCAGTGTTCTGTTGCTGTGAAGAGACACCATGACCACAGTAAGTCTTTTGAGAGGAAGCATTTAATTGGTGCTTGTTTACAGATTCAGAGGTTTAGTCCATTATTGTCGTGGCAAGAAGCATGGTGGTAAGCAGGCAGACATGGTTCCAGGGAGGCAGCTGAGAGTTCTATCTCTGGATTCAAAGGCAGTAAGCAGGAAGAGAGTAACACTGGGCCTGGCTTGAGTATTTGAAACCTCAAAGTTCACCCTCAGTGACAGACTTCCTCTAACAAGGCCATATCTAGTCCCTATCAAGTTGTGCACTTCCTAATGGATGTGGGCTTCCCCTCTGTAGGCTATAAATACCACTAGTTGATCGAGAAGCTGCTTTGGGCCTATTGCAGCACAGAATAGGGCAAGTCAGAATTCCAAGCAGACAGAGGAGGAAGGAGTAGGTAGAATCAATGGGAAGTGATGTAGCTGCTTCAGGAGACAGATGTCAGATGGCAGACAGAACCTTACTTTACTGGTGGCCACAATCACATGGTGATACACAGACTAATAAAAATGGGTTAATTTAAGATGTAAGAGCTAGCTAGGGGATACGCTAGAGTCATTGGCCAAGCAGTGTTGCAAATAATATAGTTTCTGTGTGATTATTTTGAGTGTGGGTGGCTAGGAATGAACAAGCAGCCTCAGCCAACACCTAATGACCAAGCATCCAAATATATGAGCCTATGGGGGTCATTCTTATTCAATTCACCACAGTGTCAATGTGCCCTATAATCTATTGGTGCAATCGGCTCATGAGGGCTATGAAGATAACATGCTTAGTGAGACCTTTCTTGTTTGTGTGTGGTGTCTCTTGTCCTATTTCACATTGTACTACCTCAGAGTTTGTCTCGGGCCCAAATTTTAGCTTTTTATATAGACACCAGTTAGCTGATAGGATGTTTTGTCAACTTAGAGCATTTTAGAATTACTTGGAAGGGAGTCTCAATGAGAGATGGTCTAGATTAGATTGACCTGTCTGTCTGAAATTGTCTCTATTAGTGGGAGGATCTAGCCATTGTAGGTGACACCATTCCCTATGCTGTGGATTCTAGATTGCTTGAGTTGAGAAACTGAGCTGAGCACTATCACACGTGCGTTGGACGTTGAATGTAATGTGCCTTACAGATTTAAGTTCCTGCCACCTTACTAACCCCACAGTTGTTGTGGGAAGGCTGATTGTTTCC
>JAQHUG010000003.1:6608287-6650183 GCA_028555095.1 Dicrostonyx torquatus
ATTCCCAGCACCCATGTTGTGTGGCTCATAACCACTTGCAACATCAGCTCTGGGGGATCTGATGTTTCTGGCCTCCTCAGGTACTGCACTCACAAGTATACACATACACACACACACACAAACATACACACAGACACACACACACACAAACATACACACAGACAGGCACACACACACAATTTAGAAATACCATTTATAGGGTTGAAGGTATGTTTTAATATGCTGAGATGTAGATAAATCACATATAGGTATTAAAGTTTTTCAAATAATTTTTCTCTATTTATTGGCTGTATATTTTTTGGTTTTAGCTTGCTAAATATCGTAGATCACAGGTTTTTTTGCATTTAGATGTTCTATTATTATGTACAAACTCATTTAGTATTGCTATCTTTTTTTTTGAGTAACTGACCTTTTGTCATTGTAAAATGTTTCTCTTTCAACATCTTTGATATTAATATATCACTGTCCTTTTTTTTGTGGTTCTAGGAATTGAACTCTGGGCCTTACCCACACTACACAAATGCTGTGTCCATGAATTATATTTCCAGATCTCATTGCTTTTTCTTTATAAATTGTGTTTGCGTGTGTGCTCGTGTGCGCATGCGTGTGAATATGCAGGTGAATGCATGCCATGGAGCATGTGTGTGGAGGTAAGAGGACAATGTCAGATGCTGTTTCTCTCCTGCCTGTGTGAGTTAGTCTCTTGTTCACTGCTGTGTGTGCCAGCCTACTGCAGTGATATTGTGTTTGTGTTTTAACAAATAAAGCTTGCCTGAAGATCAGAGTGCAGAGCTAAGCCACTAGAGACCAGGCAGTGGTGGCAGACACCTTGGGAGGCAGAGGCAGACAGAGCTCTGTTAGTTCAAGACCACACTGGGATACATGAGATTGATCCAGTCTAAAAGAGAAACAGCTCACACAAAGGTGATCCTTGCATTTGGGGTCACATGCCTTTAATTCCATCACTAGGGAGGTGGAGACAGGAGTGATATGACTGGGTGGAGAGAGGAATATAAGGCAGGAAGAGACAGGAGCTCAGTGCAGCCTGAGGGCAGTCTGAAGCAGTCTGAGACTGTATCACTGTGAGAATTTGGTGGAGGTAAAAGGTCTCTCTAGTGGCTGGCTGCACTGCTTCTCTGATCCTTCAACATTCACCCCCTAATACCTGACTCTGGGTTTTTATTTATTAAGACCAATCAGAATTTGTGCTACACCTAGGTGGTCTGTGAGCTGCCAGGGCTCACCTGTCTCCTCCTCCCATCCCGTTGCAGGTGTGCTAAGATTATTGCCTTGTGCTACCGTGTCTGGCATTGTGTGGATTCTGATCAGATCCTCATGCTTGTGTGATAAATGCTTTATCATTTTAGCCACCTCCCCAACCCTATTACTTTCTTTTGAAAAGTGTTTATGTCATTTTCCATTGTTAAAAATATATTTTATGTATATGTGTGTGGTTGTGTGTGATGTGTGCAGGTGCCCTTGAAGGCCAGAAGGATGCGCTGAGTTCCTTGGAGTTGCAGGAGATTGTATTCCTGATGGAGCTCAGGTCCTCTGCAAGAACAGTAAGTGATCTACATTGCTAAGCCAGCTCTCCAGTCCCAATTCTATACTTCTAATCTTGCTGCTTCTTGTATGTTTCAAGCATTCATTCAGTCTTGCTTTTTAATCCAGTTTGATGATCTCTGTATTATAATTAGCCTGGTAAGTGCTTTGCTTTCATGGATGTCTGTGTGAGGGTATTGGATACAGTTACAGATAGTAGTGAGCTGCCATGTGGGTACTGGGAATTGATCCTGGGTCCTCTGGAAAAGCAGTCACTGTTCTTAACCACTGAGCCGTCTCTCCAGCCCTATAGAAATATTTATGTGGGATATAATTATTAATATTCTTGGGTTTAACTTTTTTGCTTTATGGTTTTAAAAACCATTCTTTGACAATTTCATACATGCATATAATAATTCTGGTTATGCTCATCTCACTCCCTCTTATTCTCCTCCCCCCCGAACCCCTCCCATTCCTCCAAAACAAATCCTTCCCACTATCATGTCTTTTTGTCTTGTGATGCATTCACTGAGTTTAAGTAGGATAACCTACAGATCATGGGTGTGAAGTTATCCATCAAACATGGGCAGCTAACTAGCAACTACATTACTGAAGACAATGCCTCCCCCTCCCCTGATACCTTCGACTGCCAATAGCCTGGCTGGGAGAAGTCAGTCTCTATGAGCCCCTCTCCTTTTCATGATTGAATGTTGATGGGCCCAGGCCTAGTCTTGTGTAGGCAGCTGCAACTGCCATGAGTTCTTGGGCACCATGGCTAAGCCATGCTCAGAAGGCAGCATTTTTACAGCCCTCCCCTTCATCTGGCCCCTCTATAATTTCCATCTGCTGTAACAGGAGTGAATGGGCTGCTTGTTGTCCCAGCCACTCCACTAGCTTACACCAGAAATAATCACACAGAAACTGTTTTAGTTAAAACACTGCTTGGCCATTAGCTCTAGCCTCTTATTGTCTAACTCTCACATCTTGATTTAACTCATTTCTATTAAATCTGTGTTCACCACGAGGTTGTGGCTTACCAGGAAAGATTCAGCATGTCTGATTCTGGCAGCTCCATGGCTGTTCTGACTCTGCTTTCTTCCTACCAGAATTCAGTTCTGTCTTCTCTGCCTACCTAAGTTCCTATCAAAAGGCCAAGGCAGTTTCTTTATTCAACCAATAAAAGCAACACATAGACAGAAGGACCTCCTACACCAATATGCTCTTCATGATGTTCCTTGATCCTTGGAAGGACTAAGATGGTTGTCCCATTGTGGGACATTGTGCCAAGCATTCAACAGTTACTTATTCTCAGCTCTGTGCCCAGTTATAAGGTCTCAGCATTAACCATCCTTCCCTGTAAGGAAAAATATGTTCTCTGACCAAGGCTGAAGTAAACACTAGTCTATGTGTATTATAAATGTAAATATAAAAATAAATATTCATGAAACATCCATTTCATAAAACAGAAACATTAGGCTCACCTCTAGGGCCTATGGCCTCCCCAGCCCTGGGTCTTTGACCGGGTTCGTGCATCAGATGTGAACTCTTTTTATGTAGAGTAGGTCTCAGATCCAATCAGACCATAGTTAGACAGCAAAACAAACCCCCAAACAACAACAACAAAAATAGTTACCTCTACCTCACTCATACAACTTGCACCAGAGAGCACATCTTAGCTGGTGCTTTAACATGAAAGGTCCACAGCTCAGTAAGACCACTGAGGCTCTTTCTCTCCTGTTGCTGCACAGCATCTTCTGGTACTCTGAAAGCTAGCCAGCAGGGAGGGAGCTTCTGGTCCAGTGCCAGCTCGGTTCTTCTGTGTCCTGCTACCAATGTGGATGGCATCTTCAGAAGTAGGGTTTTACCATCTTGTGGGCAACTGAGAGCAATGACAGTAGCAGCTGTTGCTCTGAGGGCCTCTGGGAGCCTTCCTGGTCAGAAACTCACAGGGAGCTGGGCAGTGATGGCGTATGCCTTTAATCCAAGTATTTGGGAGGCAGAGGCAGGAGATCTCTGTGAGTTCGAGGTCAGCTTGGTCTACAGTGCTAGTTCCAGGACAACTAGGGCTGTTACACAGAGAAACTCTGTCTTGAAAAATAAAACAAACAAACAAAAAACCCTGACCAAACAAGCAAACAAAAAAGAAATTCATAGGGAGGTATTCTGCACCTGATATTGGAATTTTTGTTTAATGATTCATGACTTTTAGAATTTGTATTATCTACTCATATAGGATACTTTTAAAAAATATGCTTTTGGCAGGCATATTGGTTTAGTGGGTAATGATGCTGCAAGTCTGGTGATCTGATTCTATTCCTTAACCACAGAGTGACAAGACAGAACTGACTTCTACAAATTGTTCTCTGAATGTCCCATGTGTGCCATGTCATGTGTATACATGCATATGTGCATGCATGTGAATACGACTGCACACACACACAAAGTAAATACATATAAAATTAAAATTGTGCTTTAAAACCAGTTTATAGGTTCCCATATGTCTTCTTCATATATTTCAGTTTTTCCCAAGGACTTGACATGCATCATTAAGTTATTAATTTGAGTTCTCAGATTTATTTTAATATAGGCACTTAAAGCAATTATTTGTTTTTTAAAATTACTAGTTTTATTTATTTATTTTTATATGCAAGGATGCTTTGTGTGTATGTACGTGCACCATGTGCCTCAGAGCCTCAATCAGTCAGAAGAGGGCTTTGGAGGCTGGAGCTGTGGCCAGCTGTGAGTTACCATGGAGGTACTAGGAACTGAATCTGGGTCCTCTGCAAGAGCAATAAGTGCTCTTAATTACTGAGCCATTTCTCTACCCACACTTAGGGTGTTTATAATGATAAATACCCATGTAGTTTGTGGTGTCAGCAGTACTAAGACATGGGCGGGGGAATCAGCTTGTTTAGGGACCTGAAGAGCCCTTCATGTACCTGTAACTTTTGTCCATGACTCATGAGGATCATTGGACCTTGTTGTCCATTGGCCTAGCTCTAGCTTTAGTGAGAGACTCTGTTTTAAGGGAGTATGGCAGAGATTGATACAGTAGGGCACCTGGTATCCTCCTTCTGCCTGCTCATGTAGATGGGTGCACACACCTGTTTGTGTATATATCACACCCACACGCCATGCATATAAATGTATGCCCCCCCACAAAGAAGAAATGGATTAGTCCAGGGAAGACCATTCTTGCTGTGGATGTAGACTTCATCATGGGAATCCCAGTAGAAACAGCAAATATTGAAACCTAGGCTGGTGTGCCTGAGTTCAAAGGTTGGCAGGGACGGGGTGGGGGGTGTTTCCTCATTGGATCTGGCTGAGGAGATGCAGGGCTCTTAGGGAGAAGGCCCTTCCCTGGTCTGCTCTCCTCTCCCCTTTCTTACCTTTCAGCTTCCTCTCTTTTCAGGTAAATGAACCCTCCAGCTGGCTTCCGCCTGCTTCCTCCCTACTCCATTGGATCAGGATGCCCTGCCCTGGGGCACACTGCCTGGACAGCACAGGGCTGTGAATGCATTTAGAGCCAGTCTGAGCTAGTTTTTAATTTAAAAAGTTATTTATTCGTGGCCCTACCACAGCCAGGGTCTGTGTTGATGTCCGTGGTTCCTGTTACCACTGAAGAGCATGCAAATACCTGGGGTCTGGCTGTCACCTGAGACCATGTTGGTGTCCAGGGGCCTTGCTACCATGGGGTTCATACTGATCTGGATGACCTGGGTGGCCACCAGGGCCATAGTCATGTCTGGGCCCAGGCTGCTGCCAAGGTTCATGTCTGGGTCTGTGGTTCTGCAGAAACTGCTGTCTGTGTTGCCACTGGGGGCGTGGGGTAGAAGGTGGAGAGAGGAACACAGGAACCATGCATGCTGGGAATTGGGGCCATGTTGAGCTGGCCCTGCCCTTCACTGGTCCTGGGAGAGCTGACTCTGCCCTTGTTGGACACTGCAGCAGAAGAGTTGGCTTGGCCCCTCAGGTGGAGCTGCCTCCCCCACTTAAGGGAGATGGCCCCACCCTTCACCTGGGGTGTGGGAGAGCTGGCCCCCGATGGCACTGGCATAGGAAAGCTGGCTCTGCTCCTCCCCTGAGGTGGGCAGTCCCAGCACCCTGGACTGACCAGCTCAGCTACCACTCAGGTTCACATCCTGGGCCTTGGGTTGGCCACCCTAACATCTACCCCTTGTATGACCTGCTGGAGAGTGTAAAGGGACTGGTCCTGCTGAATAATAGCCACAGGAACTCCACAACTAGGGGCAACAGCTGGCTATCTGAGAGGAGTTTCGGTGAGGGTCCAGTGATGTGTGCCAGAGGCCTTGAGCCAGACCAATGATTCATTGCAATGAACATTTGTGGGTGGGGCTGATTGGACAAGAGTACAAGGCCTGACACATCGCAGCTCCCAGTGCCGCTAGAGTGAGTGAGGAGGTGTTGGAGGGATGGGAAAGACAGAGGAGTGAGGCATTTTTTGTTTGTTTTGAATTAATTTTTTGGGGGGTTTCTTTTGGGGGATGCTACGGGGGTGAGGAGTGGATATGGAAGGACTGGGACATGAGAGGGATTTCAGTACATGATGTGAAACTCCTAAAGAAACAATAATCGGTGAAGAATTACCTTTTGTTTGCTTTTTTCAAAACAGGGTTTCTTTATGTAAACTGTCCTCTCTGTCCTGGAACTTGCTTTGTAGACCAGGCTGGCTTTGAACTCACAGAGGTCTTCCTGCCTCTGCCTCCTGAGTGCTGTACGCCACCAAAGAACTCTTACAAAAAAATGTTTATTTAATTGTGTGTGTGTGTATGTGTGTGTGTGTGTGTGTGTGTGTGTGTGAGGGAAGGTGCCCTCAGAGGCCAGAACAAGTTGTCGAATACTCTCAGAACTGGAGCTACATGAGATCGTGAGCTCCTTGGCACGGGTACCGGGAACTGAACTCAGACCTTCTACAAGAGTGTGTGTTTAATGGATGAGTTATCTTTCCAGCCTCTCAAGAGTTTTGGTTTTTACTGTTTGAAATATGGCTTTCTTCATTTTTACATTCTAAATGTAAAGGAGCAGAAGTGACAGTAACAAACAAGATTTCCCTGTTGAATAATGTGATGTGGCTGTAGCTCTCTTATCTCAGAAACTCAAGAATGAAACAAGTGCATTCCAGGTCCTGCTGCTTAGCACAGGCTAGCCTGAAACTCCTCATGAGGCAGTTTGCTTCAGATAGCCCCCATATGCCTCAACCTCCCAAATGCTGGGAGTGTAGATGTGTACTCCCATCCCAGACCAACCCATGTTTCTTTTTCTTTTCTAATTTAAGATTTATTTATTCTCTCTCTCTCTCTCTCTCTCTCTCTCTCTCTCTCTCTCTCTCTCTCTCTCTGTGTGTGTGTGTGTGTGTGTGTGTGTGTACACATGTGCACATACATATGCATGTCACAGTGAAGGCCACAGTCATATGTGAAGGTCAGAAGACCACTTTTAGGAGTCAGTTCTCTCATTTCGTGTTTCTGGGGATAAAACTTAGCCCATCAAGCTTGTGCACTAAATACTTTTGCCCATGGAGACATCTATTGGCCCTATACTTCTTAAATGAATAATAGGCAATAAGCAAGAACACAGTGGCTTTTGTCCCAGTCAGTGTCCAGATGGTGTTTCCTCTAGGGTATGTATCTGCTCATACATGTGCTGTCCCTATGTGCTCTTTGAGGATGAGTGGTAGAAAGACTGGATGGAAGGAAACTGCTTGTTTCCTGGCTGCTCAGACCCAAAAACTCACACAGAAACTATAATTACAACATTGTTTGGCCTATTAGCTCAGGCTTCTTTTTGACTAACTCTTGCATCTTAAATTAACCCATTTCCATTAACTTGAGTATCACCATGAGGCTGTGGCCTACCAGTTAGGTTCTGGCATTGCAGCGCCTTTCTCCTTTGACAGCCACATGGCATTTTTATGACTCTGCCTATTCTCTCTCTATATCTCTGTTCAAATTTCAGCTAAGCCACTGGCTGAAAGAGTTTTATTCATTAACCAATAAAAGCAACACATATATAGAAGGACTTCCCGCATCAGAGGACTGAAGAAATGCCTCTTGGTGGTCTGGTGAGGCATTGTGGGTCTGGGAAAACCAAAGGAGATGATGCCCATAGGCATCTGACTGGTCCACATTGTAGGGCTTGGTGCCATCTTGCCATGGGACCAGACACGACTAGATCCAAGGGGATTGCCAGTATGTTCTCTGGGTGAGAGGATGGATGGTGGAAGGAAGGAAGATACCCCAGGAAGCTGAGTGTGAGCCTTGCTGCAGAGGTGGTGTTGAGCATGTGGACAGCACATGTTAGCAATGCACACACCCCACCCCCAGCACATAGGTCAGTGGCCATGGCAATGCACTACCCAGGGGATGTACAGGTGAGTGTGCCAGAGACAGGGTGAAGATGAAGAGAAAGGGAAAGGAGTAGATGTGGTTGCTGGAGAAACAGATCATTAAGGAGTAAGGGAAGGAGCCCTATCAGGGACGAAGAGGGAACGTAGGAGAGAGGACTTGAGGGGAGCATAATGTCAGGAAGCTGAGACCGGAGTGCTCTTTAGGAAGTGTCCCAAGGTCAAATACCCCAGAAAGGCTAAGTAAGGAAGAGGGCATCAGTCATTGTTTTTGGCGACTTAGTGGTCCTCGATGACCTCTGGTCCCCTTAACAGGCACAGAAAACTCTTTCCTTGGCTGTAGAGTTAGACTGGGTACTAGTATAATGCTTGGTCCCAATTTAGGTCTCCTGCCTTCCTAGCCAGGGTTCTCAAAAAGAGAAAATTCACAAAATTATTATCTAAGAGCAAAGGGAAGAAAAAAAGGTATCACCTATATTCTTAATACCTAGAGATGAAACCACTTTTAAAGAGTCTATTTTTATTTTAATTATGTATGTGTCTGTGTCTGTGTGTGGGTTTATGCATGTGAATGGAGTGACCACAGAAGCCAGACGAGGGCACTGTATTCCACAGCATTGGAGTTACAGTGGCTGTGAGTGGCCTGATGTGGGTGCCTGTAGTGCTGGTACTATGGGACAGTTTGTGAGCTGGAACGAGGCTGGAGATTTAAACACATAAAGACACACAGAGGGGGACACGGGTTATCCTTGATACAAGAATGCCAACTTAATTGTGCTCCAGGGAAGCTTATATAGGGATCCTTAACTGATATCCATGTCCTAGCTCTTGGGATTTCCAGCTGTAATACCCACCAGAAACCACTCCCCTGCCATCAGGAACTCATGAGGGTCCCATGCTCAGAGCAGCTACAGGCACAGGAAAACAAGTTGTTGACTCCGTTCACTCCAGCAGGCAAAGGGTCTGAGGCAGGCAAAGAAAGTCAAGGGGCCAGGGGTCTACAGCCCCCACAGATGCCAGAAATCAAACTTAGGTCCTCTGCAAAGGTAGTAAATGCTCTTCACTGTTGAGCCATCTCTCCAATCCAGACAACTTTTGATCCTTAATTTATATCTTTCCAGTCACTTTTTTTCCTCATGTGTTATAATTAGGGGAGAGGTGTGGGTTATGTTCCCCAGCCGCCAGCTGCTGGCCCGCTCAGCCGCTGGCCGCCTGCACCCGAAATAACCACATGAGAACGGCATTCATTCAAACTCTGCCTGGCCCATTATCTCTAGCCTCTTCTTGGCTAGCCCTCACCTCATAAACTAACCCATTATAAAAGTCTGTAAGTCACCACGTGGTGACTTACCAGAAAGGTCTAATCTGCATCCATCTGCGATGGGAGCATCCTGGCGACTGGCTCACTTCCTTCTCTCTTCCCAGAACTTCCGTTCTGTCTACTCCGCCCACCTAAGGGCTGACCTATCTTACAAGCCAGACAGAGTCTTTATTCAACCAATGAGAGTAATACAAAATACAGGAGACCACTCCCACATCACTCATGTGTGCATGTCCACATTACATATCTAGAATACAAGGTGCGGTATTTGTAGTGCACACAGACCATATAATACATACAAATATCAGCATACTACATATACATGTAGAATACACTATAGAGGCTCTGTGTGTCTCAGTGCAGTTAACAGCACTGACTGCTTTTGTAGAGGACCTTGGTTTAATTCCCAGCCATCCACATGGTGGCTTACAACCATCTGTAACTTCAGCTGCATGGCATCTGATGCCTGCGTCTGGCCTCTGCAAGCACCGGGCACGATGCACAGACATGCATGCAAGACACTCACGTACATAAATAAATAGGTCTTAAAAGGGAATATATATTACATAAAGAATATATACTACTATTTATGGATATATAATAGTCTATGCATGTCTATAAACCACTAAAAGGAAAATAAACTCATGCTATATATGTTGTTATGTATCTTGTTTTTTCCACTAAAACCACAAGCTCATTCCCATGTGATTAGAGACTATGTTACATCTGATATGGGATCTAACTAAAATCCCAGCTATTCTACCACTCAAGTCATTCCTGGCTCTTGCTGTTAGGTCATGTTTGCCTCTCTCACAGATTTGTTTTTTAAATAAAGTTCTCCCATATGTGGAAATTTGGCATCTAAAAACAATATTTTTCTCCTGTCATGCTAGGGATTGAACCCAAAGACATCTCACATGCTAGGCAAGCTACACCTCCAGTCCTTAACCCCCCCCCAAAAAAACAACAAAAACCCAAAAAACCCCAAAAGCCCTTTTATTGCAGGGGAGGGAGGGGCTGGAGAGATGGCACTGGCTGCTCTTCCAGAGGACCTTGGTTCAATTCCTGGCACTCACATGGTAGCTCACTGTCTTTGACTCCAGTTCCAGGGGTTCTGGCATCCTCATGCAGACATACATATAGGCAAAACACCAATGCACATACAAATAAATAAATCTTTTTTTAAACCCTTTAATCTTGAGACAAGATTTTGATAAATTGCTTATGTTGGTCTTGAACTCACTCTGTAACCTGGAAATACCTTGAACCGTTGATCCTCCTTCCTCAGCCTTCTGAGTAGCTAGGATTACAAGCACAAGCCAATGCCTGCTTCAAAGTAAGAAAAATGTTAAAACTTTTACTATATCCTGACAGGTGGTCTCCTAATGGCTGTTCTAATTGACAGGACTCCATCCTGGCTGAGGAAGGATATACATCACCTCTGGTTCTTGGGTAGGACTAGGCAGTGACATTTTCCAAGGAAGGGTCCTTCCCTTCCGTGTTGTACCTGGAGAGTGGACACAAGCCTGTCCAAATCTGTACCTGATTGGAGTGATCCTGGATTAGCGAGATGGCCCAAACTCTGGCGTGGGCAGTAGCGCTTGCTGGCTGATTGGATGGCCGGTGATGCCGAGAGCCCCTGCCTCTTGACTACTGTATTGGAGTTCTGGCCTTGGATGCCAGTGTCGGGATCGCGTGAGCCTCATTTTGGTCAGATGATTTGTGTCAATGGGCTACCAGAGATGGGTCTGGGGGATGAAGTGCCTGGGGGTGGAGCAAAGGCAGACTCCACCAGTCCGGTCTGCAGGAGCAGTAACAAAAGCAAATATTTGGAGGCTGGGATTGCTTAGCTCTCTCCTTGGAATCAGCAGACTCTCGGAGGCTGGGATTAATTTGAAGAAATTTACTAGCAGAGTTCGTGGCAGATAAAACAGTTTGCTTATTTCACACTTGTATGGCCACCTGCTAGGAACTGTTTGTTCAGTTTCGAATTCTTTAATTAAAATCAACATAAAACAGATTGAAAACATCCCAAGAAGGGGATGCTTGGTTTGCTGGAGGATATTGCAGAAAGATGGAGCAAAGTGGTTAAAAAAAAAAACCGCTTTGCCATCAAAGAAGCTGGCAGGTAGGAAAGCGCAGGTCGGGAAACCGTGGGTTCGGGTTTGCACATGCGTATATGAGCTTGAGTTGCAGCCAGGAGGCACAGGAACCACCCACAAGACTTCTTTCAGGGGGCTGGAGAGATGGCTCAGTGATTAAGAGCATTGCCTGCTCTTCCAAAGGTCCTGAGTTCAATTCCCAGCAACCACATGGTGGCTCACAATCAACTGTAATGAGGTCTGGTGCCCTCTTCTGGCCTGCAGACACAGACAGAATATTGTATACATAATAAATATATATATATAAAAGACTTCTTTCAGTCTTAGGAGTTTCCATGAGGGTTGGGGTGGAAAAATGAGGTAGCCTTTTTGGTTCAACACCTTGGGAAGGGTGGACTTCGTATTTACTTTTTCAGTAAATATCTTGGGTTGCTAGGTGCCTGCCATTGTCATCAACACACAATCCTTTTCCTCTAGAAGCTCAGAAGTCTGTAAGCGAGCCAGTGAGGTAGCGGCCACAACCAGGTGTCCATAATACTGCAGGAAGAGACCAGAGCTAGCAGCTGTGCGAGCCAGAGGCGGAGCACTGGGTTCTGGTCAGCGGAAGAGGGGAGGGTTCTGGCCAGACTTCAAGAGATGACTTCTATCTCAGCTGAAACCAGGTGAGCAGACAGAAACTACCCATGTCAAACAGAAAGGGAAGGGAGCCAGTGGGAGGAGGGACTTGTGGATAAATATGAACCACATATTATGTGTGCATGTATGCATGTAGATGTCATAATAAACCCATTGTTTTTTGTGTACATTAAAAAATTAATTTACCTTTATGTGTATGAGTGCTTTGCCAGTGGATCTATTCATGTGTGCAGTTCCTGCAGAGGCCAGAAGGGGGAGTCAAATCCCTTGGTGCTGGAGTTACAAGGTGATTGTGAACTTCCCAAACCCCACATGAGCGTGGGAACTGAACTTGGGTCCCCTGGAAAAGTAACAAGCATTTTTTTTTTGGTTAGTTTGTTTTCTGTTTCTTGAGACAGGGTTTTTCTGTAACAGCCCTGGTCTGCCTTGCTTAATATACCAGGCTGACTTTGAACTCACATAGATTGCCTGCTTCTTCATTCCAAGAGCTGGGATTAAAGGTGTGTGCCCCCACGGCCCCACAAGAAGCACTCTTGACTTCTGACTCATCTCTCCAGCCCCTGTGGCCCTGGATTTAGGAAAGATAAATATTTTCCAGCCTTTCACTCTTGCTCTGCTAGCTTTCTGTAGGACAGAGGTCCTTCGCTGTGAGGACGGAACAGAAGCAGCGGAGCTAGCTAGGACAGTAAGAGGCTTATCTGTCTGTCTTGAGGCATTTCGCCCATTTTGGCCTTGACTCAGTAATTGGTCCCCTGGACCTGACCATCGTCTTTCCTCAGGCCCTGCTGGCGTCTAGGGAGGTGGAAGCAGAGGCAGCTGCCGCCGTGGGAACAGCTCAGCCCACCTGGCTGCCTCTGCTCACTTCCTTCCCTAAGCCCTGCTCTCTTAGGCTGTGCTCAGATCTCCTGATGGTGAATTATATTCGGCTCCCCAAACCTATCTGCTTGAAGTACGGGAAAAGGTACTGGACTCGGACTCGGAGACCTGGGATTGGTCCCAGTTTAGCTTCTTGATAGTTTTAGTTTCTTGAACAAGTCCCTGGAGCTCTCTGGGCCTCAGTTTCCTCGTTGTTGTTGGGTCTCAACTTGTAGAGCCATTAAAGGTGGTCACAGTATGGTTAGTCCTGGAAAGTCCCTCACTGTCCCTCTTGCCCAGGCATCTGGACCCATCCTGGAAATAACAGCATCGCTGCTATGCCCTCTTCCTGGGACCTAGGCAGACCTTCGTCTTTGTCCTTTGCCTTGGCTTGGTGGGATGAATGCTTCCTGTCACTTCTCTGTGACTTGGAGGCCCTAGCCCCAGCTGGCAGTGATAGGTAAGCTTGTTGGCCATGTGAGCGTGGCCAGCGTCCTATGTCCCGGCAGAGTTGCTGCCCTTGCCTTCTCTTCCCAAGTTCCTGTCATCCCTCCCTTCTGACTGTGCTCTCTCTTTCACTGCCCCTGCAGCCAGCTTGAGCAGGCTTCTGCCTCTCCTCCAGCACACCCCCCCCCCCGCGAGGACTCCACAGCTAGTGTCCATAACCAGGTTCCTGGCCTTGAGGGTCAATGCTACCCAGTGTTTGGAATTCCCCTCCCTTTGTTCCAGTTGAGTCCCAATCTGCCATGGCCTTTGTAAAGCATGGGTCACAGAACACACTGGATTGGTTGTAGGTTCGTGGCTGGAGCCTTGGGTTTAAGAGACACCCTGTTGTTGCTGTTCTCTGGATGGGGCCCCGAGAACTCACGGAAGCCCTCTGAGCTCCAGTTTCCATATCTAAGAAACTGGGATGAAGCTGTCAGTTCTTCTGTGGGCCTCTTGTTGCTACTCTGAACAGCAAATTTATTATAACCATCTCATGCTGGACATTCCCTAAGGCCCCATAGAGCTGATGTGAATTCCCCAGCAGCAACTCATGAACCTGCACATGTACCTGTAAGATCCCATACCTTGCCTCCAGGTGCCGACCTAGTACTTTAGGCTGCTGTGAGGAGCTACGTGATTCAGACATGCATGTAGAAGGTTAGCCCAGATGATGTGGAGAGCTGGAGGGACTGCCATTCCCACCTTGCTTTAGGAAGAGCAGCTCAGATAAGAGAAAGCACTTTGGATTCTGGAATCTGGGAGAGCGTGGTTGAACACCAGCTTGGCTTTTCCATTCCTGCCTACTCTTTCCTCCTCCTTCCTTTCCCATCTGTCTCCCTTCCAGTTTTATAGGCTGGTCTTGAACTTGTGATCAATTCTCTTGCTTTGGCTTCCTGAGTGCTGGGACTGCAGGTGTGAACCACCATGTGTGCCCAGCTCTGCTGTTTCTTTCTGTTCTTTTAATTTGTGTGTGTGTGTGTGTGTGTGTGTACATGTTCATGTGTGAACTTGGATATATGCATGTCACCGTGTATGTGTAGGAGTCAGGGGACAAACTCAGGTGTCAGTTCTTGCCTCCAGCTTGGCTGAGACAGGAGCAAGGAATATCCATGACCCTGCCTCCCATCTTGTCACGGGACACTGGGGTCACACATGTGTGTGCTACTGCACCCAGCTTTTATGTGGATTCTGGGGTTCTGAACTCAGGTCCTCGTGCTTATGTGACAAGCACTTCACCGGCCAAGCCGTCTTCAGATCCCTGTCACTTTCTGCTGTGAGATGTAAAACAGGTCACTCAACTTCTCCAACCTTAGTTCCCTTCTGTGCAAAGTAGGCTAAGATTCCTCACCTTGAGGACTAATTGAGAAAGGAATCCTACGAAGCCACAAGAGTGAGCACCGAGCATGCGGGCCACAGTGCTGTACAAATCAGCTCTGCTCCAAGGACAGTCCCAAAAGAGAAACTTCAAGTTCTTGAGTTTCCTTCCTTTCTTCCTTCCTTCCTTCCTTCCTTCCTTCCTTCCTTCCTTCCTTCCTTCCTTCCTTCCCTCCCTCCCACCCTCCCTTTCATTGCCATCAAATGACTTCCTGCAGGAGGCAGAGAGGGTATGGTCACCTGGAGCCGAAACTAAGGCACCCACTCTCTGTGACACCAAAGGCTTACACTCTGAGTGACTACGTAGTAGATCCTGGCCCCAGGAAGACCTGTCTGACATGGGGTCTGGCTCATTTGTAGTCTCTTGACCTTCTGATTCAGTCCTTGCATCCCTAGCATCTTTGTGCTTGGCCCCATAGTGTGGCTAGCATCTTTGTGCTTGGCTGGGACCCCATAGTGTGGGGCAGCCAGCCTGAGCTCTCTGTGGCAGCCCCAGCTGTCCCAGCCTCAGCCCCAGTTCCTGGTTCCCCATTTCTGCTCCCCAGTGTCCACTCCTTGGCCGAGGGGCTCACTCAGAAGCCCATCTCTTTGTGGCGTTGATTAGAGGCCTCTTCCCACAACATCAAAGCTTCAATTAATGCGGGCCGCTCGCAACCCTCTTGCAAAACTCTGATAAGAATAGAATTTTCTCTTGGAAAATGGATTTTTATTTAGTTGTGTGTACTGTTGGTTAAATGACCTACTCTATACACTAGCGCTGAGATTCTGGGGACAATTAGGGGGCTCGTCAGGCATTGGTTATCTGAAGGAAACAGGCGCAGGCTGTTTAGCTGTCTAATATCCTGATGGGGGTGGGGGCAGAGGCAAATTAAAAAAGGCTTCCCCTCTTCACCAGATGTGGGGATGAGGTGCTGGGCTGAGATGGGACTCTGTGGGAGGTGTATGTGGCTGGATGGTGGCTCCCAGCCTTGCGTCTAGATGACTGCTCACATTCTCTCTCTCTCCACCCTGCCTCTCTCCCTCTCTGTGTGTAAATGCATGTGTGCCATACAGTACTGTCCGAGAGTATAGTCTGGCTTGGAGAGGATAGGATTCAAGCAGAGAACAGAGACGGAACCCTGGAGTTAGGGAGCATGGATGACTAAGACTGGTGGCTCCTTGCCTCTTAATTTTTTTTTAAAGATGTATTCATTTTATTTTATATGCGTTTTGCATGCATGTCTGACTTCATACCACATGCATGCCCAGTGCCCACGAAGGTCAGAAGAGGGCATCAGATCTCCTAGAAGTTGAGTTACAGATGGTTGTGAGGTGCTATGCGGGTGCTGGGCCTCAAACCCAGGTCCTCTGCAAGAGCAACAAGGATTCTTAACTGCTGAGCCATCTCTCCAGTTCTCTCCTTCTCTGAGGGCCGCTCTTCAGCTTGTGCTCTTCTGAAAGAAAGAGTGAGGTGGTTTCTAGGAATACACATGTCCTCGGTCCTGTTACTTCTGGGGAGGAAAAGGAATAGCCCTTCTTCAGCCTTCCTTTCTCACCCCATTTCCAGATCCCCACCCAGGATCCTGGAAAAGCCTCTAAGAAGTCACCTGGATAATTTCTCTGAACGTTTTGTCCATAAGTCAAATCCTCAATTCCATATGACATTCCATCCAGCTAAGAAAGTTCTACCTATTCTGTCCCACAACATACATATTCTTTAAGTGTGAGATGAAGCAGATACATTGGGGAACGGTATTGGGGCTTAGAGTCAAGGGAACGGACAGCTTGGAAGGGGTTGTCTGGGCTGGAGGTGGAGGCTGACCCTGAAGGCAAAAGAACAAGAGGAGGAAGAAAGGCAGCTTACAGGCCAGCCTTTTCCTGGAGCAGGGGAGGCCTGGTGTGGCATGCCTACATTGATTCAATTATTCCCTGCAATGTAATACTCTGCATTCGTGTGATAGCAACAAACAGACTTGAAAGACATACAGAAATAAATGATCTGAAAGTTACCATGGCTGAATGGGCATCTATGAATTCAAGGAGCAAGGTTTTGTTTTACATTGTAAAATCAATAATGTGCAGAACAATGTCCTAACTTCCCCGGGGGACCCCAGCAAACCCGTCCGTATCGATCGCCATGCAAATTAATTGAATTCATGAAATCCACATTGCTGAGTAATTGATGCTTCTTATAATTACCTCCAAGTTATGAGCTTTTAGGGGATTGCATTGATTCCTGGGCAGTGGGGAGGGGCTAGAGGCAGCTTCCTGGAACTGTAGGCAGCACTGCCCAGGTGGCCAATGGGCAGCTGGGGGATGGCTGAGGAGTCAAGGAAGGGCATTTGCCTGCTGGTGGTGGAGGTAGGGATGGGCACAATTCTTAACTAATTCATTTAACTAACTAAGCCTAGGAGAGCCTAGAACCAGCACACCTGGGCATTTGAAAGGACCCCAAGGAGAGGGACTGCCAGGGGGATCTGGGGCTCCAGATGTCAAGGCTTTACTAGGATTAATAATAGCAAACAATCTGCAGACATTTACAAACAGTGTATCCCCAAACTAGCTCCCCAAAATTATTTAAGAAGAGTATACTATTACTGTTTCCTTTGGCTGTTGAAGACAGGTTAAGGACACACAAGGGCAGGTCTGAATTCCTTTGATGAACCTCTAATCCTCAGCTGACTTCAGCAGTCAACCCCTCTAGATCACACGTGCTGTCTGTGTGTTGACCCTGATGAGCATTTTCCAAATGAAAGGTCCATTGACACTTATCAGGTCCTCACTGATGCAAAGACCTGCTGTGCAAATGGTTTGCATTCGTGCTTTTGCATTGCATGTTGAGTGACCTTGGATAAGTCCCCCAACTTCTCGGGTCTTTTCTGCAGCTGTGATACCAGGAGACTAGGGTGCTTGCTCTCCATGTCTCTGCAGATTTGGCATCTGAGTGTTGTAGGGCATTTTTTAAAATATGGCTTTTCCAAAAGCCTCCTGCCAAAGGAGGATGCTGAGACATGATAACCTTGTTTGGCAGGGGAGAAAGTTTGACAGAAAAGTTAGGTCTTTCATGAGAGATTATGTGGTCAGTTGGTGGGTCAGTGGCGGGGACATGATGGGGATGGATGGAGCTGTTCTCCAAGCCAGCTGAGCCTTGGCTTCCTTCTCTTATCTTGTGTGGATAATAAAAACCCAACGGAGTATCATACCAGATACCAGGTCCTGGGATGGTGTGGCTGTGAGCTGTTCCCCTTCTCTGGGTCTCCCTTCCCTGGGCTCAGTGTTTTCATCTGTAGGAGCTGAGTCTGGGGACCAGGCATGGTTTCAGGTGTGAGAGATGCCATTGCACAGGTGCCCAGACTGGGCTGTATAGAGCATCTTCACAAGGTATCTTTCCAGGATACTTCCCGGAAAGGAGCTGTAGGACTCCAGCTCCCTTCTCTCCCTCCCCTGGGTTTGGCAGAAACTGAGACCCGACTCTTCTCATCATTATTCCCACTTTCCCCGGCTCTGTGCTGGAACAGTTGAAGCCAAGGTCCAGAGAGACCAGTTTCTTGATTGTTGGAGTCCAGTCTGGCATTACTGAAGCACCATGAGTCACGTAGTCCGTACTGGGAGCCTGGCTTGGTTCCATGTCCCTGTCAGGACTGTTTGGAGTCTCAACAGCAGTGAAAATAGGGCTCAGAATTCAAGGTTGTAGCTGCAACCAGATGGGCAGCTTGCCCCTGCCTGAAACTGAGCTTTAGCAAGGATGTTGAAGACTTGGTATAGGGAGGCTGTGGCCACAAACCCCTCATTACGCTAGATCGTGATGCTGACCCTTCATCTCCTGCAGCATTGGTACTAGGAGGGACATGAAACTGCATGGAAGCTAAATGAGCAGAGGGGATGGGGATGGGGCGTGCTCAGGGATTCTCATAGTGCCACGGTGTCCTTGCTAACTCCAGCCCATGGTGTCGAGGCTCCAGGATCTGCTACGATGTGTTTCTTAGCATTGCTCATAGTCTTGGGGAGGGGACCCAGGAGGCTTGCATGCCCTACTGAAGCCCCCAAGTGGTCAGCTGCTGGTGGAATACTTTTGTCTCTATCCCAGGATCTAGATCACAAGATCCCGAATGACTTTGAAATGCCTATTTATGAGTTCATGAGAGGACTCAATGATTCTTGAGAGATGAAAGGGGTCTTATAAGATCATTCAATTCATCTTCATTAAATGAGGCTCAAAGAGGTCATAAAACTTGTTCACGGTCACATGATCAGTAGGTATAATAGTTGACTCCAGTCCTGGGCTTTGACTTATCCCAGACCTCTTTCTGTGAGACACCAAGATAATCTAATCATTGAGCAGTCATTTCCCCTCTGGGCATCCTGAGGTGGTGACAGGGTGGTACTGATGCTGGTGGAATCCATTGAGGAGGCTCTATACTCACACCATCCCATATTTACCCTAAGATCCCTAAGACTCCATCCCTTCTAGTCACTGGGCCCCTGACTGAAGAACATAGGCTTCCAGATCTGGTTACATCTCCTTATTCTTCATCAGTTCAGGAGAGCAGCCCAGCCTCCCTCATCACCTCCCAGGGTGGAGACAGTGCTAGGACAGCCTAATTAGAGGAAGTTAATGAATGCATTAGGAATGGGTGTGATTAGAATAGAGAACCAATTGTAGGATGGTTGGTGTTCCTTGTTCGCATTTCTCTGCAAGAGAGGAATTTTCTCTGTCCATGTTGAAACCAAAGAAAGGCATAGACTGAGGCTGGGCACAGTCCCTAGAACAAAGGACACTCTCAGATCATCCACTCATCCTGTGATTTGTCCACCCATCTCATCCAGTCATCCACCTAGTCATCATCTATCCAATCCATCCATCCATCCATCCATCCATCCATTCATCCATCCATCCATCCATCCATCATCTCCCTCATTCATTCACTTGTGTATCCATCCATCCATCCATCCATCCATCCATCCATCCATCCATCATCTCCCTCATTCATTCACTTGTGTATCCACTCATCCATCCATCCATCATCTCCCTCATTCATTCACTTGTGTATCCATCCATCCATCCATCCATCCATCCATCCATCCATCCATCCATCCATCCATCTCTCCTCATTTACTTGTGTATCCACGTATCCATTCACCTATCCATCCACCCGATCTGTCTGTATTAGTCACATTTCTCATCACTGTGACAAAATATCTGACAAGCAATTCAAGGAAGGAGGATTTATTCTGTCCTATAGTTCAAGGGAATGCATTCCATAATGGCAGGAAAGACGTGGTGGTAGAATACGGTTGGCTGGCCATATTCATCTAACATCAGGGAACAGTGATGAGTACTTTCATTCATTCTACTTTCTCCTTTTTATTTTAATGGATTTATTATTTTAAATTATGTGTCTGTCTGTAGGTAGGTGGATATGAGTGCTGTGCTGGTTTGAAAGAAAACGGCCCCCAAAGGGAGTGGCACTATTAGGAGGTGTGGCTTTGTTGGCATGGTATGTTCTTGTTGAAGGAAGTGTGTCTCTGTGGGGGCAGGCTTTGAGGTCTCTTTTACTCTAGCTTCTCTCAGTGTGACACTGACTCAATTTCCGGTTGCCTACAAGATGTAGGACTCTCAGCTACTTCTTCAGCATCATTCCTGCCTGAGCACAGCAATGTCCCACCGTGATGATAACAGACTGAACCACTGAACTCTAAATGAGCCACCCTAATTAAATGTCTTCCTTATAAGAGTTGCCGTGGTTATGGTGTCTTTTCATAGCAATAGAAACCCAAACTAAGGCAAGCATAGATGCCAGTGGGAGCCAGAAGATAGTGTGAGATCCCCAGAGCTGGATTTTCAGATGTCTGTGCTGCCTGCCTGAGTGCTGGGACCGAACTCAGGTCTTCTGTAGGAGCAGTACACTCCCTTAACCCTGAGCCGTCTCTACAGCCCCACTTTCTCCTTTGTATTCAGTCTGGAACTCCAGCCCATGGGATGGGACCACTCACATTTAGGGTGTGCTTCTTTCTCCACCTCAGTCAACATAACCCACCAATCCTCCTCACAGGCATGCCCAGAGGCTCACCTACCAGGCGATTCTAGATTCTGCGAGTTTGATAGTCAATGGTAACCATCACAGTGTTCTTCCTTTCCTGGGCACACACGTGTGTGAGCACTTTATTAGTGAGTACAGAGCTGCAGAAAGATGGAGGGAGCGAGGTGACAGATGTGCAGGGAGGAGGACAGATTGGTGTCCTTGGTAAGTAGTTCTCAAGATTCCCAACGAGACCTCAGAAAATGAGTGAATTAACGTGGTGGTCAGAGCTATTTAGGAAGAAGGATTTTCAATTGAGAAAGTGCTTCTATCTGTTTGGTCCGTGGGCAAGCCTATGGTGCATTTTCATTATTGATAACTAATAGGAAGGCCCAGCTCACTGTGAGCAGGGTCACCCCTGGGCTGGTGGTCCGGAGAGCTGTAAGAAAGGCTGAGTAAGCCATAGGGAGCGAGCCAGTAAGCAGCACCCCTCTGTGACCTCAGCATCAGCTCCTGCCTCCAGGTTCCTGACTTGAGTTCCTGCCCTTATTTCCACTGTGGGCTGAAGTTGCTTCTTTTCTCCCCTAAGTTGCTTTGGGTCCTGAATAGAAATACAAACAAAGACAGCTACCTTCTGTGAAAGGAGCCGAATCCTCGAGCTTTTGAAAGTCTGTGTTGTGGGGCTGGAGAGATGGATCCATGGTTAAGAACACGGATCGCTCTTGTAAAGGACTTGAGTTGGTCCCCAGCACTGACACTGAGCAGCTTACAATGGCCTGCTGCCCCAGCTCTGGCCATTCCATGCCTCTGGCCTCTACAGACACCTGAACTCACACACACAGACCTGGACACAGACACATACATATACACAATAAAAAAACAATGAAAGTATATCTTTAAAATTTTCGTGTTGTAAAGCACATTTTGCATTGTAGACCTGGCTAAGAATGTCTCTGTCACAGGCATCACGGAGGCTGAGGAGGATCTCTGAGGCCCTTGCCCCGATCATCTTCAATGCTCGCAGTCTCTGAGATGACCCAGTGTTATGGCTAGCCCAGTTGAGGAGACTGACACTGGAGAGGGAGCAGAGAGGACACGTCTCAGTCAACGGCTTCTTTACTGTGTAGTCGCTGTGACCAAATACCTGCAAGGGCAACTTAGGCCTTAGTACACTGTGGCAGAGAAGCATGCCTGTAAGAATGGAGGCTGAGGCTCTTCTCCATAAAACAGGAAGCATGCCTGTACAGTGATCCACTTCCTCCAGTGAGGTTCTAATCTCTTCAAGGTTACACATTGTCTCAGGATAGCACCACCTGCTGGGTGTTATCTGTTAAAACACCTGAGCCCGTGGGAGTCATTCTCCATGGAAACCACGATTGTGAGGCAGCCAGGGTTGTGATGATGGGAGCAGTCAAAGTGAAGACTAGTTCCACAAACAAGTTGGAGGATTTGGAAGAATGTTATGTGACAGAAGTGGCTGGAATTCTTTTTCCCTTTCTTTTCCCCCAAGTTCTGAGAATCAAACTCAGGGCCTCTAGCTTGCGAGGCAAATGCTCTACCACTGAGCCACATCTCCCCTCCCACCTCCTGTTATCTCAGTCTTCTCCCCGCCTTTCTTCTTCTCCCTCTTCCCCTTCTTTCTCCTGCCCACCTCCACTCCCTCTCTCTTCTCTCTCTTCCTTTTAAACTTGGATCCCGAGTCACATGCAAGCGTGGAGACAATGATAAGCACAACGAGGTCCGTGCTCCTGACTTTAAGGATTGGGGGCTGAGTGTGGCGCACAGAGACCCAGCGTTTTCCTCGACGCTGTGGGGTTTTCCCCCCACTTTGTTTTTTATGTACCAAGGCTCTGCAAACTATGTGGCTACTACCATACTGGGCAGGTTTTGTCATCCCAGTTGAGAAACTGAAGCAGAAATATTATGAAGAAAACAAGGGTTTGAGTCTGGGTGACCAGAAGTCTCCTTGCCAACTCTCCTTACCTTGTTCTTGTCTCATCCAGCATCATCCAGAGTGCCATCTGTGGCCACACTGAAGTCAGTACTTCCTGGTTGTCTCTGCTTCATCTCCAGAGCCCTCCGCACTGGACACAGACCAGGTCCATGGCAGCCACTGCTGTGGAGAGGCGTGGCTCCAGGCTCTGTTTGCCGGCCTCAAGTTAGCTAGCCATTGCTGCGTTACTAAAGGATCTCAGCACAAAGCATGCCAACACAACTGTTGGTGTCACCCCTATAATCACCCCTATAAACTGCCTCAGCTAGGTGGATCTGGCTCGGCAGTGTTTGTGTGGTTGGAGTCCAGTTGTTAGCCAGGGCCGCGGTGTCCCCTGCAGGCTTGGCTATGAGTGGCAGTAGGATCTACTTCCTGGATGATCTTTCCTTGGTTGCCTGTTTGTCCTGGCCAGTGATGGGAGGTTCTGTTGGTTGCAACACGGACCTCTAGGATGACTGTCTCCATAGCAGTGCAGCAGGCCAAGAGAGGAAGCCACCATGCTGGTTTTCGAAAATCTATTAATTATTGTTGGTAGTGCTAGGAACAAAATTAGGCATGCCACACAAGTGACCTATCATTGGGCTATCGTCCCAGTCCTTGCAATGTCTCCGTGTCTCCAAGATTAAAAAAGCCACCTCAGTTCTTTTTGTCACAAGTGAGTCACTAAGACTGGTCACATTCAACTGGAGGGGGACTAAGTTTCATTAAAAATACTTTAATTACTATATTTTTAATTGATGTATAATAATTGTACAAACTTCTGGGGTGGGCATGATGCTTAGATGTACGTACATATTGCACAATGGTCAGGCGGCATGAGCAGCATTCCAATCACCCCTGACGTTCATCAGTTCTTGGGAGGAAACATTCAAAAACATCTAGGTATTTTGATATATATGTATATATATATACACATATATATACACACACAACACACATATATATATTCATATATATGTGTATGTATCTATATTATCTGGGCATATTGGTATATGCCTGTGATCCCAGCACTTAGGAAGCTGAGGCAAGAAGAGCACAAGTTTGAGGCTAACCTGGACTACATAGTATGCTAGCCTTGGCTAGAGATTGAGACCTGGTCTCTAAAACAAACAAACAATAATAAACAAGTAAACTGTGGGTAGTTTAAAACCATCACCCTTTCAAATATTATATTGGAAAAATTAAGCCAGGCAGCCTTTGAGTAGATACCAGTCAGGCCTCTGCCAAATGCTTTGGTTGTAGTTCTGAGTCCATGTGGGACGGCCCCTCAGCCTGCTAGCACCCAGACTCTGATTGCCATCCAGGCCTCTCTCTGTGTAGCAGGTTTACTCCGGTTTTCAGCTCATTTCCACCACTTCCTATTATTGTAGATCAGTATTTTCAGCTTATTTTGATTTCGACAGGGTCTCCCCATGTAGCTCCGATTTCGGCTGCAGCTCATCTATTTATTTATTTTTTATAAAGATAACCATTTACTGAGAGCTCCTGATGGGGTAAGGAAGGCACAGGTACCCACGACCCTTCAACAGTTCTGCAAAGTGAAGGGAGGGAGGTGCAGGAAAGACCAGGAACCTGTGCGAGATCACAGAGCTGGTCAGCAGCCCATCCTGCTCTCAGACAGGCTTTCCCTGTCCTGTCTGCTGCCAGGATCCTACTATCCCAGCCTTCAGGGTCTGGCTCCGGCTTGGTCCCCAAGAGCAGAGCTTCCCTGATTGCCATCACTGGCCACAAGCGTCCCTTTGCCATTCTTTGTGTGTACACCTCAGCTTCCCTACTGGCTCATGAATTTTGGAAGTTACACACCTAATTGTTCCCCCATCCCTTCCCCTAAAGTGCCCACACAACATCAAACAATGGGGGCACCAACACATGTAGAGTTTCCTCCATCAGGCAGCAGACGGTAGAAGGGTCAGGGTCCGGAGGCTCAGTGTCCCCAGCTGGGACAGGTGGCTGCAGGAAAGCATCCAAGGACTCTCAGGCAAGGCAGCCTGTCTTTACCATTTATTTCTCTGCTGTGTCCCGCCCAGCACTGACCCCGTGCCCCTCCTTGCTTTAGCCAGGCCACCTGAGCTGGCTCCTCCTGTGTTCCTGCCTCATTGCCACCGAAACTCCCCCGCGCTCTCTTCCTTAAATTGATTCTCAGAAAAACCTCTCTATTCTGACTCCTGGGCTTCTTTAGGTTTTCCTGGAATCTTTTGTCTCTCTCTCCTCCCCCCAGCTCATCTAAACCACTCTCCGGTTTGTCTGTCACCCACCCCTCCTGGCAGAGGGACTTGTTGCTGGGCTGCAACCCTCATCCTTTCTGTCTCCCCCCTCATCTCTTTGGCTCTGTCTCCAAGGTTACTGCTGCCTCTGACTCCTCTCCTGCCTCCCTTCCTCCTTCCTCAGTCTTTGCTGCAGGGAGGATGGAAGGACGGGGGTTGTCTGGAGAGATGAAGCCTTCCCCCTCTCCTGGGTCCTATGATCTTCCCCTTCCTCTCAGGCTCCTTTCTCCCCACCCTGGTCTGTAACCTGTTCTCCAGTCCCCATCTCTTTGTCTCTTCTGTTCTTCCCACCCTTCGTCACCCCTCCTTATCCTCTTTTTCTCCAAGTCTCTCTCAATTTCACCCCTCTGATTTCTCCGGGTCTGCCTTGTATTTTTTTCTCTTTTGTGATCTTTCAGTTTCCAGAATTCCTATTTCTCCTTTAGAAACCAGAAACAAAGAGAGTCTCTTAGGTTTTCTGGCCCCGCCCTTCCCAGCATGCCCACTCCTTAGGATTTCATGGTAACAGGCTTTCCAGAGCCTAGCAACAAGTTCCAAGTTCAGAGTCCAAAGCAAGGCGCGGTTCTGATCATGACAGGGCATGGGGTGCCAGAGAGGAGAGAGAGCAGGACACCGGGCTAGCTTGTGCACCTCGCTTTCCAAAGACATGGCAGGCCTAAGGATGTCCCTGTGACAAATGAGAGGTGAGCTGTCGCGGATCAGCTAGCTGTTATCAGAAGTTTTCTGCAGCTGTCTGTGCCTGTGATCTACAAGTGGCCCTGTGTGTGTCACACCAGACAGTGGGGCTGAGGCTTGGCATACAGCAGGTACACAATATGGGTATGCCTCCTTCCTGCCTGTGCTCAGAGGGCATTGGCAGGGCTTCTAGCCTCCTTGACAGATGACATTAGGTCGTATTCCAGACAACAAAAAGCTTTTTCCTTTTGAGGGAATTTTCCAGATAAATTATTAATATTTTTCTTTCAGGAATTATTTAACTAGTCCCTCTGTTGAAAAACAGTTCATTTTTCTTTCAAGCATTGATGACACAGTAGATAAATGCCATTGTTCAGTGTGGTCATTGCAGCCGGATGCAGTGGTTCTCAACCTGTGGGTTGCGGCCCTTTTGACAAACCTCTGCCTCCAAAAATTTTACATTCTGATTCATAATAGTAGCAAAATTACAGTTATGAAGTAGGAACGAGGTAATTTTATGGTCGGGGGGTCACCACATCATGAGGAACTGTAGTAACAGGTCACAGCCTTAGAAAGGTTGAGAATCACAGGCTTAGTGCATCTGGAGTAAAAGCAATGTTCCGTAGGACTCAAAATGAGACCTTGCATACGTCTGGGCCACCTCACCACTTCCCTTTGGCTTCACTATTTCTAGAGTTCTCTTTGTATGTCTCTGGGTTAGAAACCCGGGAGGTTAAGCTATTATGACAGATATCAACATCTCCTAGAGTCATGAGCAAGAAGGAGGCTTCAGGATGGCCCTTCTCAGCCACCCAGGCCTATTGTCCCCAGTGAATCAATTTTGGTTCTAGAGAAGGGCTTTCTCTGGCTTCTGTTCCATTCTCAGGATGAGACAAGGAACCAAGACCAGGAGTTGGACATAGCTCCGAAATCTGGATCTAGAGGAGGGTGATTCACGCCATTTTGTTGATCTTGCCCCTACTACAAGCACTTGGGCATGCATATGGATTGTGTCAGCCCTGGACCATCCCTCAACTGCTGCCTTGATTCGACTTCTTTCCACAATGTCCGTTTCTCTCTCCTTTTTTCTTTATCCTTTCTTCCCCACCCATTTCTTTCTTCAGGATTTCAAGTAGCCCAGGCTCACCATGAACTTACTGGGTAGCCAAGGATGACCTCAAACCTCCTGCCTTCACCTCCCAAGTGCTAAGATTATAGGCATGTGCCCCCACACCTGGTTTGCACAGGGCTTGGGGTTGAACCGAGTGCGGGCTCTGTGCACACCTCATATTCTCCAGGGAGCTCTGCCCCAATCATTCCATCCATTCATTCAGCATGTGCCACGGACAAGTCTAGCATGTGCTGTCAGAGACACGGAGACCACCTTAGCGAACAAGACTGTAAATGTCCTGTCCCCGTGACACATGGGAGAGACAGACACAAGCAGAAAACCAGGTCCTGCTCTACAGTCAGGGATGGCCCTGCCCTTCTCACAGGAGAGACTCCTTCTTGACCAGGAGTTGCAGTTCCTTTTGGCCACCAGCTACTGCTGTGACATTGGGTACATCTCTGAGCCAGTTTTCCTCATCTGTGCGAGAAGGTGTCCCTTTCTATTCTAAGATGATTATGTCTCCACTTAGCAAATCGATCTTGAGACAGATTTACAAATAGAAATTATATGTCCATATGGGCATTCTGGAAAAGTAGGGAATTTCAATTAAGCTTAAAAAAAAAAGAGGTAGAAAGGTTTGGGAGACGACTCAGCAAAGCGCTTGCTGTGCAAACATGAGGACCTGGGTTCAGATTCCAGCATCCAATAGAAACCAGGCACAGAGTTGCAGCCACAATCTTAGCACTGAGGAGGTGGAGACAGGAGGATTCCTGTGACTCCCTGGTTAGGCAGTCTAGCCAAACATATAAACTCCAGATTCAGTGGTAGACCATGTCTCAGTAAAGCAAAGTGGAGAGTGATTGAGGAAGACTTCAGAGTTGACCTCTGGCCTGCAGAAACACACACACACACACACACACACACACACACACACTCACATACACACACACAATCAAAGACAAAAACCACAGCCATCACTCCCAAGTCTTTCAGGGCAGCTTCGGCCTGAACTGATAAAACATACTTCTTGAGGTCCCTGAAATCCTCTTTCAGCTTTCACTTTCTTCCCTGTCTCTGTCCTGTGCTTCTGTGCTCTGCCCACCCAGGGAATCCTCAAAGCCCTGAGACTTTGGGGCGGTACAAAGGCAAAGGAACTCTCTATGGATGCCTGGGCGCGTCTGGTGTGTTGGACAGCCCTCTGTGGTTGCTGGCTATCTCTCTGGTCTGGCCTCCTGGGACAGGTGCACCAGGTAGCAGGCTGGCAGCTACCTGGGACAGCACCGGGGCAGGGTTAGCCCTACCCAGAGGCGACTAGGGAAGCAGTTCAGTGAGCTGCCGATAGATGGCGGCACGCCACCGCTTCAAGACGGCACTGCAGAGGTCAACAGGACCTGCGGCCCGCTGGTGGGCAGGTGTGTGGGCCCGGTCCTTTTGTTGTTCAAAGGTCTGGGCGGTGGGAGTTATGGCTTTGGCCTGAGACCATTGAACGTGTGGCTCTTGTGGCCACCATCCAGAGCTACAGGTAGATCACTGCACACTGACTGTGTCCAGCCCAGACTGGAGTTCCGGCATTGCTCTCTAAACCTCCAGAGCAGTGTAGGAGTGGAACCACAGACCCTGGCTAATCCTGTGGGGGAAGGACAGAGGAAGAAGGGACCCAGGTGGCTAGGATCTCTGGCTCCGTTCTCACTGCCTGCCACGCCTAGTTCTGCCACTTGTTGGCTTCCCTTAGGTGAGTTACTGAACCTTTCTGAGTTTCTCTGAAGAGAGAGCGCTGAGGATAAGGTGAGGCTTGGTTACTGCTCTTCTAATGACAGCTCCGCCCCCACCTCGGTGTCCTAGGCCAGTGAGGAGTATTTCTTAGTTCTTATTTCCCAGCGCTTCCCAGCTCGTGCCCACCTTGGGCTCTCATCATCTGTTCTTTTGCCTTCAGTAACCATTTTGTTTCAGACAGTCACGTGTGGTCTGAGCTGGCCTTGAGCTCACTTTGTAAGCAAAGACGACCTCGAACTCTTGACCCTCTGGCCTCTTCCCCCACCCCCAGCTGCTATGATTGTAGATGTGCTGGGATTATAGGCATAGACCACAGCTGGTTTATGCCAGGGCTTCATGCATTCTAAGCAAGCACTTTGACAACTGAGCTCCACCCCAACCCCCCCATCACAGTGCTTCTTTTGGGTGTAACTAGTATGGCCACTCCAGTGAGGAGACTGGAGCTGGGGAAGGTGGAACACCTCACTCTAGGCCACACTGCGGAGCTGGGATCCACCTGTCAGATCTTGGCTGTAGGACCAGCTGCTGGCTCTGTTCAGATGCTCTGGTTCCCACCCCTGCTCCATGCCCTGGCTGCCTTGGTGCTGCTGTCCAGTTTCTGAGCATGGGGGCAAACAGCACGCCAGTCTGGGCTGCCCTGGGGTGGGTGTCCTTCTCATTAGGCAGGAGAGGAAGGGCTAACTCATGGGAGGTTGGTGTCAACACCACTGCTCTCCCCTTCCCCCAATGCTGACTTGTTAGGCCAAAGGCGCTGGCACCCTAACAGCGCCTGTCAGACGCCAATGAGTTGATGAGGTAGAAACTGGTTATTAAATGTAATAACAGTGGTTTGGTTTTTCCGCAATTCTGGCCGTAAGTGCTTAAGTGACAGCTGGCCTGTGTCACCATGCTGCCTTTTAAGCAACCTGAAGATGGGGCATTGGGAGCAGGTGGGACTGGCTCTTCTCAGACTGTGGGTGGAGGGGTGCCCAGAGGGGTGTCTGAGCCTCTTCTTTTGGGGACATTTTCCAGTCTCAATGGGACACCAATTCTGACTCCTGGGATGTCAGATGGAATGTGTAGATTTGGAACATAGAACTGTGACACTGTGTCCCTGGACTTCTGGGGCCATGTACACCACTTTGCACATGGACCTGTTCCCAGGGCTGATGGCTTAAGAACTGGGGGTCGGGGGCTCTGGAAGTTCAAGGGGAGGTCTGTGCTTTTTGGGATCAATTATTTGTAATCCCAGGACCATGAGTTTTTTGGCCTGCAACATCTTCATAATGGAGGACCAAACAGAGTGAATTTATTTTCTTAATTAAAAATGTGAAATTGTTGGATCATAGAAATTTCCGGTGAGATGAGGAAAATGTGGTACAGACAATGAAATATTATTCAGCCTTAAAAAAATAGGAGATCCTGTCATTTGCAACAATGGGAGGGAACCTGGGAAACATTGGGCTCAATAAGTCAGTCCAAGACAAGGACTGCATGATTTCGTGAGTTAGTGTGTTTATGTGCATGTGTATATGTGTGCACACACTCACATGTGCACGTGCTCTGGGGTGGAACCCAGAACCTCACACATGCTAAGCTAGCCTTCCACATGCCTGCTTTACATGAGGTGTCTAAAATAGTCAAGCTAACAGAATCTGAGAGTGCACTTAGTAGTGTCAGGGTTTGAAGCAAGTCGCCAGGGCTTGAGGGAGAGGAAACTGTGGGCTGTTACTCGGTGAGAACACAGATTTTGAAGACATCCTGGAGCTGTTCTACAGCTCTGAATGCTAACAGTGGGCACTGAGAACTTTGTAAGAGGGCAGCCCTCATCTAAATGTTCTTATCTCACACACACACACACACACACACACACACACACGCATGCACGCACGCACGCATGCACGCACGCACACCCAGCATAAACAAAGGGATACAGGAGCACTGTGTGTGTTAGATCTGATTTTGGGATGGTCTCACAGGTGTTCGCATATGGCCAAGCTCATCCGACTGTACTGTTAAATCTGTGCAGTTTTTTGCATATCAATTATACCTTGATAAAGCTGTTAAAACAAAGAAGCTCACTGCAAGACACATTTTGTTTGGCCCACGCAGTGCTTTACATTTAAATGCCAGCATTTAAAGTTCTAGAATTTCCAACGAAAATCCACATGTCTGGCCTTTCATCAAACAATGGTAAGAGCTGGTAACTCGGTGCGCATGCTCATGCGGTAGCTATTGGCTACAGTAAACCCCCCTGTTGCATAGTATATGCTCTCCAGTTTGCCTTAGTCCCCTTCTCTGCTACTGTCCCTGTCACAGAGGCCACTTGAGACACCCAAGCTGCCTAGGTGACCTGGTTCCTGCCTGGCCCTGCCTCAGGAGTCCATCGAAGGCCTGTTCCATGTGTTGTGGCATCTATTCCTGTTGAAAATTGTGGCAAAACAGAGAGAGAGCTTGGAACAGGGAACCCAGACCAATCATGCCGAGACTGGAAACTTCTTCAGCCTTGTTTCCAGCTTTGAGTGTTAGATTTGGATGCTAGAGTCCCCAAACATCCTTCAAGGCAACTCCCCTTGGTGCTCAGTCTGGAAGGGGTTGTCCCCTCCCTGATCTCATCAGATCTCAGTCTGATTTTACAAATAGCAAGGCCCTTCTGAGTACATGTGTGTGCTTCTGTATATGTGTATGTGTATACACATGCAAGCATATGCGTCACTATCCATGAGGATATATGTATTGTGTGCTATGTCATCATCAACCATGTATGCTTTCTGCCTCAGTTTCTTCATCTGGAGAACAAGCCACTGGACTAGAGAAAATTTTGAGTTTGAAGTTGTTAGACCACCTGCCAGGGAACTGACAGGGACAAGCCACCTGAGCCAACTCTTCTTGTTTTTCTGCTCTGGGAACCAGGATGCGCTATACAAATGAACAATTAGCGCTATCAGTTCTTTGTGTCTAAACAGCAGAAGCTATTTCCCCCTCCCTGTGCCAAGGGGATGGCAAGAGAATGAAGTGGAGTAGTGTGCATGGCAGTGCCTTGGAAGGATCTTGTTGCTGTTGCAAGGGAATCTTGCATTGTGATCATTAATATAGCTTCACCAAATGTCTTGGCTGGAAGCCTGATGATGCAGCAGCTGCCGAGACTCTGAGCTCTCCAGTGTGGGGACTTCTCCAGGCTGCGCCCACCTCTCCTTCTCCAGCTGCTTGCTTTCCTCTGTCCCTTAGCACTTAGCCCACGAGCCCCACTCTACCTGTTCCACACATGGCCCTTGCTTTCTGGGCACAACTGGCATCATGAAGGGAGTTTTAGCCACTGCTAGTGGTTCAGTTGATGGGGAAATTGTCTGTGAGCCCTTACCATTGCCAGATGATGTTTGGGAGCTGATATTAAAGGGAGGGATTGGATGGATGAAGCCCTGGGATTGGGCAGGGAAGAGGGGGTGGGAACAAGGCCCTGCAAACACATGAATACACATGCAGGTCCGTTCATAAAGAAGAGCTCATGGAAAAGATGCTCTAGGGTGATGGGGTGTGGGCTACAGCACGTGATCAGTTCCAGAATAGAGGAGCTGGTGGTGAATTAAGGTCTGAAAGATTCGGAAGAAGTACATTATAACGGACAATAAGGTTGTCTTGTGCAGGCTCCTCCATTAGCTGAGAGAGAACAGAGAGGAGTCGGGCCTTACTCATGGTCACACCATTAGAATTCTGTCCTCTGGGCTCCCAAGCTGGCTCTCTACACTTACTGACCTTATTTCTTCCTTAGGAATTACTAGCTCCTAGATAGGCTGGGCTCCATTGCCTTCCCCTCCTGACAACCACCCCTTTGCCCCCTAGCTCACCCTCTGTACCCCAACTAGTCCCCTGTACCCTAGCTAATCTCCTGTACCCCAGCTAGTCCTCTGCACTCTAGCTAGCCCTCTTTATCCCAGCTAGCTCTCTGCACCCCAGCTAGTCCCCTGTACCCCAGCTAATCTCCTGTACCCCAGCTAGTCCTCTGCACTCTAGCTAGCCCTCTTTATCCCAGCTAGCTCTCTGCACCCCAGCTAGTCCTCTGAACCCTAGCTCGTCCTCTGCACCCCAGCTAGTATTCTGTACCCCAGCTAGCCCTCTGCATCCCAGCTAGTCTTCTGCACCCCAGCTAATCCTCTGCACCCCAGCTAGTCTTCTGTACCCCAGCTAGCCCTCTGCACCCCAGCTAGCCCTCTGCACCCCAGCTAGCCTTCTGTACCCCAGTTAGCCTTCTGCACCCCAGCAAGTCTTCTATACCTCAGCTAGCCTTTTCCTTGTATTTGGATCTCTAATCTGAGACAGCAGTAAGCCACTTCACTCAAGCCCTCCAGAGATACCAGGGGCAGGGCAGACATAGAAAGAAAAAGCAAAGTGGTCTAGTGCTTCTTGTCATTAGTTGCTAAGCGCAATAAACCCAGTGGAATCCAGCCTTATAATGACCTCGTTTAATTAATGCTAAATGACTGTGGGACCCGTATGGATTTATACATTAGATCCACATTAACACCAAATCGTTTGATCACGAATCACTGTTAAAATAATGAACACAGGCTCTTTACAACTGGATGAGAAGAATGTGGCAGGTTTCTGCCAGCCTAGGGGTTGCAGCACCTCCCAGGTCCTTTGCTTCTCTCTCTCTCTGCAAGCTTTTTTTTTCTCCCCCGGGGCACTTATTGAGCTGTGTGTGTACTGGGTGCTTGTGGCTGGGGGGGGGGAGTGAGGCACCCCATCGGCCAGGAGCTTGCTGGTCTGGTGACGTGCTGAGTGTGCACTTCCAAATGAAGCACATTTAGCAAGGGCCTACTAAGTTCCAGGTTTTACAAATATTTAACCTATTCAGCCAGCAAGGGGAGGTATGCATCAAGACAGTGTACTGGCTGGTTCTGTGTGTCAATTTGACATAAGCTAGAATCATCAAAGAGGAAGTTGAGAATGCCTCCTGGAGACCCAACAGTTAGGTGTTTCCTCATTTAGTGATCAATGGGGGAGGGCCCAATCAATGGTGGCTGGTATCCCTGAGCAGGTAGTCCTGGGTTCTATAAGAAGATGGGATGAGTAGGCCAGAGGAAGCAAGCCAGTAAGAGCTCCCTTCCATGGCCTCTGCATCAGCTCCTGCCTCCAGGATCCTGCCCTGCTTGAGTCCCTATCCCGCCTTCCTTCAGCGATGAACAGCAATGTGGAAGTATAAGCCAAATACACCCTTTCCTCCCCAACTGGCCTTTTGGTCACAGTGTTTCATCACAGCAATAGACAGACAGGAATGGATGATATCAGAGAGCAATGTTCACTGTGTAGGCCGAGAGTGATGGCTCTCACTGTGATCCCAGTGCTCAGCAGGTGGAGCCAGGGACATCCCACTCTCTAAAAGCAGCAACCCCCCAACTCACAAACCCCTTCAAAATATCTGTGTTTTTCTCCACAAATCAGTGTTCTGTGTGGAGACTCACAATGGGTCAAAGCGCTAGAATAAGTGATTGTTGAATGATCAGTCATCCTCTCCCAGGTTCAGGGGACCTTGCAGAATAGCTGTGGGTGGGAATAGGAGTAGAGGCATAAGAGCTGAGGAGGGGTGAGGTAGTATCCTCAGACACAATGTGACCCTTGTACTCTAGAGCTGTCAACATCTGCTATTGTGTCCCCGAGACCCACACAAGAACGTGCCTATTACATCCTGTCAAGGAGGGAGGTAGGCTCAGAAGGCCTCTCCAGTCCCAGAAGATATAGAATCAGTTAATTGTTGCTGAGGGAGGGAGACCCCTGAAAGTAGAAGGGGGCTATTTGAGAAACCAAGGCTGAGCATCGTACAATTGTGTCCCTAGGTATATAGACCAGATTATGGAATGACTGGAATGTTGATCCAAAGACTTTGCATGTATAGTTACTTATGGCAAATATCTGGTGTTTATATCTTTGTTCTCCTCTGTCTCCTTACTAGACACAGAATGTTTTTGTCTTTGACAAATGTGATACATTGATATTGTAGCCTCCGAGGTACTATTTTAGGAAATAGGACCTTTGGGACATGGTCAGGTAGTGAGGGTCGGATCTTCATGAATAGTCTTAGTGACTCTGGACCTCCCTCCCCTCTTCTGCTGTGATCCAGGAACAGGCCTTCACCATGAACTGCTTCCTCCAACGAGGCCCTGACTTCCACTTTTCACTCTTCCTGTGGTGTTACCAGTTTGTGACTCCATCAGGGGGTGAATCCTTCCCTCATGTCAGAGAACCCAGGATCTAATCATCTCTGGAAATGCTGTTACAGATTTGCTGTGACGTTTCCTTTACGCGACATTTATTAATCCGTTCAAACTGATGATCAGAAGGCACTCAGAAGTTTCAGACTCAGAACCAGCCATCTGTGAGTGTCGGGATGGAGTGAATGAGCTCTATAAACAGGAAAGGAGGGGTTGGGTGACTGGGTATAGTGGGTTGAGTACTATTCCCAAGAATTCACATTGACTTGGAAACTCAGAATGACCTTATTTAGGAACATGGTCTGCAGATGTGGCTAGCTAGGAATTCCAGGATGAAGTGGGGCTGGGACCCTAAATCTAATAACTGGTGCCCTTCTATTAAGAGAAGACAGAGAGACATACCTCTAAGATGGCCATGGGGATGAAAGCACAGAATGGAATCATGCCATCTCTTCTGTGTTAAATTGTGTCCCAGTGCAGAGGCAGATGGATCTCTCTGAGTTCGAGGCCATCACACCTAGCTAATTTCTGTTGTTTTAAGTCAGTCAAGCTTGGAAACCAGCATAGCATTCTATTCTTTAATAGAAACCTTTAAATCTGGTTCAAACACAACAGTTACCTTGTTTTACAGTCCATTATTTGGGTTTTGTTCATGGAGTCCCTTCCTTCCCAAGATCATAGACAGAGCCATGCTGTTTTCATGCTGTTGGGCCTGTTACTGTATTTTTCTTATGGCCTTTAGTCTTTCTGAAATTCACCTTTCATTTTATTATTATTCTTATTTTTGTTTTTGAGACAAAGTCTCGCTATATAGCCAAGGCTGGCCTTGAGCAGATAACAGCCTTTCTTTCTCAGTTTCTAGAGAGCTAGGATTGCAGGCATGTGCTTCCATGCCCAGCTTTGGAATTAATTCACCTTTGTATGAGGTAGAATTAATATTCTTTGTATGTAAATCACGACTAAAAATGTAATCCTTTTACTACTGATTCGGGTACCTTCTTTATCATATATCAAGTTCTTATGTATAAAAAGACCTACATATGTGTTTGATGTGGGAGTGTTCTCCTGTATTTTGTATTACTCTTATTGGTTGAATAAAGAGCTGCCTGGCTTATAAGATGGGTCAGCCCTTAGGTGGGTGGAGTAGACAGAAAGGAAGTTCTGGGAAGAGAGAAGGAAGTGAGCCAGACGCCACGAGCCACCGTAGCAGATGGATGCAGGTTAGACCTCCCGGTACGTCACCATGTGGTGACTTACAGACTTTTATAATGGGTTAGTTTATGAGGTGAGGGCTAGCCAGGAAAAGGCTAGTGATAATAAGCCAGGCAGAGTTTAAATGAATACCGTCCTCACGTGGTTATTTCGGGTGCAGGCGGCCAGCTGCTGAGCAGGCCAGTGGCTGGCGGCTGGGGAACACAACATGCACCACCCCTCTCCTCCCCAATTACAACATGTATTCCCAGCACTGTTCCATTAGGTTGGCATGTCTGTGCTTTTAAAGATTATCATTTCACTGATTTACATGTATGGTATATTGCCTGCAATGTGTGTCTGTGCACATGTACATGCCTGATGCCTGTAGAGGCCAGAAGAGGGCATCAAATATCCTGAAATTGGAGTCATAAAAGGTTATGAGCCATCATGTGGGTGCTGGGAATTGAACCTGGGTCCTCTGCAAGAGCAGCAAGTGCTCTTAACCACTGAACCATCTCTAGCTTAGTATGTCTGCTCTTGAGTTAGTGCATAGAATTCTACAGCTCCAAAATACACCCTAGCATCTGATATAGCAAATCGACTGTTCCTCTCTTTTTTCCTCTTTTTTAAAAAACTAATTTAAGTTTTATAGACTTTAAAATTTCATTTTTCTATATATTAACTTTGGAGCCTACCTTTTAATTTCCTAAAAATTATCTGCAAGAATTTCGAGAAACTTTAACCAAATTCTGAGGTGCGAATTTCTTGCAGATTTGTGAGCAGCTGCGGGCTTGCTCAAACAGCATCTGCATCTGTCCCATCTGCACAGACCGAGAGAACGTGTCACAGATGTCCATTTTCACCATGACCACCTCATCAAAGAGGATCCTGGTGACTATGTTTGGTTGGACATCAGTGTTTTAGTAGCCTCTAATGACAGTAACTGGATCAATGAATTTATTAGTAATAATGTTTTAATTTAGTTTATCTTTATCTGTGTGTATGAGAGTATGTGTGTGAGTGTGTATGTGTGTGTATGTGTGTGAGTATGTGTGTGAGCGTGAGAATGTGTGAGTATGTGTGTGAGTGTGAGAGTGTGTGAGTATGTATGTGAGTGTGAGTGTGTGAGTATGTATGTGAGTATGTGTGTGAGTGTGAGAGGGTGTGAGTATGTGTGTGTGAGAGTGTGTGAGTATGTGTGTGAATGTGAGAGTGTGTATGCGTATGTATGCATGTGTGAGTGTGTGAGAGTGTGTGAGTATGTATGTGAATGTGAGAGTGTGTATGAGTATGTATGTGTGTGTGAGTGTGTGAGTGTGCTCTCATACAGATGTGGGCATGTGCATATGCACAAGTCAACCTTAGGTGATCTCTACCATGCGTGGCTCTTTTATATATATAAAAATGTGGCTTCTGAAAACGGGACTCAGTACTTTACCAATTGAGCTGTCTCCTCAGCCTTTTATTCTTGATTTTATTGATTTCCACATTGTTTCATTTTATTCTTCCTTTAGGATTATTCTCCAAATTATTAAGTAAAATACTTAGTCTATTTTTCCATCTTTTTTTTGACAAATATAGCTAAAGTCATTCGCTTTTCCTTAAGTTTTGTGTTGGCTGTGTCCCTAAGATTTTGACATGTGGTATTTTTATTGTCATTCAGTTCTAAGTATTTTGTAATTTTCCCGATACTTGCTTCTTTGACACAAGTGTTATTAAGTAACTTGGGCTCTAGGTTTCTATGACTTTAGTATTATTAAGACCCTGTCTTTTTGTTATAGATTCCTATTTTTATCACAGGTTTAGGGACGGTTAAATAATCATCCTGTGTAAGTCACTTCAGAGGGAATAGTTTGAATGCTCCAGGTGAGCTAAAAAGTAAGCTGTACTTCCACAGCTGGGGTGATGTACTGTATTTAAGTAAAAAATTATCAACTGTGTTACTCAAATCTGTCTTTGCTCAGTTTTGTCTTCTTGATCTGTTTCTAAAAAGGGCTTATTAAATTTCCAAACTACACTTTCCCTGTCTCTTTTCTACACAGTGCCATCAGCTATTGCTTTATAGTCTTCTTGTTTGGTTTATGAGACAGGGTCTCACTATGTAGCCATGGCTAGCCTAGAACTCACTATGTCTAGATCAGGTTGGCCTCAAACTCACAGAGATCAGCTGCCTCTGCCTCCTCAGTACTGGGTGTGTGCCACCATACCCAGCCTGTTTAGCAGTCTTTGAGACCGTATTATTAAACACACACCTTCATGGAGCTTTGTCTTGCTGTTCATTGTTAGGGTTTGAACATGAAATGTTCTACCCAGCCTGATGTGTTTAAGAACATGCATGCAAGCTAGTAGCACTGTCAGGGCAGGCTGTGGAACCTTTGGGAGGTGGGGCCTGGCTGGTAGAAGTAGGTTACAGGAGGTTGACCTTTGAAGGTCATAGCTTGACCTCCTGCTTCTTGCTCTGACATGATTGGAACAGTGCCCACCCCCTGCTTCTGCTCTCAGGAATGAATGCTTTTCTTACTATGATGGGCTGAAATTTCCCCAAACCATGAGCCCAGAATCAATCCATCATCTCCTAGGTTGTTTTTGCCAGGTGTTTGGTCAATGATGTACAAGTGGAAGACACGGTTGTTCTTTGCAGCTCTGAATTCGTCCTTTCTTTGTTGTTTGTTTTTTGGCCTAGAATTCTACTTGGTTTGAAAGTGAAACTGTGGTTAATTTCTGTATGTTATTTTTCACCTTTGACCATTTAGATTCAGTTTCTCATTAGTTCCAGAACCCAAGTACTAGCATCCCAAATAAGATGATGTTATTTCTGTAAATGTCCTGAAGAAGACTGGGATTGGTGCGTCTTCAATATGGCAGACATTTGTTTCTTCATAGTAAGGCAAAGACAGACAAGAGGTCACGGAAGCCCCACAGTCCTCAGGGAGGCAGGAGCCTTCCATGGTCCCTTGGTTATGGGATGAGAAGAAAGGGGTAAGAAAGGAAAGTAGGGAAGGTAGTCCTTGTGTCTTTAAGAACAGTTTCTGGGAGTTGAGTATCCCCTACATCCCACTATGACTTAGTCACAGGCTCTGCTTGGTAGGAGATGTACTCATTATTCCCAGAAGCCATGTACCCAACTAAAAACTATTTCTATAGAAAAATGGAAGAATGAACAGTATTGACAGTTTTTCCATCTGTGCTATACTGTCCCCTTATTTTTCAACTTTACTGTAGAATATATTTTCATTGAAAAGGTTATTGACGGTTATAGATTTCCATATGCTGTAATAAACAACATGGAGAGATCCTGTGTACAATTTAATGAGTTTTCCCTAATGGGAACATTTGGCAAAGCTCTAATGCAATATCATAATTGAGATATTGACGTTACTACAACATACCAAACCCATTATCTACTCACATTTCCTTATTTCTTTCTTATGCTCATGCATGCGTGCACATGTGTGTGTGTGTGCGTGTGTGCATGCACATGTGGATCCAATGCCACATTCTTTACCCCTGAATTATCTCTCCAATCTCCCAGTCACTTTAAAGTTATATAAATGATGTCACATGGTAAATAACATGTGGGATTGACTTGCAGTTTATTTAACATATGTCCCTAGAAAGTAGTGCCCAACTACCAATATACTATATACATGCATGAAATTCCATTATTATATATAATTAATATCCATTAATTAAAAATAAAAAAAAACTCAGTTGAGGAGTTGGGGATGTAGCTCAGCATGTAGAGCACTTGCTGCCCAAGTGTGAGGATATGAGCTCAAACAGTCACATCTCACGGAAAGCCAGGCATGCTAGTGTCTATCTGAATGCCAGCGCTCCTGAGGTGAGATAGCAGACAGAGACAGGCAAATGCTTGAAAGATTTGCTAGCTAGTCCAGCATGCACAGCGACAAACAACAAAGATACCCTGTCTCAAACAAGGTGGAAGATGGAGGACCAACTCCTGAAGTTGTTCAACCCCCATGTACGTGAATTTCATACCACAAACAGCACATACGTTACACATACAAACCAACGAACAGAGCAGCCAATCATCCAATCAATCAATTAATCTTATTTAGGTAGGTCTATTTCTGTGGGCTTTCATTCTTTTTTCACAGAAGTCTCTGCAATGGAATGTTTTTCTGATTTCCATGGCTATACAGTAAACTTTATTATCAACAAATGTCTTTTTTTCCACTTCATTTCCCTTTTCACCCTTATTTTAGCTACTGAAGGCCTGAGCCTCGCACAGAAGTTTGAGATAAACTTGCCAGATACAGTAATTGCTTTTGTGGGAAACTTGATTGGGCCGTGGGGTGCCTGACATTTGGTTAAAAATTATTCTGGATGTATTCCTGGATGAAATTAACTTTTTTCTTTTTCTATTTCTTTTCTTTTTTGAAATAGGGTCTCACAGTAGGCATGTTTCAAACTCACAGTGATCTGCCTGCCTCTGCCTCCTAAATGCTGGGATTAAAGTCATGCACTGCCATGCTCAGAGAGACTAACTGTTGAGCCAGGAGTTGAAGAGAGAAGATTGCTTTCACCAGTGTGGGCGGGCTGGTTCCGGTCCACTGAACAGAGCAGGAAGGCCAAGGAAGGGAGGGCTTGTGCGCATGCCCTTCATGTGGGGGCCACCAGTCCCCCACTCCAGGCCTTACAGCTCTCCTGGTTTTCAGGCCTTTGCACTTGGCCAGGGATTTACAACACTGATGTCCCTTTCTGGGCCCTTGAGTGGGGCTGGGACTCTACTGAGTGTCCAGCTTGCTGACTGCACATACTCAACTTCTCATTCCTTGTAACCACACAAGCCAGTTCCTTACCCTAAGTCCCTGGTTACTGCAACCAGAGACTGTGTTGGTTCTTCTGCTCTGCTACCCTGGTTAATGTACTCACAACTATGAAAGCCTTGATGCAATTCTTATTGGACATTCATTAAGCTTTTAGGTCAGTTGTGGGAGAAATGGCGCCTTTGTTCTGCTATACCTGGCTGCCCAGGAACACAGTAAATATCTCCACTTACTTAGCTATTCTTTAACTTATTTTGTAGTTCTTAGTGAACAGATTTTATGACTGTTTTATAAATATACCTATAAATGGCAATGTGCTATAAATGTTTCTGCATGTTTATAAACAAGTATATAAAAGAATATTTTATATGTTTGCTCTCATGGAAGTTTTTGATGAACTCATTGTAGGTTTTCTGTGCATTCTGGGATTTTCTAGATAAACAATTGTGCCATTTGTAAAAGGAGACAGCAATTTTATTTTTTACATTTAAATGCTTGTGTCTTTTGTCTATTTCTCTTGCTTGTGCAGTAGCTGGGACTTTCAGGATTATTTAAATGTGGTGATAGTGAACATTTGTGCCTTGTCCCTGTCCTTAGGGATTCAGTCATCCCTCTCAAGTATGATGTCAGCTATAAGATTGTGTGTGGGTTTATGCTTATGGTCAAATTAAGCAATTTCCTCCTATAGTAAGTGTTGGGTTGTTATATTTTATAAATGACTTTTCAACGTTCATTGATAAGATCACATGATTTCTCTCATTACTTCTTTTTTTTTTGATACATGGTCTCATGTAGCTCAGGCTTATTATGTAGCAGAGGGTGGCTTTGAACTTTTGATCTTCCTGTTTATACCTTCTGAGTGCTGGGGTTACAGACATGTACTACCACTGCACCTGGTTTGCTCAGTGCTAGGAATTCCCCCATCTGCTCCCCCCTCATTTTAGGTGCATCTTGGGCAAGCACTCTATTAACTGATGTACATTCTCAGCTCCAATGATTTTTCTTCCTTAGCTAATGACATCATGGACTACTCTGGTCGATTTTTAGATATTGAGCTAGCTAGCCTTAAATATTTAGAATAAACCCCATATAGTCATGATGTATGATTCCTGTACACATTGTTAAATTCAATTGGCTTTCTTACAATAACTTTTTTTTTTAGCTAAGTTCATGAGACACTCTAAGTGGGAGCTTCCATATTCCATGCTGCCCCATCCTTGTTGAATCTT
>JAQHUG010000003.1:6656993-6683358 GCA_028555095.1 Dicrostonyx torquatus
TCTGCCTCTAACTTGTAGGTCAGCCACTGCTCCAGCATCATGCCTCTGCCTTGCTCTGAGCTGTGATGGTCATAAACTCATCCTCTGAAACTGTAAGTCCGCCCCCATTTTTCCTTCGATCAGTTGCCTTGGTCATGGAGTCTGCACAACAATAGAGAAGTAACTAAGAGTCCCTCGAGGTGAATGGAGGCGGGAAGGTGATTGAGTTCATCTCATGATGCGGAACTGTGATACCTTCTAGCCATCACCCCTAAGCCACCATTACCCCCGCCCAACCTTCAGGGAAACTGCCTTAGGTTTCTCTCAGTCTTCCTGTCATGTGTATGTGTTGAGTAGCAGGGACACAGGTGTTCTGAAAGGTCTTTTGTGCCAACTGTCAGCTGTTTCCTCCTGTCTGGGCTCATACCCACTTGGATTAAACTCTTCTGATGTCTGATGTCTGTCTGGGGCTTGAGCTGCTTTCTGCTGCCTAAGACAATGACGAGGTTAGCAGAGACCCATCCTGTGTCCTCTCTTTTACATCCTTGACTTTGCTTTTTCCTCTAGCTTTATAGCAACATCCAGCTTGGGTTTGGAGAGGGAGCTGTTACTATCTAACAGCTCACCCACCTTTTTGCAAGCAGAAGCATTCTTTGAATTTCTTTCCCACCCCGCTTTTGGAACAAGTATCACATGACTCTTTGCTTTAAGTGAGATTGCCTTTTGAAGGTGTGGGCTGAATCTAGAGGTAGATCTGTGGTTTCTGAGCCTAGAGTGTCCTAAGTGAAGGGAGCCCACCAGTTGGGGTTGTGTTAAGTCGACCAGGTTAGGTTACTTCTGGGGACCAGTGCAAGAACTGGGAGCAGAAAGCATCTTTTCCTTCATATGTCTGGTGACTGTCCTATACTGGTCCACCTCTTTTTAGGACTAGCCAAACTGAGCCTTCAGGCAAGGCATTGCAGCCCCCAACCTGGAAAAGATGGGGCTTCAGAGGGCAGGGCGTCAGCCCTGGGTCCTGTCCTCAAATGCTTCATCATGTGATCTTGAGGAGCCTTTTTTTTTGGTTTTTTTCAAGACAGGGTTTCTCTGTAGCTTTGGAGCCTGTCCTGGAACTAGTCTAGCTCTTGTAGACCAGGCTGGTCTCGAACTCACAAAGATCTGCCTGCCTCTGCCTCCCGAGTGCTGCGATTAAAGGCATGCGCCACCACCGCCCGGATTTACATGGGATTAATTTTTTTTTAAAAAAATGATTTATTTATTTATTATGTATACAGTGTTCTGCCTGCATATGTGCCTGCAGGCCAGAAGAGGGTACCAGATCTCATCACAGAAAGTTGTGAGCCACTATGTGGTTGCCAGGAATTGAACTCAGTACCTCTGGAACCTCTGCACCATCTTTCCAGCCCCAGAGGAGCCTCTTCTTTCTCCCTAGATTAGATGGTCCTTGTTATGATTCCACCTTTGGCAATAGGATTCCCAAGCAGAGCAAGGACCCTGTCTTCCTCCCTGTCCATCTTCTGATCCCCCAATGAAGCCCTCATCACAGTTGGGTTTGGACACGTTTGAGAAGGGCAGACAAGTCCTGGCTTCCCCAGGCACTCTTCCTGTAGCTCAGAGTAGGTGGACAGCCAAGTCAGTAACCAGGAAGTAAAAGCCCAGTGTGGGATATGTCTCCAGGGCTGGTAGCTGAGGCCGGGGAAACACTGGCCTCTGCAACCTGTGCCACTCATGACCGGAAGACCATTGTAGAAAACAGACCACTCAGCTCCATTTTGGCCTGGCACAGTGCTGTGCAGGGCAGGACTGGCCATCCTAGGCCACTGTGGTTATTAGTACCCTGCTCTGGGGTGATGAGGACTAGGGTGCCTGGTGTGTTCAGAGAGGAGCAGATGCTGCTGCAGGCCCTGCGCTGGGGATATCTCTATCCCTGCCTCCTTGCTCAGACACTCTGGTCTTCCTCCCCTCCCTCCTTGCCTGCTCCCTCTGCCGCTTGCCTTCCATCCAGTGCTGCTGAAATCCTCGCAAAGTGCTGATTTTATTGAGTGCGACAAGTGGCAGTTCATTAAAAAGTGGGAGCAGATGGGGAACGGATTGTGGAAGAAGATTAATGATGCACACAGACCACTAAATAGGGCCAGGTTTGGGAGTAAACACAGTCTCCACTGAGTGGGTAAGCCTGCGCAGTCACATCCTTCCTTGTTAGCGCTCTCTGGGCTCCAGGCAGGGAGCTATGGGAGTGCCTGCCTGAGGGGGGCAGTGGTGGCCTCGTCTGAACATCCAGGCTGTGGGCTGAAGGACCAGGCTGAAGTAGCATTCTCCAGTGGAGGGGTCTGGCTGGGCAGTTTTTAGAAGTGGGGAGGGGCCTGGTTGTACTTTTAGAAGTGGGGTAGGGATGGCTGCCTTTTAAATCTGGGGCTGATGTGGACATAGAAATGGCCAGATACTGTGTGAGTCCCCAGAACTGGTAGCCGAGGCTGGGAAACACTGTCTTCACACGGCCTGGCCCTAGTCATGACCAGGAAAACCCCCAGGAGGTCGGATTTCCTGAGAGCCAATCAATCTGGCTGGAATTTCCGGGGGTCGTATATAAACATATGTTTTGTCCTTCATGTTCCCAAGTTGTGCAGGAAATTACAGGAAAGGGATACAGGAGGGGACCTTCTGAGAGAGACGAAGATGGGGCACAAACCAAGACTCCTGCATGCAATCTCCAAATCCTTCTAAGGGTCAGGGAGCTGCCCATGCCTAACTCAGAAGAGTGCAGCTGATTACCCAGAGAAAGGTCAACACTGCTGAAGGACTGACTCCCCGGAATGCGTGTGCTACTGTACTAGACACTGGTATCTATATACATTGTGTGCTGGCCAGACATGGTAATTAGCTGGTGTCCCTCCCCTCAGCTTCCTGTGCTTTTGCCACAGACATCACACTATTCCAGTGGTCCACCAAGTCACAAAGCGTCCTCGGCGTCCTCAGAACCCTGTTAACGGTCTGAAAGGAAAATGTCCCTCACAGGCTCAAGTGTTCAAACACTTGATTTCCAGCAGAGGGAACTGTTTTAAGAGGGTTTTTTTTGTTGTTTTTTAAAAGATTTTTATTTATTATGTATTCAGTGCCTGCATGTATCCCTGCAGGTCAGAAGAGGGCACTAAATCTCATTACAGATGGTTGTGAACATATGTGGTTGCTGGGAATTGAACTCAGGACCTTTGGAAGAGCAGGCAAAGCTCTTAACTACTGAGCCATCTCTCCAGCCCGTTTTACGAGATTTTTATTTTATGTTTATGTGTGTGTCTGTATGCCTAAGCTTGAACATGTGTGTAGTTGCCCTCAGAGGCCAGCAGAGGACATCAAATTCCTGGGAGCTAGAGTTATTGGCAGCTGTAAGCTGTCTGATGTGGGAGCTGGGAACTGAACTGTTACTCTCTGGAAAAGCGACAAGTACTCTGAGCTGCTGAGCCTTCTGCTCAGCCCTGAGAACTGTGATGCCATTAGGAGGTGGGGCCTACCTAAAGAAATGGGCAGCAGGAGGGTGGGTCTTAAGGTTCATAGCCCCACCCTACTTCCTTCTCTGTATCTGCTTCCTGTTCACTCTTTGTTTCCTGTTGTACTGACATGTGAGCATGCGCCTGTCACATGTTCCTGCCGCCATGGAACGTTCCGTTGCCATGCTTTCTCTTTCGTGATGGGCTGTGTCTCCTCAATCCACGAGTCTCTCCTCAAGCTGCTTCTTGTCAGGTCATTGGCTGATATAATGGCATCTACGACCAGTAGACTATGTGGGTGGGCGAGGCTGAGCAGAAGTGTTTTAAGATAAGATCTTTGGAAAAAGAAATCGCTAATCCAAATGGGTGAAGACGAAGCACCATTCACCACAAGCTTTTCTTTTGTTTCTTGATTCCTTCTCAAGTATTCAAGTCTGGCCTTGGAATCTCTTCATAGTTGAAGATGGCCTTGGACTTCTGATCCTCTTGCCTCCATTCCAAGAGCTAGGATTGCAGGAGTACATGGCCATGCTTGGCTTCACCGCAGGCGTTTGTGAACCAGAAGGACACTGGCTAAGTGTAGAGCCTGTGGATTCCAAGTCCTTCCCTAGAAGGGAGAGAAGAGAGGAGATTGCAAAATGGTTACTTGGGTTTCTCCTCTTTGTTTTCAGTTTCCCTCACTCAGTGGTGGCATGTGGGGTACGGCCACCCCTTGAGGTCTCAGAAGTCCTGTTTGGTGTCCAAATCCAGGGACTTGTTCAGCTTGCTGGGCAATTGCCTGGCCAGGTCCCTCTAGGGAAGGCTTCCTAGAGATAACATGACAACTACGTTTTATCTATCATCCTATTCAGGGCGCTGTGCTTCCCCACAGCTGATTCTGTCCCCAGGAGCCTATCTGTCTATTTTCCTAGCACCATGGAGCCCTTGGCATTGTGATGCCAGTCTGTGCCATTCTCCGTTTCTCCACTGCTGTGGTGAGCAAAGGTGACGTTGCCACCCTCTTACGACGACGAGCTCTGGGCTGCCAGGTCCCTTTTCCTGTCTACTCATCTCTACTTCTCCTTTGTGGCCAAGGGAAAAAACTCCAAGACTTGGCCCGGAGACGGATAGGCTAGCAGAGTCTCTCACTGCTGGTGAAGCAGAACCCCATGGCAGGTGTCCTTCCTCTAGTGTCTGGGTCAGACTTCATTTCCCCCGACACCTACTCTTTCCCTGGACTCCCCACACTTTGCTTGCAGACTCATTATCCTCGCTGACCCTGTACCTGTGGCCTCAGAATCATCTCCCTCTTTCTTTTTTTCTTGTTTAAATTTTTCTTGAGATAGAGTCTCACTGTGAGCTTTAGCTTGCCTGGAACTCACTGTGTAGACCAGGCTAGTCCTGAACTCATAGAGATCTACTTGTCTCTGCCTCCTGAGATTAAAGGCATGCTGGAATTAAGGGTGTGCACCACCGTGCCTGTCCCTTCATCTCTGATTCTCTGCACCAGGGACCAAGTATAGCCCTTCAGCCGCCATCTCTCTTTTCTTCTTGGCAACAATCCTGAATGAATTCAGGGTACAGTGGGTCCATTTTATAGATTATGTTCTCAATCCTCCTTTACAGCTGTCATTGTCAGGAATTCCAACTGCTATTCTAGTCCATAAAGTGACCTTGGGGATAGAAGTCACATACTAGGATTATAGAGCAGACAGTGGAGGTGCCTGAGTCTACAGCTGCCCTGGAGCAGCCATAACCGCCCCAGAATGACTTCTTGACAAAGTCTCAATGGTGTCAAACACTTAACTTTGGTCTCTGTTACATCTAACCATCCCAAAACCTAATTGATACACGTGGCCTCCTGATTTATGCTCCTTTCTTGTAGGCTAGTGAAGGTCAGTGTCCACTGCCTCTCCGAAACCTCTTCATGCTCTTGACCATGGTCAGTTTTAACCATATCACTACCCAAATCAAATACAGTCACTAAGTCACCATCACTTTCCAACTTTCCAAATGAGCTTCAAATCCTTCCCCTAGTATCCAGAACCTTTTGTCACTGATATCAACTTGGCTTGCCCATCATGCCTCCTTCAGCCAAGTGACTTTCCTGCAGTGCACACACACACACACACACACACACACACACACACACACACACACACACACACACACACCCATGCACGCACCAAGCTTCGTTGACTCTTCCCCTTTCCAGGGCTTCTACAGCCTGAGGTACTCCATATCCTCTGTCCTGCCTGTCAAAAGTCAACCATGGGTTCAAGGCTCATCTCCAAGCTGCTTCCTCCATGACGCCATTCCTATGTCTCTGGGTCAGAAATGAAGGCTCTCTCCTTACTGTTCTGCAGAGGGTTGTGTACAGCTTTTGGGACTTGTCTGCTGTAATACCCATGTCTGTCTCCAGGCAAGAACCCCTGGACTAGCCTGAGTCTGGCTCATCTTTTTGTGTTGTTTTTGAGACAGGGCCTCACTCTATAGCCCTGGCTAACCTGGAACTTGCTATGTACACCAGTTTGGCCTTGAATTTACGGAGATCTACCAACTTCTGCCTCCTGCATGCTGGGATTGAAGGCGTGAGCCACTAGGCTCGGCCTTTGTTCATTCTTCTGTTCCCCAAGTGGTCTGTCTGTAAATGGGTCCTTGGGGAATGACAACTTATCGGAGTGACCCTGACTTCCTATCTTGCTTCCTTCTGAGCATGCACACACAGCTGTGCACAGCCCTGCCCCTGAAGCTGCAGAGTTTTACTCTCCTTGACTCTCTGTCTCACTGTCATGTGACCCTTTCTGTGGCACCAGTTGCTGAGAAGGATGTCGGAGGGGTCAGCAGAGGGACGGGTGCTGCTGTCCAGGGAAACAGAGATGTCAGGGATGACATAAGGGAGCCAAACTGCTCATTAGATCTGCCGAGCCACTGTCATAGGCTCCTTCTCCAGCAGTGACACAGTCACCTCTCCCCACGCGGGGCCCCATCCCCTGACAGCATTGACCTATCTGGGCACAGCTTTCACTCACAAACCCAAAGGCCACTGAGTGTCGGTGCCTTCTCCGCGAGACACAAGGCCATTTGTCTTTCAAGAAGGGCGCTTCCTCCCTCTTGGGCCAGCTTTCAGGTTTCTGTCACTCAGCGACTATAGCTGCACACCAAGGAGTCAGGAGAGAACTCTGTCTTGGGCCAAAGTTAGCCTTGGATTCTGGGGCTTTTAGACTCTCCTGTGCATAGAGCAATAAGTTCTTTCTAAGTGAAGTCTCAATTAAAAGAATAAATCATTACCAGGAGAAAGAGCAGTGGGGCCACAGAGGACTGAAGCCAAATTTGAATATGATAGGCCTATAAATTATGACAACAGCGTGGGGTTGCTCCCTAGGGCCCCAGGGACTAATAAGTGTGTTTACAGGCAGCTGAGGGGCAAGTGACTTGCTTGGCCACATTTGACAGACTTAACAGTGTTTAGATCTTTTCCATTCAGGATGTGATTGAGTTGCAAGTAAGCAGAGGATTTGAAATCAATCTGCCAGGCCTCAGAATCCAGCCATCCTCGAGCAGGAACAACTGGGCCTCAGTGTCCTTGTCTGTAAAAATGACCATCAAAGGACAGACAATAAGGCAGCGCAACGTGGCTGAGTTTCTCGCCCATGGTAGTTGCTTCATGCGCTATGACTGTTCACCAGCACGCAAGCTCCCAGGAGTGGAAGGAGCTCCATCCACACTGACCATCCTGACATCTGGGATCTGTGTAACCAGCCAGGCCTACCATGTGTATGTATGTACTGCGCATGGTATGAGTAAATGTGTCTGTACTTCCAGTCGGGTTTGCAAAGGCGGAATGCTAGGTATCGTCCATTTTTTCCTGTCGTCTTCACAATGCCGGCTGCTGCAGTACCCTACAGGAAACAGATGATTAGAAAATGAACCCTATAGCCAGGCAGTGGTGGCGCACACCTTTAATCCCCACACTTGGGAAGCAGAGGCTGATCTCTTCGAGTCTGAGGCCCGCCTGGTCTACAAAGGGGGTTCTAGGACAGCCAGGGCTGTTGCACAGAGAAACCCTGTCTCTAAAAACCAAGAGTGGGGTGGGGGAGAAAATGAAGAATATGTTTAATTATAAAGCAAGAATCTGTGCAACTTTGAAAGGAGTCTTACACATAATAAAGTACATTTAGAAGACCTCAACCAGGCTGGGAGCTGGGGCTCAGTGAGAGAGCATGTGTTTCCATGGGCAAGGCCCTGCGTGTCACCCCAGCATCACGAAGATAAACAGTTTGCTATTAATCTCTTTGCTCTTCCTGGCTCCAGTCACCTCTGTGCCCTGTGATGGGAAGCTGGGATGCACTGCAAGTATTGATGGGGAACACTCCGCAGGCTTAGGATGAAGCTGAGGCATGGACTGTCATCTCTTCTATAAGCTTCTGTTTCATCATTGGTAACACGGGGACAGTGAGAGTCTGAAGGGCCTGGCTCACAGTAAGTGAGATTGTGAGCAGGCAGAGGATGTTACAAACTGTAAAGTGGCATGCATGAGAAGCGTTGGGAGGTGCTGGCACTGGCAGCCTAGAGGTCTGGCCTCCTGAAGGTGGGAGGCTCCCTTTGGAGTGACTGGCTCCTTCTACAGAACTTCCTAAATTGCCCAGAGCTCTGTTCCAGTGTAATCCACCTAATGAAAGAGTACGGATCAGACAAGGGATTTATCAAAGGAGAGGAGAGGAGAGCCGCTGTCATTTGGCTCCTCGCATGCTTGTCCTTTCAAGTCCTTGTAGATAATTCTGTTTCCGCACCGGGAGCAAAACTGGGATTTTGCATGGCAGGGAGGGACAGTGTGTTAGGAGAGCAGAGAGGAAGGGGTGGAGATGAGAGACTAGACCGGTGGAGTCTTCCAACGCCTGAGGCTGGACTGGCATGAGATCTCTGGCTATGCCACCCTGAGAGGACTGTTCTCTGAAGCTAAGCAGTCTCAGGTCTTCACTTGGATGGGAAAAGTACTGGGGGCAGTGTGTGTCTATAAGTGTGTGTGTGTGTGTGTGTGTGTGTGTGTATGTGTGTGTGTGTGTGTGTTCAACTCTACTGTGGCATCTCTTCTTGCCAGAGACTTTGAGTTTCTGACTAGCCTGGCTCCAGCTTTTGGACGCATTCCTTCCTCCACAGAAGTTAGTGTATCACTGGGTACTTAGATAGTCTCTGAGTGTTAGTGTCCCCTCCTTAGTTCATTTGCTAAAACTTAATCCCAAAGTGATAGTATTTAAAAATATGGCCTTTGAGAGGTGGTTAAGCCACGAGGGTGCCACCCTCATGAGAGGATAAATATCCGTCGCTCCTTGTCACTTGTATCTTATAGGAACATAGCAAGAAAATGACAAGGGACAGAATTTTTCTAGACACATAATCTGTAGGCAACTTGATTTTGGCTGTTCAGGTTCTAGTACCATGAACTATAGATTTTTGTATAGTTTTAAACTTATCTAGTGTGAGGTATTTGGTTATAGCAGCACAAAAAGTTGAAAAAAGGTGCCCTTCTCAAATGGCCCCAGCCCCACCCACCTCCCTTGATGAGTGTATGGACGTGTGTGCGTGCAGTGGGAGTGGTGGTGGATGAGGGTGGCGATGCCAGAGGCCTGACTAGGAATTCTTCTCGGAATCTCCAGTCAAGCTGGGCAGTGAAGGCAGCATCTAGGGGGATGACGTCAGCCCAGGCTAAGGCAGCCAGAGGACAGGATGGGTGGGAAATGACGGGAGCACCAGCATGGGGTCATGCTGAGAGTACAGCAAGTGCATTCATGGACCAAATGGTCCAGAGGCTCTCCCAGAGGAGTATTATTGTTATTGCTGTTGTTATTATTATTTAATTATTTTGAGAGGGTCTCCCTGTGCAGCCCAGAGGTGACCTTGTATTTGTGATTCTCCTGCTTCAAGCTCCGTAGTGCTAGGAGGATAGGCTTGGGCCACTGTGTCTGGCAGGGGCTTAGCACTAATCATATTTTAATATGGAGGAAACTGTGGCTGAGCTTGCAGAGATGGCTGATGAGTGGGCTTAGCATAGGCAGGTACAAGCCTGCGGGGGTGGGGTAAAAGGAGAGTGCAGGGAGGCTGTAGTGTTGGATAGAAAAGTCTACCTAACTTTTCTGTGGGGCTGGTCTCAAGTAGTCATGTAACCCCCATGTAGAGCATGAAGAGCAGTGATTGTTAGTGCCTCTCTTGAGGACGTCACCGTCCAGGGAGACGAATGCTGAGGTACATATAACACCGTGTGGGGAGTTAGTGTTGGAAGGGGCTGTACACATAGCCTGAGAAATCCCAGGGAATCTATTCGTGAGCTTGCTGATGCTGGAGAGGCCTCATGGAGGAGGGAGAATGTTCTTCTGAAGTATGGAAATATTGTCATTTAGGGTGTTGATTTAGGCCAGAGAGTTCTAGAAGGAAGGACCGTCTGCACCATGTTTTTGCTATGTTCTCATACAGGCTCCCACAGTAGCTAGTGTGTTTGTGCCCTCACTTCACAGAGTGGGCGCGGAGGCTTAACCCTGAGATGACACAGAGTCTGCCTTCTCTGTCTCAGTGCAGTGGCCGGGAAAACTCCAGATTAATGACACCTGTTAGCCAGGGAGATAGTGATGCCCACAGTCAGGGCCCGACTGTGCAAGTGTGAATGTGAGATCAGCCCCTTGAACATGATCGAGATGTTGGTCCAGGTCCAAGTGTCAGGCAGTGTGATAGAATTCAGGGCTCTGGTCAAAAGGGCTTCGCAAAATCCAAAGCCCTACGCAGTGGACTTGCATCATTTGCATGATGATATAATTCAGGGTACAAATGAACCCTAGCCAGACCGCTTATCTAATCTGACTGTTGTGCTCAGAGACTGAACTGCTTAAGCAGAGGAGATGAACACAGTTGCCTTTAGTGGGGTTCAGGCCATTTTGTCCCCCTCGTCCCAAAGACATATTACTTTTAGAGGCAGAGATGAACTTAACGACCTTATAAATTGCAAATGAATTAGCAGACAGAGGGTGTGTCACAGGTTAGCTGCATCTTGATGGGAAGAGAGGCTTGGAAAGTTCTAGAGTTTAGGAGGACTGGACTGGGGATGTGCTAGAATAAAGTGCTCTGTAGCACCCAAGGGGCAGCAAGAGAAGATCGAGAATGGGACTCACTGAAGACAAATACTATATACACTTTCCTCTTGGTAAAGCTAATCCTGCAGGTCAGGGTGGAGTGCAGGTCTTAACCAGTGTGTTCCCTGCTCCTGTGAAATTTGTCATCAAGAGGGCTCATTTAGTGACACATGCATACCTAAGGAGAAATCACCAGGGAAGGGACTAAATACGCATGTGTGACACATAATTAACCGAACGGATTAGGAGCCTACTTGCATTTTATCCACATGCCTGCTATTGGCTGGTCATTAATGGGTGACATCTGAAAGTCAAGAAGAATGATGATGGTGATGATGATGGAGATGATGGTGGTGGTGTTGATGATGGAGATGATGGTGGTGTTGATGATGGAGGTGATGGTGGTGTTGATGATGGAGGTGATGGTGGTGTTGATGATGGAGATGATGGTGGTGTTGATGATGGAGATGATGGTGGTGATGATGATGGAGATGATGGTGGTTTTGATGATGGAGATGATGGTGGTGATGATGATGGAGATGATGGTGATGTTGATGATGGAGATGATGGTGGTGATGATGGAGATGAGGTGGTGTTGATGATGGAGCTGATGGTGGTGTTGATGATGGAGATGATGGTGGTGTTGATGATGGAGATGATGGTGATGTTGATGATGGAGCTGATGGTGGTGATGATGATTGTGATGTTGATGATAGAGATGATGGCATGAATGTCATTCATTCCTTTCTAAAATTTCTTGGAGGCAGAGAATACTCTCTGTTTCCCAGGAGAGAAAAGAGAGGCATAGAAAAGGTTGGGCAACTCTCCTTAGGTTGTACTGTTAGGACCAAAGCTGCAGTTTCAGGAACCAAGTCCTCCAAATCCAGGTCAAGACCCATTTCTTCCCCTAAGCTGATGCTGGTAAGGACAGCAGTCCTAAGCCCATAGTCCAGAACAGCCTCTGGAGGGCATGCAGAGAGTCAGGCCAATGCATCTGTGTTTTAGGATTTCTCTAAAGAGCACAGGCCTGGAAAAGGTTCAGTCTGGGCTTACACACTATCACCTTCTCTTCTATCTGACTGATTTTGGGTGAATTAATTACTCCTCTAAGCTTACCCGTTAACTGAAAAATGACAGCAGCTAGATCCACCTTAGAGGTCCCGTGGGATTAAAGAAGAAACAGAAAAGGAACCTAACACAATGCCTGGAGTTATGGAGAGCCCAGTTTATCTTTAATACCCTGAGCCCTGCCCTGTTCCCATATGAAGAGGTACAGGTGTTAGTGCGCACTAGGCAGGTAGTGGTGAGTGACACTAGAACATCCTTTCTTGAAGCAATACCAGTGGAGGCAGGGTGGAAAGGGGGATTTGAGAGGGTTTTCTTGACCTAGGAACCTGACTGCATTCAGATACTGAGAATTGTATCCCTGTAGACACAAAGCAAGACCCCTTGGAGGTATTTCATCCATCTGAGACTGGCTTCACTAGCCTGATGGTATCTTATCCCCAGAATTCCATGATAAGGGAAGAGACCCTCCTCCTCCTAGGTTCTGTCTGGGGCTCTGCCTACAGTCCCTGCCATCAGCAGGAAAGACAGGTTGGCCTCGTGGGCACTGGTGCGTGCGAGGTGATTACCCCTTTAATGTTTAATGTGCTGAAAAACCATTAGACCCCGAAATGGACAAGTTCTCAGTTGGTGACTTTAATTATTGTTAAGGCTTGGTCACGCCTGCTTATTAGCAATTATGCATGGCATCTCCCAGGGTGTTGTGGCCTTCCCTTCTGCTGCCTTCTCCTGGGGGAGAGTGATTGAGGACCGCTGCCTTCCTCATCCTGGGAAAGGAAGCGCTCAACACACAGGTGGCTCGCTGCTGGTTCCACTCTGTGCTGGGGGACCTGCTGCTTCTCAAAGAAAGGAGACAGAGGGGTCTTCTTCAGCAAATGGGCAGATCCAAGGGAGTGTCATGCAACCTGGTGCCCTTCGCTAAACACTTTGGCTTCCACTGTCCCCTGTCCTTCTGCCACTACATCTATTTTATAGACAAAGAGCCCAAATTGAGCCTAGAGCAGTTAACCCATAGCAGAAATACCTTGGAATGCCACCTGCATTCCCTCTTGGAGAACTGGGAGCTGAGGCCTTGGTCAAAACAACAACAACAACAGCAGTAACAAAACAAACAAACAAACAAAACAAGAAAATCTCCTGTGTCCTCAGCTCTGTCCTTCCTCCACTCCATTTCCATAGCTACCTGGACCAGGATGGAGCCTCTGCCAGGCTGGGAATAGGATAGGAGGACACAGTTGACTGAATGGTAAATGACTTAGGAGATGATATTGAAAAGTTAATGCTGAGCGGTGGTGGTGCACGCCTTTAATCCCAGCTCTCAGGAGGCAGAGGCAGGTGGATCTCTGTGAGTTCAAAGCCAGCCTGGTCTACAGGTTCAACAAAAACCAAAAAACAAACAGTTAATGAGACAGGCAGAGAGACAGAGAATGAGAGAAAGGGAATGAGAAAGAAAGAGGGAGAGAGACAGGGAGAGAGAGAGAGAGAGAGAGAGAGAGAGAGAGAGAGAGAGAGAGAGAGNGAGAGAGAGAGAGAGAGAGAGAGAGAGAGAGAGAGAGAGAGAGAGAGAGCGAGCGCAGCAAACAGCCTTGGCTGTAGATTCTCCATCCCCTGTGAGAGCTGGTTATACACATCCTGTCCTTTAAGGTTCCAAGAGCCTTTCAGGTTCCCCCATCATCCTGTCAGATTCCTACTTGCTTAAGATGGGTTTCTATCCCAGGATCCTTAGCATGGCTCATCCTTAACCATTAGAGGCCAGTTCTGTTGTCTGCCGGGGTTCACAGAATTCTGGTGTTGTTCATTCATACTTCAGGGGACTGGTGGGCATAGCTGGAGGATTCCATCCTGGGAAAATGGGGGCACTTCTCACCACAGACCACCAGAAATACTCTTGCCTCTTTGAGGATCACCTCTCTCTCCTTCTACCACCCCCCCCCCCCGGTTTAGAAACCTCTAACTCTGGCCATGTGAGATGAATGGCTGAGGAATGCTGGGAGCCAGCAGCCCTACCTCTGGCCCTGATTTTTAAGAAGGGGGAGGGGAAGAAAAAGTGAACATGAGTAATGGGCCCGGGATGAGGCGTGCGAGATAACACTGAATAATAACGCGTCAGAAACTACAAGATGTATTTTTTTTATTTCCCAGTGGAGTTTCCATTGAGCTAATCCATCACTGTAGAGCAGGCAAGATTATGCATCCCAGAAAAAAAAACTCTGGGAGATAAATGTGAGTAAATTAGGGTTTATTATATTATTTGGGGTGATATAATTTCCAAGCGGCCCCTTATTAAATTACTTCCTCTGGTGCTGACACGTCCCGCCTCACGGCCTCTGCACCTTCACTCTGCATTGCCTGTCTGCTGCAGCTGCTTTGTATTTTAATGTCTGCAATGGGGGCGGGGATGGGTGCTATAGAAAGAGCTGGAAGGAAGTGCTGAGTCAGAGAGGGCCTTTGGGATAAGTTATTTCCTTCCCAGCCTTTCTGGGGTCATGGACCCACACAATACCAAGGCTGGAAAATGATGGAGAGTTGGTTGATCTACACCTGCATGGATAGGGAAACTGAGGCCCAAGGGAGAAATGTGACTTGGCTTACTGTTCTTGGGAGTAGTTGGAGAGAAGCCCAGCTGAAACTGGCGAGCCCCATGCTGGCTTCCAGGCCCTTCTGTGTTCTCCGTGTAGGTTCTCTCCGTTTGGCAGTCTTCTTGGCTTCAGGTTACGGTTAAATCTAATAGCAGAGAGTGGCCTGTGGAGTTTTAAGGTCTTAGCCATCTGATATGAGATCTGACCAGCCACCCGGAGGTAAACATGAGTGAAGCCCTGTGATTTGATCGTGAAAGCCTGTGTGAGCTTATGGAAGTGACTTTACCTCTCTGAGCTATTGTTTGTAGTAATTATGCTATCTTTGTAGCAGAAATGCTAAGGCACTTGGATGACTTCCAGATTATGGTTTTTGTTCACTTTAGCAATAGACCTTTTCTACCTCTTCCCTTCCCTCCTCCCCTCTCCCTTTCCCCCTCCCTATCTCCTTCTCCCAGTTACCCTCCTCCTCCTCCTCATTCACCAGGGTCTCATAATATAGCCCTGGCAGGACTAGAATTTGTGTGTAGCCTGTCTTGGCTTAAAACTGGTAGCATCCTCCTGCCTCAGATCTCACAGGTGCTTGAGATCTCATCGAATAAACTTTAACATATAATATATTTAAGTGAGGATTCACTGTGATTGAAAGGGGACTGGAGCTGCAGTTGTATGGGGGCGGGGAGGGGCTGGGGTATGGTCCACTCCTTGGTTGCCCTTAGACTTCATCCTTCTATCTTCACTTAGTTTGAAGTGACAAGCAGGACCCAGCTTAAGCGTCTGTCCTGATAGTATCCTGTGATGCAGTTCTTGTATTCTCTTCAAGAGCTGTCCCATCGCCAAGGATGAGCTGCAGAACTTTACCCAGCCCTGATCATATCTGAACAAGGTCTGGAAATCCAGCCACACAGCCTTGTTCCCTCTCTCAGGCCCCAAGGAGTACAGCTCAGTGGTGTTTAACCCAGTGGGTGACCGCTTGACTTTCCTGTCTGGTGGCTTGGTTTGTTCGTATGTAGTGTGTGTGTGTGTGTGTGTGTGTGTGTGTGTGTGTGTGTGTGTGTGTGTGTGTGTATGTGTGAGGGAGTGTACTGGCCCATAGAGTCGTGAATGGAGGCCAGAGGTGGACATCAGTATGTCTTTCCTGGACTGCTTCTCCACCTTTTTGAGATGGGGTCTCTCACTGCACCTGAAGCTCATGGTTTCAGCTGGCCTGGCTACCTGTCCAACCCTGGGGTTCACCGTCTCTCTTTTTCAGCACAGTGGCTACAGGCATGTGCTGAGCCCAGCTTTTATGGTCCTCACATTTGGGCAGCCAGTGTTCTATTGACTGGGGCACCTTTCACTCCGGTCATTCTTTCTCTTCATCCCTTCCAGTGTGTTTCATCATCTTCAGTATGCAATAATCTGACCTCATGGATTAGTGGATCTTCAATGAGAAGATACCAATGGAGTTAGGAGCATGGTATTCAACATGCTGTAAGCTGTGATCACTGTTTTCCTTGTGAATTCTGTCGCCGGGGTGTTTTTTGTGAGGCTTACCTTCCAGTGTACCATCGATGCTTCTTAAGCAGATGGATGCATACTGACTTGTTTTATGAGATGCGAAAGACCCGAGTGTGAAGATGACTCCACAGGGAGCAGGCATTTGGATTATATGGAGGAAGAGTTTACTTGGGTGCATTTTGGCACAATTACAAAGGAAAGAAGGAAAGCAACCTAGTCACCCACAGAACCCGCAGCACTTCCTCTTGAGGAGGCTCTGTAGGTTGGAAGTGAGGAAGGGCCAGGAGCATCCTTGAGGCTGAACTCAAGATGTTGTTAGATTGAGTTCTCTGGAGGCTTTGGATGAAAATATTCACTTCTAAGATCACCCAGAGTGTTGGAACTTTTAGGGGTACAGCCCTATTTCTTTACTGACTGTTGGTAGGGATCACTTTCAGCTCCCAGAGACCACTGCTCCTCACCTCTCCTTCTTTCCTCTTCAGGATCTGGTCTCTGGATTCTCTCCCAGCCTTTTCGTTTTGAGACAGGGTCTGGTTAATATTGAGTATGCTGGCCTTGGACTTTCAACCCTCCTGCCTTAGCTTCCTGGGGTTCAGATTGCAGGTGTGTGCCATGACACCTGACTTGTCCTTTCTGACCATTGGGGGAAGCTTTTTTAACTTAACCTTAATGAAATAATTTTTTGGAACTGGGAATGGACTTCAAGGGCTCTCAGGGTTGGAATTATACTATCCCAGAAGGTCTGCTTTGATAGGATTTAGTGGTTAGATCAGGCCCAAGGTCACCTGATTTGGGACCTGCAAAATTCCTTACAGCAGTTCCTAGGTTTGTGTTTTATTGGCCCTAGGGATAGGGAATCTTGAGGGCCAGTTTGGAAGTTCGCCTGCTGTTGCAAGTGTTCTTTAGCATGGGGACTGAGGAGTGAAGTAGAACCTTCTAGGTAAAGGTGTTCAAGGGCAGCAGTGGCCACTTGGGATGGCTCAGGAGGAGAGAAATGACAGTAGACTGAGCAGAGTGGCAAAGGCCTCCTCTGCTCTCCTGAAGAGGTACCTGCTTCCCTTCCGTCTCTACTCTATGGTTCTTATCCACTCAGGTGCTACAGGGCATCTGCAATGGGTCCACCTTGTGCCAAATTCTAAGGACAGGGTGTAACCAAGATGGGCTTCATCTGTGTCCTCCATGAGAGGCTCAGGGTTGTCTGAAGAGGAGAGAGGACAAAGAGGCGAACTTATGCTGAAGGCAGCAGAAAGGGTAATAGCTGGGGGTCAGTGGAAGCCCTAGGGAGTTTCTCTACTATCAGGGCCTGGTTTAAAGGAGGCAAAACAGGAGCCCTTTGTCCTTGCCCAGAGGCTGGGAAGGTAGAGGAGGGACAGGTCTCTGAAGTGCTTTCCTGGGGTACTCGCCTGGCCCTTTTCTCCTTTGCCCAGTAGGAAGTCCGGGCTGGCTCTGGAGGAATCTGAGACCATAATTCTGAGGGAATGGAGAGGGAGAAGGAAGTACAAAACTGTTTGACCAGAGTCCGACCCCTGGGAAAGAGCTAAGTGTCTTTTTGCTGGCAGCTGCAGCAAAAGGTGCAATCATTAGAAGGTGGCATTTTGCATTAAAATTGTCCCCATCAGCCAGTGACATTTTCTTGTTCCTTCTGGTCAGGAGACCTTTTAGTGCCACAGATTCGAATGATTCAGACGTCAGAATTTCTCTCCCTCTGGGAAAGAAATGTGGTCCAGTCACCCTGGGGTGGCTATGTGCATTAGCCAAGGTTAAAAAAGCAGGTGAAAAAAAAAAAAAGCAGGTGAACCGGCGAGTACAGCAAGGACTGAGGGCTGAGCATGGCGACACAGACAATAGCAGAAGTACACACTTGAGTTTTGTGCCATGGAGCCGTTTCTTGTGTGGCTGGGTAATGGGACCAAGAGTCACAGGCTTTGTGGGTGCATTCATCACTGCAGAGAGAATGATCCACAGGGAGCTAGGCGTGTGCACCAAGGAGAGAAGTGAGCAGGTGTGAACGAGCGTGTGTGGAGGGAGGCATCTATGTGGGCTCATTTACAGTGTGACCTATGCATAAACAAAATGTCTTCGTTATTAGATAATGGCCTGGAGGGTAGTGACAGTAGACCCCCAAAGATTACCTACCTATACCTGCCTATCCTTAGGGTCACTGTATTTGGGTAAGGGGTACTGCATATGCCCAACTGTTAAGTTTAAAAGCTAAGGATCCTTCTGTATATGTATATGTGTGTGTGTGTAGGTGGGCAGTACATGCATGTGCACATACAGGTGCTGGTGAACATATGTGCCCAGGCATGGGGAGGCCAGAGGTAGATATGAAATGTCTTTATGGATAGCTCTCCACCTTGTGTTTTTGAGACAGGATCTCTCACTGATCCTGAGCTCACTGATGTGGCTAGGCTGGTCAGGCACCGCACTTCAGGGACCCTCTGTTCCCAGTGCCAGGGTTAAGAACTGGTACCGCCATGCTCAGTGTTTTCTGTGGGTGCCATGATTATGTGACATCATGGTTCTATGGACAGGATTTTACTGAGCCATCTCCCCACCTTCCCAAGAGTCCTTCTCTCTCATGTCTGTGTTTTAATGCTTCCTCTTCAGACAGGCCCTTTTTGAGTGCTTGAGTCTAATATGTTCCCTGTCCCCTCCAGGCTTTCCTCCGTTGAAGCATCTTGCCTGTGGGGCACCATCTTACTCTGTGTTTGTGTATGAGAAAGTTGTCCTTTTACATCCTTGAGAACACTGTGCCCTAGCAACAAGGCCTTGCTCGCATCCACTTCTCTATGGAGTAGGCACTCAGGACCTGCTTTGTAATGCTTTCTAATTGGTGAATGGCTTGTGTCCTTGTGCCATCCCCGGATGGCTGAGAGTAAGGAGCAGGTGTGCTGCTTCAGTGCTGGCTACCATGGTGCCAAAGTTGGCTTATGGGGACACGAGCTCCTTGTCACAGAAACTAAAGACTGAAAGAACATGGCTGTTGGCCTACACCTGGTGTGTGTGTGTGTGTGTGTGTGTGTGTAAGGGTGTTAGCCAGGCCATGCTGTGGGTTACAAGGACCCTCAAGGATGGTTCCCGCTGGCCTTCCCTTGTTTTCTTGTGCCACGTCCTCTCACACCTCCCTAGCTACTTTTGTCTGCACCCTCACTGTGGGCTGGATGGCCCTTCTTTCTCCTGTCTAGCCCCATCTCGGCCAATATTCCACCAAACTTCAGAGAACAGGCATAAGAGTGAGTGAGGGATCCCAGGGTGAGCATTCAGGGCAGTTTGGGATGCCTGCCTCAGGCTGGGCTGATGGGTGCGTGTGTGTGGGGTGCTGTGGGAACACAGAGTCAGAGCCACAGTCTGGGTTTGTTACTTCCCAAATGCACAACTTTGGCCGAGAGTGTCAAGTTTAGCAAAGCCCTAGGTCTCTCAGCTGCAGACTGCCCACTTTTCAGAAGAGGAAACTGAGGCGGGCCCCAGAGTTAGCCAGTCCTAGGATTTGGATCTCAGTCCTGTGTAGCTGTGAAATCCACAGTCTCAGACTCTGGCCCACGTAGCTTTTCCATGTCCCATCAGGCCCAGTTCCAAGGTTAGGATGAAGATCTGAAGAGGCAAAGGCTGCCTGCTGGCTTCTCACTGCTGCAGCTTCCCCTCACCCCCTCCGGCTCTCGCCAGGGCTTCCCTAGGGGACAAGTGCAGGCCACTGCCCTCTCTGCCTGCTTCTGCTACTGCTAAACTTTACACTGGGCTCTGTCATTAGCCCAACAACAAGCTCCCTGTTTGACTAGCCCTGTCCAAATTTGCTCGGCGCGAGCAGGAACCCATGGTAAGTAAACGGTTTTCTGTTGATATTTGAACGCTAATGAAGAGGCAGCGAGCGAGGCCCATTAATAACTGAGGAGGTGATTGTGTTTGCAGAAGGCCTGTGTACAGCATGTCAGCCTGCCCAGGGTCTGGCCCGCCTCCTTATTGATTTCCCAATAAGCTGAGCGGGGCTCTTGTTCTTGTGGCAGAGCCTCCTCCATGCTGTCCTAAGGTGGGGTCAGCTTTCCCCCAGGAAAGCCTGAATCTCAAGTGAGGGCAGGGGTTATATTTGCCATTCGCCATATATGGACAGAATGTCTAGCATGTGTTTATTACACATAGGTCATTACCAATAGCCAAGTGTTCATTCTTATTTGGAGATAGAGTTTGCCCTTGAGCTTCCTGGGAGGGTGTCCTTGGTACCTGTGGAAAACGGACTCAGTGTCTGAAGCCAGAGCCTTGCTCATGCTAGGCAACTGTTCTATCAATGAGTTGTACCCTTAGGCCCTCCTTTTACTTAATTATTTTAAAGAATTGAGACAAGGATTTATTAAGCTGCTCAGGCTGGCCTTCAGTTCACACTGCAGCTCAGGCTACACTTGAGTTTTTATTTCTCCACATGTAGCCTCCTGGGCAGCTGGGATAGTGGACCTGTGCCACCAGGCCTTGCCTGCATGTCTGATCATATACCAGGTGATTCCTGTACCCACCATATACCAGGTGATTTCTATCAGGGTCCTCTGTCACCGTCTGCAGAGGACCTGTGATGGAAGGTGGCCCTCTGGCAGGAGCTATACTTCTTTCCTGTGTCACCCTTAGTTCTGAGGTCCTGTAAGCTCAGTGTGGGAGTTTTGGGTTTTATGTTGGAAGAAGGAATGCGGGCAGAGCAAGTGGCCCCCTTGCTTTTCTCCTTAAGGTTATTCTGGATCTTGAGCTCTTCAGAGAGATGCTATACCAGGTCTGAGGCCAGGGCTCAGTGTGAAGTTGTGGTGGGTACCAGGATTCCCAACCTGAAACTGGTTTGGGGGTAATTTGTTAGTGTCTTGCAGAGGATTGAGGATGACCAAAGCCGTAACTTATGTCACAAGTGTGCAGTCGGTAGAACAACAAATTCAAATACACTGACAACCACGGATCCTGGGCTGGAGAAGGAGAAAGGTGGGAGTCAGAAGGCTGGGGGGCACTTCCTAGAGGAGGTGGCACTCAGGTTGGCTCTTAAGGCTAGTTATGAGCCCATAGGAACATTCTGTTGCTTCTCTGGCAGAGTAAGCAAAAGTAGTCAGCCACTGGCTGCAGTCTTGTGCAGAGACCCAGGTTTGTCTCCTAGACTAGATGGAGTGGGTTAATTTTTGGGTGAGGACTTTGTCCGAAAGGTCCTTTCAATGGGTCTGGAGTCTAGTGTTTAGGGCTTGGACCAGAGGCCTTGGGGACAGCATCTTCATGTGTATACCTATATGCCTATACATTTGTCTATATTTTATCTCTATATATGTTTGTGTTTGCATGTGTGTAAGTACACACAAGTGTGGGGGTGCTGGTATGTGTGTTCAATAGAGACCCAAGATTAATGCTGGGAGCTTTCCTTGACCATCTCTTCACCTTATTCATTGAGACAGAATCTCCTAATCGAACCCCAGAGCTTGCTGATACTAGCTAGCCAGCTTGCTCTAGGGATCTTCTGTCTCCACCTCCTGAGTGCTGGAATTATGAGTGTGTTGCCATGTCTACCTGGCACTTATGGGGGTTTGGTGCATCTGAACTCCAGTCATCAAGATTGCATAGCAAGTGCTTTGTCCATTAAGCCATCACTACAGCCCCAGCATCTTCACCAATGGGATGTTGGTATTCACAGATCTTTCCCACTGAGCATTCTAGGGAAAGGATAAAGGGAGGTGTGACATGGGAGCCAGGAGGATCTGACTCTTATCCTGGATTTACCATTAACTGGAGGAATGACTTTCTTTCATGGAGTCCCCATGTCCTTGTCTATAGAATAGAGCTGATGCCAACTGCCTTAGTGCATTCTGGGAGAATCACTTGGGGGAAAGAGAATACATAGAGAGATAAAAAAAAAGCAACACAGCTCAGAAATCCCATCAATGCACCAAGAAACACAGCCCAAACATCTGAACCAAGCTTTGGTCCCTAACTAGAGACATGTACATCTCATAGATGCTGGGCTCTTTTGTATTGGAGTCTTGTTACAACCTTGGGATCAAGAGCAAGGAGTTAGATAATAGAGAACAAAAATGGGGTTCAGGAACTAGGGGCCTGTTCACAATGTTGGGGACCAAGAAAGTGGGAGGGAACGTTCAAGCCAGACTCTGGAGTCAGTGCTGAGGAAGTCAGTTTGGTTGGTGTCCTTTCTCTCAGGATACAGAGGCTCTGGCCAGGCTTCTAGCTTGAAGGCCTTCTCTCTGTAGGTGCCTGTCTGGTTCTTAGAATCAAGAGATAATGCGCGTCTACTAGAGCAGAGGTGACTGGAGGCATGAGGATCTAGCCTACTGGGTTTGCCCTCTCAGCTTTTTGATCTAGTTCCCAAATTACTCTTTTCTCTTGTCCAATTTTAAATTCCAGGAAGCTCCAAATCCCAGTGGGATTCTGGTAGTCTGACCTTTCTACCATGGTCATTGCTGCAATGCCTTGAATCTCACTGAGAGGTGGAAATAATCAGCCTCAGTTTCCCCACTGATTCCAGTCCCTCATTCCCGAGGCCAGCATAGCTGTCTGAAGGTGGCTCAATTCTGCCTCTAGACTTCCTGACATGGGCACATATCCCTCTCCCAGTGACCTGATGGTCTACAGCAGAAGAGAATGTTCATTAGGAAGGGGTAATGGTGTCCATTTCAAGGCTGCTGCTCCCATTGCTGGTTGTACTTTAGCACCACAAAGAGATTACAGAAGATGCAAGGATCCCACCACAGCTTAACTGAGTCACAGTCTCCAGGCAGAGCATCTTTGGGTTAAAGCTGCCTGAAAGTTACAGATGAATAGTGAGGGCTGAGGACCAGGGACTTGGAGATGGCTCATCTCCTGGATATTGTCTCTGAAGCTCCTTCCCTAGTCCCACTGGCAAGGTTGCTGAATCTGAAGACTTTTTTGATGTCGTCAAGGCAAACATAAGCAGACCCTATGGTTCAAGTGCCTGAGGCATGGCCAAGAGAAAAAGGTAGATGTCTCGGAAGGAAGAAAAGAGGCCCAGATTCCAGAGCACTGAGATGCTTAGCTATCAGCTGAGGGTGACTTGACAAGGGGAAATGGAGAACAGGCCTGTGTCCACCTCTGTTCTGGTGCTTCTCTGTCTGATGAGAAGATTTATTACTGACAATGTATTGGCCTTTTTTCTTCTAGCTTAAAGCATGGATTTAGGGGGACCACTTGAGAGAGACCCTTTAGCATGCTGCATCTTAAATGCACACTGCAGACTCCTCACTTCTGCTGAGATTCTGATTCCATTGAGATGGTATCCAAGGGGAAACAGGGTGGAGGTAGAATCATGAGGACTTCAGATGTCACCAGAGAGCCACAGGGACATGGGGACAGCCACTCTGAGACCGAGTTACAAGTTGGGAAATAAAGAATTAGTAGGTGCAGGTAAACCAGACATTTGGGACACTGCAATGCAAAATTATCAACTGAAAATAAAAAAAAAATGCCTCAGGTTGGGGCTCTGGGGTAGAGTACTTGCCTAGAATGTACGGGGTCCTAGGCTCAACACCCACAAGGCAGCCTCAGTGGATACCTGACTTTTTGTTTTTCTTCTTATTCATTTTTTTTCACTTAATGGGCGAGTTGGTCAGAATGGAAACACAGGGATTCATCCTTGGCCTTTGTCCTGCAACAGCATCTGAGGCCTGGCACCTTGGGGGCTTGGCTGATGATGTGAGACCAGATATGGGGAACTGCCCCAACTCAAGAGCCACTGGTCCTAGCTACTGGTTATTTGCTTCTGGGAATAAGAAGAAAAGATCCGGGTCCTGGTAGAATTGGAATAAAAATGGCCCAGGCGGGCTATGCTGCGTGGCTATAGACTGCTGGTTTTAACATCCAAAGAGCTGACTCATGCCTCCCTTTAAGGGAGCTGCCTGTGGATGGATGTATCTGCGTGGCGCTGGCTCCCTGCCTCGGAATGAGCATGAGGCAACGTGGGAGGAATAACACTTTCCCCTCGTTACACACCTGCCTTGTCCTATTATGTAAGAACTGGCCTTTTGGAAATGGTAAGCATCGCTGGTCCACTTCTCTCCAAGTGCGCCATGGGAAGCAGAACTGGTGTGGAGCAGCCTGGGAACTCTTGCTTCTCTCCCACCGGGCTTCCCTGCCTGCAAGGAGCCCACAGAAGTCCTCGCCTCCTGCTCAGGGACACAGTATGTCTTTGCCTGGAAAAGACCTTCAGGTCTGAGCACAAAGGTCATTGCAGTTCACCTGGGGCTTCTCAGCAATATGGCTGAGGGCTCTTGTCTGTCCATGTGGAGGCGAGTGCCCTTGGAGCCAGACAACTGAGGATGGTTCCATTGAGCTGAGGTGAAGAAAGGCCTGACAGGAGAGTGGACAGAGACAAGTGTAGAGGTATCAGAGAAAGAAGCCATGGGAGAAGGACAAAGAAGACCAACTGTGCAGGAAAAGAGCCGGAACTCAGATAAGCAAACTTTGTGAAGAGGGGAGAGAGGGATGACGTCTTCCCAAGGGTTATGTGTGGGTTTGGGAGAGCTAGGGAGAATAGCTTCAGGTAGATGAGGCCTCAACAAGCCCCCTACTCCCCACAATATTTACTTTCAAACACTTGAAGCATGCAGTGCTGTGGAAAGTCTTCAGTGCGCATCCCACACTGGCTCTCGCGGTCCCCTCTGCAGCCCTGTGTCATCGTCAGGCTGTCCACTCATCCCTTTCTCGTCCATCAATTAGCTCTCCCGATGATCAACTTTATTGTTCATTTTATCCGTGCCATAAAGCTCATCCACTGTAAGTATACAGCCGAGTGGCTTTTACTAACTTTATCCCATTGTACAATCTGGTTTTAGGGCCCCGCTCTTCATTCTTGCGGAATTCCTTCAGGTCCACATGGTGTCCATGGCTGTTCCTGCCCTCAGCATGAGGCAACCACTGCCTGCCCCAGCCCATATGGCTTTACATGTCCTGGAAATATTCATGTAAATTGAAAGGTGTGACCCATGGTCATGGGTTGGGCTTCTGGCCTCAGTATAAGATCGCTGAGGTTCACTCTGGCTGCTCCCCCAAGCTCCCCCACATCCCCACCCCTCACCACACTGCAGCTTCGTTTTGTAGAGCTTCCTTCCACTCCCTATGTAGGTATTCTGTGGTGTGTAGGACTGCTCAGTGGACATTTAGATCATTTCTAGTTTGGCTCATGTGAACGATGTGGCTGTGACCCTTCCCACATAGGTGTCTGTGTACCTTGAGGGAGGCCAAAATCGACGACACCCAAATAGATTTTACCTGTAGATTTCCAGAAGGTTCTTCAGAGGTGCCACAGGGGTTAGAATGGCTTTGCAAAGCAGTCTTTCTTTTCTTTTTCTTTTCTTTTTTTTTTTTTTTTGGTAAGAAAGACATTTTCTCTGGTAAGAACAGATGTGGCAGGGCTCTTCTAGCTATTCTAGCTGACATCTATGGAGGAGAGCTCTTTTTGCACGAAGGATAGACTGTGGTTTGACAACTGGTCTAGGCAGAGATGACTGCAGGTGATAGCTACCTGGGAGACTTTATCTACATGGTAAGCTGGCTTTTAAAAAAATCACTTTAGGGGGCTGGAGAGATGGCTCAGAGGTTAAGAGCACTGCCTGCTCTTCCAAAGGTCCTGAGTTCAATTCCCGGCAACCACATGGTGGCTCACAACCATCTGTAATGGGGTCTGGTGCCCTCTTGTGGCCTGCAGACATACACACAGAATATTGTATACATAATAAATAAATATTTTTTAAAAAAAGATTTGAAAAAAATCACTTTACTTATTTTTGATTTTATGTGTGCTGGTGTTTTGCTTGCATATATGTTTGTATGACAGTGTTGGAGCCCCTGGACAGCTGTGAGCTGCCATGTGCATGCTGGGAATTGAACCCGGGTCCTCCTGAAGAGCAGCCAGTGCTCATAACCACTGAGTCATCTCTCCAGCACGATAAACTATTTAGTGAGTTTGCCTCCTACTAACCCATCTCCATTTTCCCCCAAAAGCCCCAACTTTGTTTCTGGACAGTCCACAGGTTTCAGCTATTAGCCCTCCTGTGAGTGCTATGCTGTGTATATACTTTCTATATATACAAAAAGTTTTATTTCTCCCCTCATCCCCAGCCCTCTGTAACCAAGGATTTTACTTTTTTTTTAATTGATTTTTATTGATCCCTACATTTTTCTCTGTTCCACTCTCTCCCTCTCTCCTCCCCTTCAACCCTTTCCCAAGGTCCCCATGCTCCCAATTTACTCAGGAGATCTTGTCTTTTCCTACTTCCCATGTATATTAGATCCATGTATGTCTCTCTTAGTGTCCTCATTGTTGCCTAGGTTCTCTGGGATTGTGATTTGTAGGCTGGTTTTCTTTGCTTTATGTTTAAAGACCACTTATGAATGAGTACATGTGATAATTGTCTTTCTGAGTCTGGGTTACCTCACTCAAAATAATGTTTTCTAGCTTCAGCCATTTGCCCACAAATTTCAAAATACCATTATTTTTTTCTGCTGTGTAGTACTCCATTGTGTAAATGTACCACATTTCCTTATCCATTCTTCAATCGAGGGACATTTAGGTTGTTTCTAGTTTCTGGATATGACAAACAAAACTGCTATGAACATAGTTGAGCACATGTCCTTGTGGCACGATTGAGCATCCTTTGGAAATATAGCCAAAAGTGGT
>JAQHUG010000003.1:6720459-6760284 GCA_028555095.1 Dicrostonyx torquatus
CTACAGGGTCTTTGGACATCCTACAGATAGAAAACACAAAAGGAAGCCAGGGAAAATGGTCCCTGTAGCTCTGACTGGAACCTCCGGGGGAGGGTATAGGGAGCACAATGAATGAGACTGGGACCTCCTTAGTGTTCCACTGAACTTCTTGTCGGGAGGGGACCTGCCAGAACAAATTAAGCACCCTCTAAGAGGAAGGTGGGGCCTCCCTGACTAGTAAATGTTTGGGGCCTTAATCTCTGGACCTTTGTGGCAAGTAAAATCTTTCCCTGGTTTATGCTGATCTAGGCTATGGGGCACGCAGTGGACAGAGGGCTGGGGGTGGGGGTGGGCCTTCCAGGCTGACGGGCAGGAACTGCTTCTGTGAAGGCCAACATGGTCCTTCTTATGGGGCTGGGCTTCTAGTGTGGATCACATGTGGTGCTGGGCCACAGCCCCCTCAGAAGAAGAGTGTGGGAGTGACAGCTTGGAAAGCGGATGTCCCAGAGAGGAGCATAGACTTCAGAGTCAGCCACATTAGCAGCCACCAGCTGTGTGACTTCAGGAAAACCGACTGACCTGCTTGGACCTCAGGGTCCTCATCTGTACTCACTTGTCATGAGGGTGAGTGGAAGCAGGAGAGGAGGTGGACTCACCGGAGTCACGGCTCATCCTCACTGCTAACATCACCCCGCTGGAGTCATGGCCCAGCCTGACTGCCAGCATCACCTCACCGGAGACATGGCTCAGCCTGGGAAGTAGTCGCTGGATCTGGAGCCTAGTGATTTAGTGTTACATGGTTTGAGTTTCAAATGTCCCTCATAGCTCATGTGCTTGAATCCTTGGTCCACGTTTGGTGGCCATGTTTGGTGAGGCTGTAAGACATTATAAGGTGGAGCCTAACTGGAGGAAGTAGGTTATTGGGGGGTGAGCTTTTGAAGGATCTAGCCTGACTCTGTATCTGGTCCATCTCTACTTCCTGGCAGATGCAACCCAGCACACAGTAGGCACACTTTCTGTTCCTCACACCTGTAGCTCCCAGAGATTCTCCGCACACCTCAGCAACTGAGTGGAGTGCTGCCAGAAACCCCACAGCTGGAAACTCTCTGTAGCTTTCACCCAGTGTTTTCCTCTCTGCAGCCTTTGCTCTCTTCTCCTTCTAGGTCTTCCCTTATAGTATGCTCATATAACTGATGTCATTATGTCTCATGTCTGAGGCTCTGCCCAGTTCCCATCTGTAGTCTTTCTTTGTTCCTCAGATTGAATGAGCAATCACTGTTGAGGGTTTTCTTCACATTTTCTGATTCTTCTGACATCTCAGATCTCTTGTAGAACCCATCAAATGAGTTTCAACCCTAAAATTTCTATTTGATTCTGCTTTAATTATTCTAATTTTTATTGTACTGTTTTATGTGTATAGGTATTTTGCCTCCATGTATGTCGATGTACCATGTGTGTGCCTGGTGGTTTCAGAGGCCAGAAGGGAGCATTGGATCCCCTGGAACTGGAGTCACAAATTGTTGTGAGCAGCTGTGTGTGTGTGTGTGTGTGTGTGTGTGTGTGTGTGTGTGTGTGCTGGAAATCAGGATCCTCTAGAAGAGCAGCCAGTGTTCGTCACCACTGAGCCATCCTCTCATCACTTGGTTCTGTTCTTAATGTTCCTTTTCCTTATTAAGATTCTTGATTTGTTGAGTCATGTCTCCATATGGTCCTCTAGTTCCTTAAGCATCAATTCCTTTAATTGTTTAAACATAGGTTTGACAGCTGCTGGCTTTGCAGTTTTTGCTGGATCCCATACCCGGGCTGCCCAGAGATGGTTTCTATTGGCTGGATTTTGGGTAGTTATCTTTTTGCTTTCTCTGTTGTAATTTTTTTCATTGGCAATTAGACATTTTGGTTGATGTGTTGTAAATCTCTCAATGCTGATGGTTCCTTTTCAAGGATTGTTGCTGCTGATATTTCTTTCTGTGATGTATTTGGGCTTCCGGAGAGGAAGCTGCCTCCCCAGAGGTGCTGATGTTCCTACTCGACCCCTCCCCACTACGTTCTTTCTTGGCCTGCATCCCTAAAGGTTGTTTCTATGTAAGCTTGATGGTAGAAGTCTACACAAAAACCTGAAGACCAAGAGTCCCTGCCTCCCTCCTTCTGTGCACACCAAGGACCACACTCAAAGGGGTGTGCTCCCTGTTTTTACTGTTGTAACAAAATACCTGTTCAAGACAACCTAAGGAGGAAAGGGTTTATTGGTTTATGGTTTAGAGTATGGTCCATCGTGGTTGGTAAGACATGGAGGCAGGAACACAAGGCAGCAAGTCACGTTGCATCTGTAGTCAGGAGGGAGAGAGAGAGAGAGAGAGAGAGAGAGAGAGAGAGAGAGAGAGAGAGAGAGAGAGAGAGAGAGAGAGAGAGAGAGAGAGAGAGAGAGAGGTGCTACTCAGCTTGTTTTCCCCTTTTTATTCGTCCAGGGCTCCAGCCCATGGGACGGTGCCACTGGCATTCGGATTGGATCTTCTCTCCTCAGGTAAACCTTTCTGGAAACACCCCCACAGACACTTTCAGAGGTGAGTGTTCATGGTTATTCTAAATCCAGTCAAGTTGGCAATGAAGTAGTTTTCTAGTCTTCCTTGGTCTCCCCACCCAGGTCCTTCTTGCCTGTGAGCCCAGACATCAGTAAGAGTTGTTTCTCTCTAGCCTATTTGTGACTATCATTTCTAGGAGTTCCTAGATGCAGTTCTGGCTGTTTTCCTCTCTGCTGTTTGTTGCACAGGGCTGTGTCCCTGTCTGTCTAGTTTGCTTCTTTTCATAGCCAAATGACAAAGGATCCCCTGTCTGTTAAGTGTCTCAAGAACTCCAAACCTTTGTTGGCCTGATCTTATCCTGGGACAGAGTTGGACTTGTATGTTTATCATGGGCCTGCCTGCTTCTCCTCATGTCTTTCCATCCCCTGTCCCTTCCAGAGCAGAGGGCCACACACCACACCTTGGGCCAGCCCTAGAAACCCACTCAATTTGGTTCTCTTTACCTATCAGCCTTACCTGGTTCAGACCACTGGTTGAAAAGGAGGGCATGGTTTCCATCTGGGGCTGCCCCTGAAACTGTGACCTCCTGTGCTTTGTCTCAAGAGTTCTCATCTTTGATTAATACATCTGCCCAAGTGGAGAAGGGATCCTGAGGAATCCTTGGCTCTCACTGCCTCCCAGGACCCTGCAGCCTTAACAGCAGCAGGTTTGTTCTCCTAATGTGTCTTTCTTAACATGAATGTGGGGCTGGGTGTGATGGCATATACCTGTAATCCCAGCATTCAGGAGATAGAGGCAGGAGGATCACCACAAGCTTGAGGCTAGCCTTGTCTCTACACAGCAGATTGCCAACACACACACACACACACACACACACACACACACACACACACACACACACACCACCTTCAAAACTGTGGATTTAATTTCTCATAGTCTTGCGAGCTTGGCACTTGTATTTAGATACCTGAATGTTTCAGCCTGGCCTTCAAAAGCCATAGTCATCTAGATCCCACTGGCTTAGCTCTCATAAGCTCCCCTCCCATGGTGCTTTGGTCTAACAGGGCCATTTGCTGCTCTTTGGACATGCTCAGTTCTTTCACACTGGGGTTGCTTTTAACACATCTCCTTTTAGAAACCCTTCCCTATGTGGCCCATCTTGGTTGTCCCCTTGGTTTGGTATATAGAGGTGCTGTCCCACCTCTAGACCTTAAATGTACCCTGCTAGTCCTATCCCCACCCAAGGCTACTGACTGCTTCTTCTGCTCATCTGACAGAGCTTAGGGAAGCAGCCACAGCTACTCAACTTGATGTCCTAGAGGCTGTGTGTAATACTCAATAGGTCCCTGATAAATGAAGATGGCCTTTCTATGACCTTTCCCGTTGGAAGTCAGCTTGTCTGATGGTACTATGTGGGGTTTAAAGTCTTTGGAGTGCAATTTATAATCCGCTTATATTCAAATGTGAGATCTACATAACAACATTCAATTAAATTCGATTCCAGAAATCATTTTGGGTGGATTTTAACTTGCTTAATATTCATTTTCAATGGCACAGGATTCTGTCCCCTACCCCAGTTTGACTAAATACATGTCTTTATTTAGTTTGACCATCTCTTATAAAGAAGTATCTCTTGAGGCTAGAGAAATAGCCCTTCCCTGGACCTCACTACTGCCCTTGGTGGTCAGGGGCCCTAGTACTCTTTGCTGTCCTCGTGGGCTTTTCTAGACAGCAGCTGTGTATGTGTGAACGCATGTGTGTGTGTCCGTGTGTATCCGTGTGTGTGTGTGTCCGTGTGTATCTGTGTGTGTGTGTGTGTGTGTGTGTGTGCCTGCGCGCATGTGCATACATGCTCAGGAGGAGGGGACATCCTCAGCTGGTGTGGGTTCCACTTGTTATTTTATTATTTCTTCTTTTTAACAACCAGATTACTGATGCCAGTAAGTATTAGGAATTAATCCTGACAGTGAACAGGCCCTCCTTTGACAGAACCGCACTGTGAAATGGAGGACTCAGGTGATTCCTGTCCTGGTTTAGCATCTGTGGCTTCAGTCTATCTGCTGACACCTGTCCCATCTGCTCCCTGGACCTTCTCCAAGCCAGTTGCCCCTTGGGAGAAACAGTGCTGTTGCTGACAATCACACTTATAGCACTTGGTGAGTTGGACTTGGGACTTTTGAAAACTCTAGTAGGCAATTCAGATATTTCCCCAAGCTTCTGAAGAGACCAAAAAATCCAAGACGTTCCTGGCAGAGAAAGTTTGTCTCTGGGTGTATGCGTAAGTTAAGCAAAGGAAACCCTGCCTGTTTCCTCGGGGATTTTAGAGGATAATCAGTGCCCAGTGTGCCCACTACGGCCCTTTCCCACAGCACTTCGAACCCTGTCCCATCTCTGTGCATGTTATCCCTATCCGATCTGGTCGCTGTGATGTTACTGAGACCTAGCCCTGACTGCAGACTTAATGAAAACGCAGATGCTTACTAGAGCAGAGAGCCTATTTGCAGACGTTGTGGGCAGGAGTGTTGTAAATGGGGGAAGAGGTGCGGGTTGTGTTCCCGGTACCCAACTCCCAGCCCCCAGCCGCTGGTCCACTCAGCAGCTGGTTGCTTGCACCCAAAATAACCACGTGAGGATGGTATTCATTTAAACTCTGCCTGGCCTATTATCACTAGCCTTTTCTTGGCTAGCTCTCACATCTAAACTAGCCCATTATAAAAGTCTGTATGTCACCACGAGGTGGGTGACTTACCGGACAGTTCTACGGAACTTCCATCTGCAACGGGGGCCTCATGGTGACTGGCTCACTTCCTTTCTTCTCCTCAGAACTTCCATTCTGTCTACTCTGCCCACCTAAGGGCTGACCTATCTTATAAGCCAGGCAGCTCTTTATTCAACCAATAAGAGTAATACAAAATACAGGAGAACACTCCCACATCACAGAAGAATGGAAACCAGCAAGGGTGAAGTGCCCTGGGCATTAGAAAATGGGGAGGGGCTTACCAGTCAGGCCTGGGAGGCTTCAGAGAAACTGCTGTGACTATAGGGGTTTCAACCTTGTGTCGAAGAGATCTCAGATGGGATGGCGTGGTGCGGTGTGGTGTGGTGCAGTGTCATGTGGTGCCGTGCGGTGCAATGTGGTATTGTGTGGTGTGGTGCAGCACAGTATGGTGCGGTGTGGTGTGGGATGGTGCGGTGTGGTGCAATGTGGTGCATTGTGGTGTGGGGTGGGGTGGTGCGGTGCCATGTGGTGCGATGTGGTATGGTATGGTGTGGTGCAGTATTGTGTGGTGCGATGTGGTGTAGGATGGTGTGGTGTGGTGCGGTGCCATGTGGTGTGGTGTGGTACGGTGTGGTGTGGTGCGGTGCAGTGTGGTGCTGTGCAGTGTGGTGCAGTGCCATGTGGTGTGGTGTGATGAGGTGCGTTGTGGTGTGGGGTGGGGTGGGGTGGGGTGGTGCTGTGTAGGATGGTGTGGTATGGTGCGGTGCCATGTGGTGTGGTGTGGTACGGTGTGGTGTGGTGCCGTGCAGTGTAGTGCGGTGTGGTGTGGGACGGTGTGGTGTGGTAGCTTTAATGGTCAATTTAATACAATCTAGACTCAACTGCGAAGAACCTCAGCTCAGAATATCTAAATTAGTTAGCAGACAGGCCTACGGGTGATTGTCTAGGTCACCTGAACTGATGTGGAAGGAACCAGTCCCTTGTGCATGGCACCAGTCAGTATGAAAAAGGAGAATGTGAGCTGAACGTGAGTGAGCATGCATGGTTTTGTTTCCTCTCTGCTCTTGCTATTCAAGTTCCTGTTGCCTTGAATACTATGAGGACAGATGGACGCTGTTAGGATGGATGGACACTGTTAAGACAGATGGACGCTGTTAGGACGGATGGACGCTGTTAAGACAGATGGACGCTGTTAGGACAGATGGATGCTGCTAGGAAGGATGGACGCTGTTAGGAAGGATGGACGCTGTTAGGACAGATGGACGCTGTTAGGACAGATGGATGCTGTTAGGACGTATGGACACTGTTAGGTTGGATGGACGCTGTTAGGATGGATGGACACTGACAGATGGACATTGTTAAGACAGATGGACACTGTTAGGTTGGATGAACACTGTTAGGATGGATGGACACTGACAGATGGACACTGTTAAGACAGATGGATGCTGTTAGGACAGATGGATGCTGTTAGGATGGATGGACGCTGTTAGGACGTATGGACACTGTTAAATTGGATGGATGCTGTTAGGATGGATGGACATTGACAGATGGACATTGTTAAGACAGATGGACACTGTTAGGATGGATGGACACTGACAGATGGACACTGTTAAGACAGATGGACGCTGTTAAGACAGATGGACGCTGTTCGGACGGATGGATGCTGTTAGGATAGATGGACACTATTAGGACGGACTGTAGCCTGGAACTGGGAGCTATAACTTTCTCCCCACCATGACTTTTCATCCTAGTATTCTATCACAAGCAACAGAAATGAAGCTAGGGCAGGGGACACAGCCAGTCTTTCCCACTGTTCCACCTTCCATCTTCTTCCTTCAGTCTCCTACACTGAACTCACAGGGACACAGAGAACAAGGGAGCTAGGTGGACAGAATCCCAGGTGGGATTTGTGGGACAGGGCATCGGGGAAGGGTGCAGAGGGCAGGGTGAGCCAGCACACACAACCTAGGATACTTGGAGAATGTTCCACTTTGGAGAGTGGGTGTGGGGGTGCCAGGAGTAGGCTGGAAAAAGCAGTGGGTCCTTGTGACGGTAATCTTTCTCACTTCTGTGACAAAATACCAGAGGAAAGCAACTTACAGAAAGGGGTGTTCTGGTTCACGATTTGGGGGTGCATCCATCATGACAGGGAAGGCATAGCAGCTGGAGCTCAAGGCAGCTGGTCACAGCATCCTTAGTTAGGAAGCTGGAAGAGGCAAATGCCGATGTTCAGCGTTCTCTTGATGTTTCATTCTGGGACCCCAACATGCCGCTCAAAATTAGGGCATGCTTTTCCACCTCAATTAACTCAGTCTAGAAAGTCCTTCACAGATATGCTTAGAGGTTTGTCTCCTAGGTGACTCTAGATCTCGGCAAATTGACAGTCAGTGTTAACTGTCATATGCGGTAAAACAGAGCCATGATGGCATCTTGGTTCACCCATCTAGCCTGCCCCTTGACTGGCCTTCCTGCTCTCTGACCTGGAGCCAGAAGAGCTCTCCCTGTTTTTATGGTGCTGGAAACTAAAGCTAGTGCCTTGTGCAAGGCAAGCAAGTGCTCTACCACTGAGCTCCAGTCCCAGCCTGATGCTCCTTTTTGCCTTGCTGACATAGAGTAGCTAGCTGCAAGCTAGCTGTCTGTGGACGAGACACCCAGCCTCACTCCATCATAGTCGATATTGTAGGGGAGAGAGAGACAATTAGAGGCTTTTTATCTTGCTAGAAGTGAGCTGTCTTTAGCATAGGGCACAGGTGGAGGGCATGTGATCAGCGATATTGAAGTGCTTCATCAATCAGAAACTAATGATTCCTGGGTCTTGTGGGATTTCAAGGCAGGGGACTGATGGGTGTTTGCAGGGGTGGTGTCTGAGCTTGATGGGAGGGGCATGATCACCATGCCAAGGTCCTAAGTTTGGAGATGACTTGTTTTGGCCACAGCAGGCTTTGATGTGAGTATTTAAGTCCTGGAGTGTAAGACGTGAGAGCCTGCCTGGAGACAAACTCTTACAGAGAGAGACTGAGGCTTCCCATGTATAGTGACTTTCCCAGGCCTCACAGGATATCCAAGCCAGAGTTACCTATTGTCACATGAAATCCTTCTAAAAAAACCTGTGAGATTTGTTTTTACAATGTTAGGACTAGAACTCAGGGCTTTATAAGCACACTAAACAATAGCCCTACCTCTGAGTTACCCCCCCCTGCCCCCAGCTAAGGGTAGAGCGGCTCAGAGATGGCAAATAGCTGGCTTGGGGCCACACAGACATCAAGCCAAGAGGGTCAGGTATGTGTGACTCTCCAATCTTTGCCCTGTCAGTCATGCCGGGACAACCTTGCAGGGCCAACCTGGGTCTCTCTCTTCGTATGCTCTCCACGCAGAACACGGATGGTTTATTTGGGCAGTGTCCAAATATCACACGGCTAATTGCCATTGTGTGCCCAGCGTGCACTGCTGTGTTTGGGGGATGACGCTTGAGGGTCATCTCAGGGATAATTAATGGCACCCATCCTCCTTTCTGCAGCTCAAATGAACTCAGTTTGGGTGATTTTCATTAGTCCATTTGGAGGCTTTATCCCAGGCAGGAGTGGGAGACTAATGGGACAACCACACCCCGGGGTTGTCTGGATCTCTCATGGCACAGCGAGTGGACTCACAGAGGCCCTGCTGTGAGAGGCTAAACAGACCTCCCAGCTCTCCACAGACCAGGCAGATGCCTCCTTGCAGCAAAGGCGATGAGGAGCAGCCTGACCTCTTCCCTCTGGCTTGCTCTGGAAGAGGCCTAGAATCTTGAAAACTCTGAGGTGAACGTGACGAGGTTGCTCTTTGATATCTGAGCCTTTCTACAGCAGCGTTTCTCCCCTGAGCTCTCACTCAGTCATTCCTCACATAGTGTCAGTGACAGGGCACTCACTACTCCTACTCATGAGCTTCCCACAGAGTCCTAAAATTAAGTGTATTTTACAAGCTCAGCTGCAGGCCTGACATATGAGTGGTCAGAGTCCCATGGTTGCTCAACTCTGGACATGGGAACTAATGTCCATTCCTTCCTCCCTTTGAGCTATGCAGGTAGGAGCAACATCCAGTGAGCCCCAGCAGGAAAGTGTCATGGGATATTGCTGTGTCAAGTCTGTTAGTCTAACGTCTGTGTGAGAACCCACTCACTGCAAAGGCCCCAAAGGCCAAGCCTGTCCTTAGCAGCTCTTTAAGTATTGGATCCCATAAGTCTTTTCTAGATTGGGTGGGCCCAGTTTCTACAATCTTTCTCCCTAGGTGTGACTTGAAGTTCATTGCTATCCGAGCTACACTTTGATTCTAAATTTCTCTAAAACATGACACTTAGCAGTTATCCCAGCTCCGTGCAGAGTCAGGTGGCATTCTTAGCTTCTTTAGCTTGGACATTCGAGTCTCAGGGAAGCACCTCTGCCCCAGCAGCCTAAGTTGCAGCCCCCTCCACATGATTGACTTCTTTTCTTACCCATCTTGTGGAGCTGGGAATTGAACTCAGAGACTCTTGCATGCTAGGTAAGTGCTCTGCCACTGGACCATATCCCAGCTCCTTCGATTTTCTTGGGAGGTGAGTAGGGGTGGGTTTGCTATGTAGCCAGACGCCTGTCTTGGCCTCTAAGTGCTGGCTAGGGTTATGCACTTGCTATCATGTACTATACATGTACTAGTATGTACTAGCATGCCCAGCACAGGGGTGACTTTGACTTTGAACTATCTGGAGGCTTAAGTCCTTTTCTCAAGAACCAGGTGAGACCTTTCTCAGGATCACCACCAATATCCTGGAGACACCTGCCAGAGGCTATCAGCACTCTTCAGCCTAGGTCCACTAGCAGCCATTTGCTGGGCAGTCATTAAGTGCTCAGACTTTGGTTCTGTTCCCAGGAAAGGAGGGGCACTATCAGGGCTATGGTCACCTGAGTATCTTGGGAAGGCACAGCTGTCTCTGATGTTTCTTCTGCTGTCATCAGGACCTTTCCCCTATCCCTGCAGCTCAAGCTACTCTTTCCCACCTAGATTTGCTGGAGGGAACCCATCTAGCCTTGGAGGGACACATCTGGGGAGCAGAAAGCACTCCTCATCTTGCACCTTCACAGGGGGTCAGGCTGTCCACTTTCCATCTCCCAGGGCCATGGCTTGGCTACCCAAGCCAGTAATGAGATACCAGGGGGACACACATCTTTGTCTTTATCTGCCTTCAGAGACCGTTCTCAGTCCTTCTCAGAGGCTCAGGATGGAACCAGGTCCCTGCATGCTGTATGCCATCTGCTGGTTCATTCTTATGGTACCATGGGCTTGAGGCAGACAGGCTCCCAGGGCCTGCCCTAGGCTCCCTGCTTGCCACTGTGGAAAACTGTTCAATCCTTTTCCCTCTCAAGCCTCAGCATTCAAGTCTGCAATGTGGAGATGTGATTTGCATCTGCCAGAATGGCCATGAACTTGAACAGATGTCCTAGTGCAACCTGGCATTCACAGAAAGCCATGTGTGTTCTCATGCCTCAAGTAGTGGTTTTGCCAGAACTTTCTATGGGCGGGGATGGGGGAGGGAAGCAATACTTTCTAGAGTAAGGAATTTAAGGAACGTGGAGGTGGGGTGGCTGAGAAACAGGTCCCCCAAGGCCACTCCTCTCTGCCAGTAAGCATTGGGAGCCTGAGAGTTTTCCACAGGAGCTGCTGCTGTTGCTGCTGCCGCCGCTGGCACTTTGGGTCCTGCAGGAGCTGTCGGCTCAGGTCCCAACTCCAGTGACACCGCAAGTAAACAGCAGTTGTCAGAGTCGATTTAACGTTGATATTTTTATCACATATCAGGGCCTGGTGCCATGGCAAGGAATGACAGAAGCAGAATGCTAAATAATTTCTCTAAATAATGCAGGCTCCCTGGGCTGCCTGGAGGGAGGTGGAGCCGAGGGAGAGGAGGCCTGCTGGCTGGTTTTTGGAATTTTGGTGAGGGACACATTCCGTCCCTTGTCCCCTGGCCCTGTTGCTGACTGACAGCCTTGTGGGGGCTGGTTCCTGGGGAGTGGAGGTGGCTACGGGGCAGCAGCAGGGGAGCTGACTAGGGCAAGGTAGAGAAAACAGGGCTTGTACTCAGTAAGGACTTGTTGATTTGATTGCAAAAGATGGGGAGAGCTGAGAGTCTGAGACAGGCAGGAGAGAGGAAAGGAGGCAGAGCCTGAGGGGCAAGGAGAGTGACTGAGAAGGGATGTAGGACAGAGGAGGCAAGAGGGAGGTGGGCTGTGTGGACAGAGGTGTCTTAAGAATGGTGGAGGAGGTACTAGAGAGGGATGGAGGTGGGTGGAGAGGAGATGAGGTGGGATGGGATAGTGGGTCGGGGACCCCAGAGGGCTTCAGCAGTGGTTTCGGACCTGGTTAGGATTCCTCAGAGCAGACGCTGTCATTTTTAAAGTTTTGCTACTGAACTGTCTCTCGCGTGGATCCCCAGTTACTTCTCTGAGATTGCAAAGTGGTGCAAGTTAAAGTAGGCTTGGTCACAAATAGACTTGGCCCGTTAGCCTAGCATTCAAAAGGGGGAGGTGTCTTCTTTTTTTTTTTTTTTTTTTTTGAAACAAGATCTCATGTGACCTAAGCTGGCCTCAAACTTTCTATAGAGTTGAAGATAGCTTTCAACTGTTGATCCTGTTTCTTTAATGCTGGGGCTACAAGGCATTTGCCAGAATGGCTAGTGTAGTACAGTGTTTGGGCCAAAGCCAGGGCTTTGTGCATGGTGAGCCCGCTGCCAAACTGAGATACATCCTGTCTTTTCATTATAAACCATCCTAGAAGGAACCAGAGCAGAGGATGCTTCTCTGAGGAAGGGCCCCAGGTTTGCTCTCCATCCTGTGACAAAATACTCGAGAAAACCACTTGAATAGGCAAAGGTTTGTGGCCTCAGAGGTGGTAGTAGTTGCTGGCCAGTGGCTTTGCTTATTTGGTCCTGAAGCAGCAGTACACTATGGCGGGAGGTCTAGTGTGACAGGGAAGGATAGCTCTCCTTATGGTGGCTGGAATGTAAGAGAGAGACAAGTGGGGGCTGGAATCTCAAATCCCCTTCAGGGTGTGCCCTCAGTGATAGAACTTTCTCCCATCCAGCCTGCAGTGCTGCAGGTTTTACCGCTTCCTGGCAGAACCTAAGGTTGAGAACCAAATCTTCAACACAAAAGCCTTTGAGGAATGATAGAAACTGGGACAGAACCCGTGGGTGCTGGGGACTCCAAAAAACATGGGCTGGCCCCTGAATGCCCCAGCAAGGAGAACTTCTGAGGGCATTGTGTTTCACCAAAATGCTTTCCCTTTTGGGGAACTACATCAGTTAGAGGGCCAGAATATTCTGCTTGCTGATAATTCTAGTGCCAAACAAAGACTCTGGAATATAGTCAGTGGTCACTGAGTGACCATGTCCTGCATAAAGAATAAATTGATCATCTCAGAGTGATGAAGAGATGGCTAAATGTTCCTGTCCTCACAGTAACTTGTGGCAGACTGAGAACCACAAATCTATTTTTTTTTTAATTTTTAATTTTTCAGTAACCATCTCTGGAGGTAGAGGAGCCTATGGATCAGTCCCCTCTGTGGAGGAGCCCAGGGGTCGGTTGCTCTGTGGAGTAGCCTGGCCAGCCTTGGCATGGCTGAGTCCTTCCATACAGGTCTGGAAGACTTACTTTTCCCTTTTTTCCTTCAACTATTCCTCTCCATCTCCCCCCTCTGCTAGCCCTGTCAGCAGAGAACTGACTCTCATAGAAACCTTTGGTCCATCCAAATGCCACCAAGGTTTTCACTCATGCATCTTAGGATGTCACATGGGCAGGCTGTGCTGCTGTATCAGCTCCAGTTCCAGTGACTCTGCCATCGGATGCAGGTCAGGGTGGCTCTTCATGGAAGCTCTGCTTTAGGAACGATGTGGGGACCCTTGCTCTCTCTGTATCATGATGTTATCATACTAAGAACACACGGGACCTTTGCCAAGCTAGAGAGTGACACAGACCATCTCTACTCACATGTTTATCAGCCATGATCTAGACAGCACCCCTGTTACAACGCAAGGAAGACCAGAAAATTTAGTGACGCTTGTGTGCCCAGGGAGAGGCGGATGACATGAAATCTGGTAAATGATTTGTATTGGTTCCATCATTCTGAGAGGCCATTTCTGCCACCATCTTTCCTTTCTCCCTCATCAGTCTATACTTCTTCATAGGCTCTTGTACCAATTTACCTCTTTTTTTTTTTTCGAGACAGGGTTTCTCTGTAGCTTTGGTAGCCCAGGCTGGCCTCAAACTCACAGAGATCCACCTGCCTCTGCCTCCCAAATGCTGGGATTAAAGGTGTGTGCCACCACTGCCCAGCTACTGATTTACCTCTTTCTGCTTCCCCTCCTCACAAGCCATCCCCAATGTACTCTGGTACCCCCACTTATGATACATAAGTTTTCTTAGCTTCCCCCACATTTTCTCTGAAAGTTCCTGACTCTGATAGGGAAAGTGGCTTTCTTTGTAGAACAATGCCATCCCCGGCTGCATGCCTTGGGCTGGGGTAGAGTTGGCAGTCTCTTCACACTCCAGAGCCAGGTCCGGGCTCATTAATAATGAATTTCCCTGAGAGACTAGTGCTGTTTGGCTTTAGTTTTCTTCTTCCTTCCTTGCTGTGGTCACCCACTGGTCTTTCGGTCACTTGTCCTCATCCACTGAACACATGGCATCTGTTGTGTCCTTTGTCCATATGCCAAAGCTCTGGGACCACATGGAAGACTCATCCAAAATCCTCGTCCAATCTGTCCACTCAGCTCCTCAAACACAGGTCAGCATTGCTCCACTTTAGGCAGCCACTTCTAAAGTGACATTGAGGTCTGTTGCCTAGAACTGTTCCTAAAATCCTATAGTCAAGCCATGATGCCCTACCGAATTTCAGTTCAGTTTCTTCTAAGGAGTATGCTGGTCGTTCCATTGGGAGGGATCCCCTGGCTTTCTTTACCTTCTGCTATGGTTTGAAGGTGAACGTTCACCATCAGCTCATGTGTTCAAACACTTGTTTCCCAGCCAGTGGACCCATGGGAAGCTGTTGAACCTTTGGGACGGTGGCCTAACTGTCAGAAGCAGGTCACTTGGGGCAAGACCTTGAAAGTGATAACTATTTCTGATTCTGGCTAGACTCTCTGGTTCCCCGTCCTCAAAGTAGAGGGACTGTGCCACATGCTCCCATGGTCATGCCTCCCTGGTCACAATGATCTGAAACTGTGAGTCAAACTAAGTCCTCCTCTTTAAGGTGCTTTTCTCAAGAATTTTGTCACAGTACCCAGGAAAGTGACTATTAGATCCCTCAGGTCCTTACTTCCTTTCCCCTCCTGTTTAAGTCCTCTGGTCTGTCATTTGATCACGGTGCTAGTCAAGATTCTCTGAAGAAACCAAACTAATGTGTAGTATCACCGGCACATTCATTACAAATACAGCATAGGGAATTAGATTGTCTGTCTATGTAAACTCAGAGTTCCCCAAACCTGTAACTTGTAGACTGGAGATGCAGGAGAGCTGGTGGCATAAATTCCACTATGAAAGCCAACAGGTCCAGGCTCAAGAATTTCAGTTTTTGCTGGGAAGTTGTGGTGCACATCTTTAATCCCAATACTTGGGAGGCAGAGGCAGACAGATCTCTGTGAGTTCGAGGCTAGCCTGGTCTACAAGACCTAGTTCCAAGACAGGCTCCAAAAACCCTGTCTTTAAAAACCAAAAAGAAAGAAAGAAAGAATTTTAGTATTCAAGTTCAAGTTTGAGGCTAGAAAGACCCAATGTCTCAGTTTGAAGGCCATCAGGCAAGAGGAATTCTTTTCTCGTTGGAAGGTTTCTGGTGATTTGATGGAATCTTCCCACAGCAAGGAGAAAGCTCTGCTTTATATATAGTCTGTAATGCAATGGTTATCTCATTCAGATATGTCCTCACTGATACGTCCAGAGTGACGGTGGATTATATATCTGGCCACCCAATGACCCAGTCAAGTTCACACAACTAATTAACCACGATCACCACTCTTGTTCCCTCAGATGATTTGCTCCATTGCTCCTGTCTCATAACCTGAAAAGACTAAACCCCCAATCAACCCCACGATCTACTTTTTCATTTCTTATTTTCCTTTCCCTTGTTCGGCTTGCCTTCTTTGCTTTTGCTTGGCAAATTGTCTGTAAAGAAAAAGAACAAGTCGTTGGGGCTGGGATGCGGCTCAGTTGGTAGAGTTCTTGCCTAGCATGCACAAAGCCCTGGGTTTGACCCCCAGAGCAGCATGAACCAGGTGTGATGTGAGCTATTCAATGAGGGAGATGATGCATTAAATGACCCAGAGCCCAGCCAGGACCATGTCACCAGGCAGATGACAAGGATACCTATTTATTCAGCATTCAGGGGGTAGAGCAGAGGTCTCAAAGGCCTCAAAGAGTGAGGTCCGTAGATATTTGACTTGCTTAGTAACCTGGTCATAGATGTCATAGTGATCCCTGGGTCAGGATGCTTGGATTCCGGTTCTGTTTCTGTCATTTCTTAACTCTTCACCACTCATAGAGATTAATTTAACCTCCCTAAGTTCTTATTCCTCTCATTGGTTAAAGGGGGATACGAATGCCAACCTCATGATCACCACCCAGAAAGAAGGCAATTCCCTCAGGGCAGCTGTTCCTTCCTGATTCTGGAGGACAGAGAGTGTCAGCTGGTCAAAGATCCTGGAGCACTGCAGCAGGGAGAAGCTGAGCTTGGACTCAGCTCCTGACCAGACTCAGCCTTTCTGCCTGGACTAGACCAAAAGTGTGTGTAAAGGAAGAAAAACTGGTTTGGGGAAGAAGGCATGGTTTGGGTGGTTCATGGCAGAAAGGACAGCCAGGCATCATCTTCTAAACCTAGCAGCCTCCTGGATCCCTTCTTGGAGCTACACTTGACCTTCTCTGATCTTGTGCCCCTAACCCTAAGGAGGATACCTCAGAGAGACCAGAGCATGGACTGAGAGATTGCACATGGCTACCAGGTTTGGATGAAATAGACTTTCTCTCAAGGCTCAACTCCTTTACCTGCCAACGTATGTGGCCTTTTCTGTACCTCGGAAATGGAGTTCCAGGCCCACCATGCAGGCAATTTTGCAGGCCAGCGGGCTGAAGACGCAGAAGCAATTCTGAGGTCACACATGCTATGCAAAGGGAAGGAATGGCTGGAGACTGGGCTTTGTGAAGGCCTTCAGGGAATCCATGCACTGGTCACAGGCTGAGTCTTGGGAAACATCTTCATCCCAGCCCCCAACCGGAATATGTGAGGCATGAGTTTCAGGACAGGGATTCCAAAGCAGGGACTTCACTACTGTTGGGTGTTATATGGGGGGAGGGTTTCAGGAGGGAAGTAAAAAAGCAAGAGGCCAGAGGAGAGGGCGCTGATGGTCAGGAGAGCCTAAGAGGGTAGTAGAGGAGCCTGCTGGGTACGCTAGCTGATGCCAGGACCCAGCCATGCCAGAACTATAAAGCAATTGCTTAAAACTGAGTGTTTAAAGCAGTTTACTCATGGTACCAACTGTTCTTGGATGATTTTGCCTGAATGTGTGATGTTTTGTACTTGTGCCCAGAGGCAGTTTGATGTGGTGGGGGCTCTTCTGTCAATCTGTCATGGTGAGTGATTAGAAGCAGGAATGAGGTACCGATGTCCCCCTGAGGGGCTGTGGGGGGTCTGTACTCACAGACAGTTGGCCAGGCAGACGATCTAGTGATGATTCCACTCCCTGGACCAAGAAACTCTAAACCCATGACTGTGGCTGGATAGGGTGTCCAAGAAACTGGGGTGGTGTCTTTGACCTTAGGGTGCTTAGGATTGGATGAGGTGTTCTGTCTCTTTTTCTGGAAATACATATACTATTAAGACACAAAGACACACTGACACACAGACAGACACATACACACACACACACACACACACACACACATACACACACACCCCTAACACACTTGAATATTAGCTAACTTAAAGCTCTCTGGGATGGTTTCCTATCACTAAACCTATCTGCATCTGGTTATCCTTCATCCTACTGGGAATTCTTTTTTTTTTTTTGGTTTTTCAAGACAGGGTTTCTCTGTAACTTTGGAGCCTGTCCTGGAACTAGCTCTTGTAGACCAGGCTGGCCTCGAACTCACAAAGATCCGCCTGCCTCTGCCTCCCAAGTGCTGGGATTACCTACTGGGAATTCTTTTAGGCTGTAAGGAGCCACTGACTTTCCTTAGAATCTCAGCAGCCAGGGAGAGAGGCATGAGAGGTGGGTAGGCTGCTGCCTGACTCCTCTCTGGTTTTTGAGTTGATTGTAGGTGCTGAGTGGCAGTCACCCTGGGCTCAGAGCCAAGACTCAGTCTCTGAACCAACCAGAGACTGAATGTCAGCTCTAGAAGGCCAAGCTTGGATCAGGTCTGGTGTGTCTGGTGCCCAAGGCTGGGCCTGGTGGTGAATGCCTGTGGGATGAATGAATGAGTGGAGAGTTGTCAGGGTTTCAGAGTCCAGTTTTTGTTTGTGAGTGGGCTCTTAAAATGTAAATGCCCTGGCTTGAGGCAGGGACCCTGCTGTCTTGAGGCAGGAGAAATAACCAACCCGGGCCAGACAGCTCCAGATTAGACTCTTAGCTTGGCCAACCAAGACGTGTGTCACCTCAGTTCCTTCACGTGGGTCAGGACATTAACCTAGTGGAGTTGAGGTATAGTGTGATTGTGTGAGGACCTTGAACACTGGGAGTGAGCAAAAGGCATGCAGGAAGTCTACGCGGGAGCAGTGGGTCTTAAGGGATGGAAGAAAGCTGTGTTCTAGAAAGTTCCTGATATTCGTTGATCTGGCAGGAAATCCATGAGCTGGGACTGTCACACCACTGCTAGCTTGGGAGCTAAGTCCAGCTCTGAGGTCTTGTCCTGACACTGGGGTGAGGACAAAGTGGAGGAGCCTTCCATCAGGACAATTGGCCCATCTCTGATCAGTCAGTTCTACTTGACCGTGTGTGACCTGGCATGAGCACTCCTTAGCTTTTTCAGTCAAGGGACAGACAGTACTGATGAAGTGATGGGGACAAAAAGGCCTGGGACGGTGGCCTGGAGGCCTCATCCAGGTGTGAGGAAAGATCACCAAGGGGCTCTTTCACCCAAGGTACCTGCTGGGAACAATCCAAACAGGTTAACTCTCCTCTGCACAGTCCAGAGCGTACATTTGTCCTCTGCTTTCCACAGCAGCTTGGGGGATTTTTCATATGAGATATTATTTCCCCACTTTGAAGTTCAAATTAGAGACTGGGAGGAGATGTGTATGCCAGTTAGTCCCTGGAACCCATTGCTTTATGGATGGGTGTTGCAGAAAATTCCTTTACATTGTATGACATGTGTCACTGTGATTGGTTTAATAAAGAGCTAAATGGCCAATAGATAGGCCTTTTCCTAGAGGTTCAGCAGAACATCTGGGACCAGATAGGTCTCAGGGAAGAAGGAAGGCGGAGTTGCCAGCAAGACGCAGATGAAGCAAGACTTGCAGGAGGAGAGGTAAAAGCCATGCACCATATAGCCGCATGCACACGAATAGAAATGGGTTAATTTAAGTTATAAGAGCTAGTTAGAAACAAGCCTAAGCTATAGGCCAAGCTTTCATAATTAATAATAAGTCTCCATGTTATTTTTTTGTGAGCTGGTGGCACAAAGAAAAATCTGTCTACAGATGGGATTGTTCATAAGAAGAACCAAGTGACTAATGTGGGCTTCGCCTCCTAAGAAGTCAGGCAGTCCTCCCACAATGTATTGCAAATACTATAAACAGTAGGGCTGGGGACAGTGGGAACAAGCTCCCTGCTGGACATCACAGGGATGGAGGAAACAATAGATCCCTGCGGGATGGGCTATGAATCCCAGGAGACATTTGATGGGGTTGGCATAGAACTAAATGCTATCAGTATAGTCACCAGGCCCAGCTGTCAGGATGCCTTCCTTTCATGATCATTGGAACCTCTGGCTACTCATTAGCTATGGTCCCGTGTCAGGAAATGTGCTTGCCTAGCACATGTGAAGCCTGGGTTCCATACCCAGGGCTGCATAAAAAGCAGTACATGCCTGTAACTCCAGCACTCAGAGTAGAGACAGGTTATCAGAAATGCAGGGGCCTTCTTGACTGCTTACCCAGTTCAAGGCAAGCTTGACCTCCAGTGAGACCCCGTCACAAACAAACAAAAACAAATGAAGGAAAGAACCGGTGGAGGCTGGGGAGGGCATGTTTTTTTCCCTGAAAGATGCTTGGGTATTGCTTGTAAATGGGCACCCCAGAAGGTGTAGCATGTCATACAAGTGCAAAAACTCACTGCCTGGAACATACATGAGCAGCAAACAGGATACAGTGGTCTATGGCATTCTCCAGTCCATAACAGGGACATAGGGCACCTTTCTCAAGTATAGTAGATTACTAACCAAAGCACGAGGCCTTCTGAACACAGAAACTGTCACAGGTCAGAGGAAGGAGCACAAAGCCAGCCTTGGTCTCCTGCAGGGGTTACTGTAGTTGGAGAGGGCTCCTTCCTCTTAGGAGTCTTCAGGTGGCTGGGACTGAGAAGAGCAAGGGACAGGTAAGTGTGGGAAGGGAGGGTCAAGGACTGCGTCTGCCCTGAGCAGATTTAGAGGGACGCTACCTTACCTCCCATCCAGGCAGTTCCCTCCCCACTCCAAAGCCAGCCCAAAGTAATAGTTTTTGACATATTTCATTGAAATATAATAGAATATTTGCATAGAGTTATTAAATAAATAAGGGTTGACTTGAAGCAGTGCTTGTTGGGAAATGTGATATGAAAATTCATTTAATATGAAAGAACGTGGAAGCTTGAGTATATGGTAATAGACTGATTGCAGATAGCATCTGATCACGGCGTACAAATACATTTCAGTCACAGGATCTGTCAGGCTGGTCCCTGGCTCCAGACGTGTACAGGGGTGACTGTATGCGGGACCTCTCTTCTGGGCCAGATTAGAATTAATTAATTGGGAATATTGTGACATTACTTTTGTAATTAAGAAGCATCACTATTTGCCGCGGCTGTGAGATGAAGTGTTTACTATTGTCTCCGATGAGGCAGGCAAAGATGAGACGTGGCGAAGTCACAGCAGAGAGACATCTGGAGTGGGAAGTTCTATTATTTTTTGTCTTCAGCTTTCCTGACTTGCCTGTGGTGTGTGGAGCTCCAGATAAGAAGCAGGGTCTCAGGGTCAGGCCAAGGGCAGAGCTTCCAGCACCTCCCTGAAGGTCAAGGGTAACTTCTCTCTCAGGCTTGAGGATCCCAGGAGGCTGCCTCCGTGCCTGCTGATGGGGGGGAAGGGGCTCCAGGGAAGTTGTGATATAATGGGCAGGGAAAGCAGAGATCAAAGGTGAGTCAAGGCTGGTGAGCAGTGACACGCCCCTTCCTCTCTAGATAAACTGTGAAATCCATTTGTCCTTGGCGGGGTTGAACTTAGTGAGGCGCAGGCAGTCACTTCTGGGCATTTGCAGAGGGACTGAAGAGGGAGGAGAGGTGCCCATATGCTGGTCTGTCTCCCACCACGCGACCCTGGGAGTTTGCTTGTCTTTCTGCCTTTTCCTTTCCTGGGGGAGAAAATGGAAATAATTTCCTTTGAAACGTGACATTTCCTAATCCGGCGCCCGGCCTGGCTGACAGCAGGATTAGTGTGCTCTGGCTGCCAAGCCTGACTGGCCATATGCAGGCACCTCCCGTGGGGTCTTGGTGGCCAGAGCCAGCCCCCTCCCCTGGCTCTTCTCCCATCACCAGGCTGGTCTCAGCTGTCCCATCCCCCCATCTGCACCAGTAGGCTGGAAGTCAGCTCTGGGGGCTGAGGACCTGTGGGGTGGGTTCTTTTATCCACATAAAGCTGTTAGTGTTCACCAAACGGAAAGCAAGGAAGCCAGGTATCGGGAGGTAGAACTCCACCTTGACTCAGAGTGGAATGTGGGGCACTTGAGGACCCCTGTCTGGGTTCCAGTCTTAATTTCCAAAGACTCCCTTGGCTCCCAGAAGTCTCTGATTGTACAGTTTTTCCTCAAAGCATCGTCATTAATAATATAACATTACATTTATTTGTGTAACAAATATATATATATATATATTCACACTATTAAAGACATAAATAAATTGGTGGTTGTTTACTAAGCAAAGCACTCTTCTGGCCTTGCCTCCCCCTTTCCACAACTGTCCTTTAGGGTGTTCAGAATGTCCTTTGCCCTGGGTCACTTACCCCTTGTGCCCTGGGGCTGTTTATTACAATGCATGGTGTCCGCACATTGCAGCGTTCTGACAATTGGCTACCACTTTCTCCTTCTGACAGACAAGGAACTGAGGACCAGAGAGGGTAAGATACTTGCTCAGATTAGCACAAGCCAATTAGAACCCAGATGGGTCCAGTTCCTAATGTCCTGTCTCTCAGCTGATTCTCACCTGCTGTTGACCTTTGTATGAACCATTTTTCCCTATTCCACACAACCCTCTGCTGAGGTCATGAACTCTTGGATTCGAGTTAACAGCCCTGGCCAATACTGACTGGGTGTAAGTATAATTTAAAAAATTATATTCCATTTATTGAATGTATGTGTGTGTGTGTTTCTCCATGGAATCCATGTGGAGGTTAGAGGACATAAAAGAGTCACTCCTCTCTCTCCTTCTACCACATAGGACTGGGAGTCAAATTTAGGTCATCAGGCTTGGTGGTCAGCATCCTTATTGGCTGAGCCATCTTGCTGACCTAGTATTATTTTTTTCCAGTAGACTTTGGGGGTGCTTCCTGTGCGGAGTGGTGTAGTGTGACCCTCAGCTTCACAGCTGGCTTCGGTATTGTGATCTCCAAGACTGAGACCTTGGGAGGTCTCCCCAGATTCGGAATGCCTGACCCATAGACCATGTCCATGGGTCAAGATGAAAGCTGAAGACTCAGTGTGGACAACTGTTCAGAGGGGACCAAGTAAGGACATCAAGCGGTTTTGTGTGAGGCTGGAAGCTCCTTTCCCAGCCTTTGAGATAAAGGGAAGAACTCCAGGGAGCCCAGGCTTGTGCAGCGAATAAACAAACAGGAGCCGCCAGGAGGGAAGCAGGGAGCTCCGAGCTTCCCCTGCCAGGGTGTTTCTCCTATCTCATTGTCTAAAGTTGCCAATCACAAATTGAGACTCTAGGGTCTCTTAGAAGTACTTTGAAGCCCAGAGGAGGAGGGAGAGAGTCTTTGTCACCAACTCTCCCTCCTCCCCCTCCTCCTCCGTATTAGGGAGTTGTAATGGGCTTTGACACCACCAGCTTTCTATGTAAGGTGGTTGGGGTGTTTGTGAGGGAAAGAAGGGTAGGGAATTGAGAAGGCTGGAGGAAAGAAGCCTGTGGTCTGGGTAAACTGGGCCCTCCCTTCCCGTGTTCAGTGCAAAATGCCCAGAGTGAGATTCGGGACAGCAGAGGGGAGAAAGGACTCAGCAGGGAGAAGACAGCTTGGTCTGAGGATGACTTCCTTGGAACTGCATCTGTGGGAGATCAGAGTAGCAAAGCTGAAAACAAACAAGAATCCAAACTCCCGAGGACTGGAAGGGCTGGGCCCACCTGAGACCTGAGCGAGTAGGACTTGGCCCGCTGGGAATATCCTTCCCAATGGCTGTTTACAGGGGCTGCTTCCCTAGGAGCATTGTCCCACCGCACAAAGCTGTCTCTCATGCTCTTCCTTCGTGCCCAGTGCTGTCTCCTCTCCGTCTCTTCACTGCCTCTTTCTTAGCGTCTCTGCCCCTCCCATCTTCCTCTCTCTTTCTCCCTCCCCTATCGATCTCCCGACCTCTGCATTAGCATTCACAACCTCCAGCACCAGCCACTTAGGCCAGAAAGACAGCTCCTTGGAAACACAATTGAAATATTTTTATAAATGACCAGCGGAGTTTGAGTGACATGCCCTTCTTAGACTAAATAAAATTAAAGTTAAACCCTCTAAAAAATACATGAGCCAAACATCCTCTGCACATTTCATTATGCAAATGCGGCTGTCCGGGGCTGCACAAATTAGCCCGCCTTTTGAAATCGGCTGCTGCTGCCTCCTCTTCTTTTTTCATTCCTCTTTTTTCTCCCTTTGGGTTGTAAGCGAAAAGGCTTTGTGGTTTTCGGCTGACAGCTGGAGTCTAAGGGAACGGGGGTGGCAGGAGGGTGGGGGAGCCCACAGACTCCTCATTTCTTCTTTGTCCCATTCTTTCCTTTCTTTGCAGGCAAAGGCAGTGGGGGGACATGAATACAGGGCATCGCATCCTTTCTCTTTCCAAACTGCTTGGCAGGGTCTGGCCAGGAGAGGTCAGCCTGGGGCTGGGAATGGGGACTTCCAGGATTGGGAGGGGTACTCAGAAACCCCTTAGTCTGGGGGCTGAGGCTGCTGCTGGCCCTAACCTCTTTCCCAGGGTCTCAGGTATACACGTCATGGCTTTCTCTTTGTTTATCGAAATCCCAGAGGGTACCTGAAGAACATAGGTGGGCCTCTGTGCTTGCCTGGTGTCTAGGAGGGTCACAGCTCCTCTGATGGGGACATTAGGAAGAAGGAAGAGGAATATTGGGCTAGACAGCTGCCCAGGTCACCAGGGACAGTGATCTCTAGAGACAGCCCTTCATAACACTGCCCTGAAGTGAAGTTTCAGTATGACTCACCTGCCAGGTTCCCTGGACAAAACACTCCAGGTTACATGAGGAGCTAGACTTCCCGTGTTTAGACATGTCTAAAAGTGTTTCTAGTTACAGTCAACAGGTACAGGGACTGAGGACAGAGAGGGTCTGGCCAGGTGGCTAAACCCCTGGGTTTGATTAGAGCTCTTCCCTGCTCAGTGGTGTCCAGTGAGTAGGCTGTTTTAATGTAATGCTGTGATCCGAGCAACTCAGAAACAACAAAAATGTACATCTCTCCATTTTGAAAGTTTAAGACTTAAGAAACAGATCCAGGTATGTATTTATAGACAGCATATTCATTTGCTTCCTTATTTTTTTTCTCAACTCTCTTATACTATTAACTCATGTCACTAAATACGTTCATCTTCTCACTACTGGCCACCATCGGGTGTTTTGCCCTAAGTATCTACCAAATGCTGCTTTTGATCTCCTATGTGGATAGATGTTCATGTTTCCTGAAATTCCTCATAGGGACAGTTGCAATCTATGCTCTCCTGAGTGGCACAAAGAAGTTAATCTGAGGTTATGTGTACTGGAAGATCTGTTGGGTCTTGGTCGGTTTCACTTAGAGCAGCAGGTGACTTTTGGGGTCGGCTGTGTCAGGGACTTTCCCCTGCCATCTCTGTGGGATGGCATCTATACCTTGTCCAACACTTGTTGGCATGGTAGCCATGCCAATGGGCTTCAGGTGGTCCTTCACTCTCTTGCACAGCTCTGATTACTGTGTGATTGTACAAATGTCCTTCTCATGAACCTGCTGTGAATTTCACCTTACATAAGTTGCTGGTCATCGTTTTTTTTCCCTCCCTCGGTTGTATTTTCCTTGCTGATTTCAAAGACTCCTTAAAATGTACTGTCTCCACACATCTTTGCTTTAGTTGTGGGTTTCAGGGTCACCTAGCTGCCTGTTGACTCTGCAATGTCTTTCTGGGAACAGAAAAGCTTTGGATTTATTCTAGTCAAATACATTAATTTTTTTTGTCTTATATTGTGTGCCTTTTGGGGTCTTATTAAAGAAGTCATCTAATAATAAGGTCACCTAGCTACCTTTTACATTCTCTTCGTTAGCTTTATAGTTTTGCACACCACATTTAGGGGCCTAATTGTCTAGGATAGTTCGAGTTTTACATGGTGGAGAGACACACAGTGTTTTATTAAAATCTGCACGGTAAATCAATCTTCCCGATGTTTTCATTGAGCAAACTATCTTTCCCCTGATGCCTGATGAATTCATCTGCATACCATATGCCATCTAGAATATTCTCTCACCCATATGTATTTTATATAAATACTCCTGTGCTCTTATTTTGTTCCATTGGCTTATTGGTTAGTGCCTGTGTCAGTATTATAGTTTCTTTTTTTAAAAAAAAAAAGTAAATAGCAATGGTCGTCAGAGTGTCCACACTCTGTTCTTTCTTCCACTGAAGTAGGATTGCATTTCCCTGTCCTCTTCGAGTCAGATGTGCGACTCAATTTGGACAGCAAAATGTGAGTGCCAGTAATGCCTGTCACTCCTTAGAGGAAGCTTTCAGAGCTGGTGTGTAATACGCCATGTCCTCTTACCTGCCATGACAACCTGCTCCAGGCCAGGTAGGATGCTGCCAGCTGGACCCTGTGGAACAGTGAGAAAGCGGCAGAGTCCTCCAGTACCCGTGATGGACACGGAACATGTGTGAAGAACAAGTCTCTGGTGTTGCAGTTGGCTGTGTTTGGAGGGTTTTATTTCTGCAGCTAGCTATTGCCTAGCCTGACCAAAGCACCGGCCATGGTTGGGGCCCATATTCTAATAGTTCATAAGGCACGTCTCTCCTTTTTGAATAATGATTCCTTGTGGGGCTTGTTCTATATTTAATTAATTTATTTATAGACAGAATCTCAGGTAGCCCAGGCTGGCCTTAGAGCTCACTATGTAGCTGGGGCTTGCCTTGAGCTCCTGAGCCTCCTGACTTATCTCTCAAGTTCTAGGTTGTAGGTGTGCAGCATTCTTCTGTTCTAGAATTTGTTTGCTAATCCTCTAAGATATGGGAGCCAAAAACAAATACCCATCTACCCAAGTAGTTTGAGGCAAGAGTGTTATAGAGGCAGAAAGGGCTTCATGTTGCTTAATACAGAGATTTACTTTTTACAACAAACGTCATTTAAAAAAATATATTCTCACTGCTTAGCCCAGGCTAATCTGGAAATTACTATGTGTCCCAGGCTGTTCTTGAACTTGTAGTGATCCTCCTGCCTCACTCAGCTTCCTGCATACTGAGATTACAGACCTAGGCCACCATGCCTGGCTAATATCCATAGGTGCCACCTCTCCAGAGGCTGCAGTGGCCTCCAACACACTTGAACTTTTCTGGCTAATCCCCTCTCTTCTTGATTTTCATTCTCTGTCATCCTTCCTTTTGTATGGATAGCAACAGGTTCCTTCTGAGTCCCACATGGAGAGGAGGTTTTCCCTTCCCCCCCAGCTTTTGGTGCCACTGCCACTGAGGCCTTCAGAGGGTTCACTCTTATTCCACATTTATTAAGCTAATCTTCCAAACGGTGACAGTTCTCTTCGAAGAGCAATTCTGATGCCAGCTGTTAAGACAATACAGAATTGTTCACTTTGTGAGATGGGAAAGAGGCTGGTAAACTGGATTGCTCTGGGGCAGAAGGAAGACACAACTCAGATAACGTGTCTTACGTCATCGACTAATACATTTCCTGTGGATAGATGATAGAGAAATAGAAGAAGGGCTAGTGAGATGGCTCTGAGCAAGAGGGGCCGTGCTGCGAAGCCTGATGGCTGGAGTTTGATTTCATGTGGCAGAAGTGAAGAATCTACTTCCTAAAGTTGTCCTCGGACCTGTCTGCGCATGCGCACACTAATAGGTAAATGTAAAAATAGTTGAAAAAAGAAGAGCAAAACCCGATCTCTGTTTCTAACCTTAGTAATACTAGAAGAGCATACACATAACTGACCGGCCGGACCGCATCGGGAGGCAAGCTGTTGAGCTTCTGGACTTAGGTGGAATTTTAAGAGACGTTGGCCTTTGTCACTGTAACCAAACCTGAGATAAACCAAACATGCAAGGAAGAAAGAGATTTATGTTGGCTCACAATTTTACAGGTTTTGGTCCGTGGTCACTTGGTCTCATTGCTTTTAAGCTTTCAGCAGGGTGGGGCATCCTGGCGGAAACCAGTGGGAGGGAAAACTGGCTCTCCTTCTACTGGTCTGCAAGCAAAGAGAGAGGCAGAGTCTGGTGTCCCAGTATTTCCCTGCCCTGCCCCCTCAAGGACACAGTAGTCCCCACTTCCTCCAGTGACCTCACTTCCTCTAGCACTCTCTCCTAACAGTTACTTCCTCCTATGGTCACCATTGAGGCGAAGGCTTTAGTGTGCAGGCCTTTGGCCAACATATAAGATCCAAGGGCTTTAGTGTACATGAGAAGAAAAAATTTGCAACTACAGTAAAGTGTTTGCTAAATTAAAAAAAAAAAAACAGAAAAAAAAACACTTGAATAAAGTCCCTGAGAAGGGAAGAAAAAAAATGATATGCACAGAAAAAGTCCTCAGATTCACTGGTAATAAGCTGAAAACTAACTTTAAAAATCACCCTGAAATTTTGAATTACACTAAGTTCATAAATTAATCTGGTGATCATTTTTTTCTATGAATTTGCTTCAGTCTCAATTTTAAATAATTTATATTTCTAAAAAATTGCTTGCATTTTTTGAGTAGGTTAATTTCCAAGTGCTTCATATATTTCTTTGGTGCTGTAATTAACACTTTGCCACTAACCGACTACTGAGAACCAAAGACAAGCTAACTCTTTTCTTTTTCCAGCTAAGCCTTCTTTCTGTTGCTATTGCTCTTATGACATTCTGAGTGTTGGCATCGCACACAGGTAAGGTGACAAGAGAGGGAAAAAGTTCTTAAGTGACTGACGCTACCAGAGGGCAACTGTGGCAGGAGGTACTGAGTCCACTTGGCTGGAGGTCATTTCCCTAGAACCTTCCCCTCTAAATGTTCCTCTCGGTGCCCCAGCGAGGATGGAATCAAAGTGTTCAGCTAACACTGGTTCATGAGTTGGGGGTAGAGCTGGAAGCAAGAGATTTGGGGGTCTCGGTCAGTAAGTATGGGTTGGGTGTCCACTGCATGTGACTGTCAGTCCTAAAACCAGGGGTTGGTCTCCTTGCCCCACTTAATGGCAAGCCTAGGCTGAGGTTTTCTGGGGAGGCAAGTCTTGGGCTTATGGTGACAGGGTGGGGTCTCTGGAACACCCCCAGACCTTCTTTCCACTCTGGGAGGAATGAAGCCAGACAGCGGAGTCTGAGCAACATTAGCTGTGTGCTGTTAGCCACAGGCCATGGCGTTTGGGTAATCTGTGAGGCGCATCCGTGTTTACCACATGCATGTGCCAATGTGCCATTGCTTTTGATTGTGAAAATAATTCAGAAAGAAAGAAGACAGAGAGAGAGAGAGAGAGAGAGAGAGAGAGAGAGAGAGAGAGAGAGAGAGAGATTATGCAATTGAGACTCAGTAGAAGAAATCTGCCAAGAGTCAAATATCCAGCTAGTAAGAGAGAACTCCATGGAAATAATAAAATTCTTCTTTTTTTTCTTTTCTTTCTTTTTTTTTTTTTTTTTGGTTTCTCGAGACAGGGTTTCTCTGCAGCTTTGGAGCCTGTCCTGGAACTAGCTCTTGTAGACCAGGCTGGTCTTGAACTCACAAAGATCCGCCTGCCTCTGCCTCCCGAGTGCTGGGATTAAAGGCATGTGCTACCACTGCCTGGCTTAAAACTCTTTTTCCACTGACAAAAAGGAAACTTGAATCTCCATTTTTCGACCCTACACAGGGTATTGAACTTCCTTATGGCAGGTGACTGGTGAAAAATGATACCAGAGCATTAAGATTATTTTGTTATTGAGAAAACAAAATAGCTGGTCCTTGAGCTTCTGCAGCAACTCCGGCTCCCTGCTCCCAGTGTGCCTGCAGTAGGGAAGCTGGAATTACACCTGTGTGCGGCCACACCTAGCTTTGCATGTTCTGGGGATTTGAACTCTGGTCCTCACATTTGCATAGCAAGCACTTTATCATCTCCCCAGCCTCCCGCTGTTTTCTTAAATATAAATATATTGGTATGTTTACTTTATAACCAGCAAACTTAATAAACCTTGTTATCATTTATGATATCAAGAAATTGATAGTATTCTATTTTCCAAGTAAAATTCCTGTGTGTTGAAAAATGCTGCGTATTAACATCAGGATGATGCTGTATGTCCTGGTATCAGCCCCACATACGTGAGGATGCTCCTGCTCTTTCTGCACTAAGCACTGCTGGCATTACTGCACAGATTAGCTTCAGTCCTTTCCATCACTCACCAACTGCGCTAGAGTGTGAGCTTCTCAAATGTCCATCCGGGGCCTATGAGGTGACCTCGGACTTTTCCCATTTGATCTGCAGCTGTGCTGAGTCACCAGATGGCTTAAATACATAACCGTTCTTGAATTCCTGGAGAAATTTAATTTGGTTATTTTTTTCAGGTACCGTTAGTTTCCTTTTCTAGGATTTGATGCAGTTTTGAGTGTGATAGTCATAACTGGTGTTGGATTACCTTTCTTTTTTGTGTTGTTATATTTTGATGTTACTGTTGTGCTGGTCTCTCTCTCTCATCTGGTGTGTGTGTGTGTGTGTGTGTGTGTGTGTGCGCGTGCGCGCGCGCATGTGAGTTTGTGGGTGTATGCCGAGGCTAGATGCCGATGTTGAGTATCTTCCTTGATTACGCTCCACCTTCTTGTTTGGAGAGAGGCTCAGTCAACTGAACCAGAAACTTTCCCTCTTGACTGTGCTGGTGGACCTGCAAGCTCTAGGGACTGTTTGTACCTGGCCATTAGTGCTGGGGCTAGAGGCACATATAGCCATGTCCACTTTTAACTCGCACAGTGGAGATTTGAACTCAGGCCCTCATGCTTGCCGAGCAAGTGCTCTTACTAGCCATCTTCCCAACTCCCTCTATTTCTTTTCCTTCAGACGCACGGTCTCAAATACCCTGAGCTTGAATCAACCTAACTTTGAACTCTTGAGCCTGCTGCGTTGACCTCCTGTCATTGCAGACACGTGTACAGTTTCTTCTCTTCCCCTCCCCTTCCTCTCCTCCTCTTCTTCCTCCTCTTTCCTCTCTCCTCTCCCTCTTCTCAACTTCATGTTTGTTCACAGGCATAGTCTTAGGATGTAGCTGAAACTAGCCTTGAACTTGGGCTGTAGCCAAAGGTAACTTTGAGTTTATGAGCCTTCTGCCTCAGTTTCCCCAGGGTAGAGAACATTATACCTACTTTATGCTATTTTCAGTTTTTAAAAGGTTAGTCTCCTCACCCCCAGCCTTTGGTGTACACTGGAAGAGTTTACACAGCACCAGGATTGTCTGTTTCTTTAGACTTGGTTAGAATTCTTCCACATCTGGGCCTTGGGCTCTTCAAGGGAGGGCTCTAGCGCTTTGGCAGCTGTTCTTGGTTTCTGTAGAAAACCTTCTGTTAAATTGCCTAATTCTGCTGTGATTAGTTTTCTTGATTTATATTTTCCTGCGGTTGTATCACCTTGTCCAGGTTCTGAAACCATTCTGTGTGAGTCAAGCAACGTCACATCCTGTTTCGCTTTCTATCACTTTCTACACTTGTTTACCCTCTAAATTCCTTATTCGGGGTAGTTCTGTTTTCTGTCTTCAGCGGGATAAGATTAGGGAATAGTTAGTAGTTATCTGCTTTATTGACATAAGAAAGCACACAATCACCTTTTGGACCACGTGTTGGTTATGCAACCCTCTCATTTAACTCAGCGTCCAAGTTACCAGGGTGTTCTTTCTAATTTTCATAGTTTAAGTCTGTTGTCTTGCTTTCTACCTTCTTGAGTTCATTGCTTATTTATCTTCATTTATTTTTATTCTTACTTTGCAATTTTACTCTTTTGGCAGAGAGTCTAACAGAAAATATTTTCACTAGGGTTATTTTAAAAGTACTTTCAGATTTCAGTTTTGATTTCCTTTGTTCCAAGTGCTGTTTACAGGAGGGAACGAAAAGGTCTGAGAGGAAAGGTTTTATTTCAAGCTTTTAATTTTATTACATTACTCTCTCAGAATATGGGCCTTCTAGGTTTTTAGTTTCTGGAGTATATTAAGGTTTTTCTTTGTAGCCAAAGGGCTTCAGAATTTGAAATTCCTATTTTGAGCTGCATAACACACACACACAGACACACACACAGACACACACACACACAGACACACACACACATATGCACACACACAGACACCTGTACTGGTAAGTTTTATGTCAACTTGACACAAGCTACAGTCATCAGAGAGGAGGGAACCTCAGTTGAGAAAATGTCTCCATAAGAGCAAGCTGCAGGCAAGCCTGTAGAATGTTTCCTTAATCAGTGATTGATGTGGGAGGCCCCTGTCTATTATGGTTCCTGGTTCCATAAGAAAGCAGGTTGAGCAAGCCATGAGGAGCAAACCAGTAAGCAGCTCCCTCCATGGCCTCTGCAGCAGCTCCCTCCATGGCCTCTGCAGCAGCTCCCTCCATGGCCTCTGCAGCAGCTCCCTCCATGGCCTCTGCAGCAGCTCCCCCCATGGCCTCTGCAGCAGCTCCTGTGGTGGTTTGAATGTGATTGGCCCTATAGGCTTGGGGAGTGGTACTACTATTAGGAGGTGTGGCTTTGTTGGAGCAGATGTGGTTTTGTTGAGGAAGTGTGTTACCTTCAGCTTTGAGGTCTTGAGTGCCAAAGCCAGGCCTAGTATAGCATTCTCTTCCTGTTGTCTGCACTTTCAGCTACCTCTCCAGCACCATGTCTGCCTGTTTGCGGCCGTGTTTGCGGCCATGTTTGCTGCCATGATGACAATGAGCTAAACTTCTGAACTGTAAGCTGCCTCCAATTAAATATTTTCCTTCATAAGGGTTGCCATGGTCATGGTGTCTCATTAGAGCATGAAAACCCTACCTAAGACAGCTCCTGCCTCCTGGTTCCTGCCCTGCGTGAGCTCCTGTCCTGGCTTCTTCCTTCAGTGAGGGAGTGTGATACGGAAGCATAAGCCAAGTAGACCCCTTTCCTCCCCAACTCGCTTTGGCCATGGTGTTTCCACATAGCAGTAGTAACCCTGACTAGGACATATATATTCATAAAATTATTCTAACACACACACACACACACACACACACAGCCTTCTATTAACTATTTTTGTTTACTTCTGCCCTGGCCAGGTGGTCAGCTGTGATAACCCTTGACTTCTGCTGTGTCCCAACTTCTCCTTGAGTTTCCTATGATGTTACTTTAAATACATTGATGTGCTACTATTTAAAGGATGAATATTCTTGGCCATTAAAGGTTCACTGGTTACCAGATCCCCATCAAGACCAAGTTTTAAAGCTCCCATCCCAAGCTCAGCCTTCCAGCTCCTGAAAAACAGTGCTTCTTGATTTTTTTGTATGTGTGTGTTGTTTTTGTTCTCTTATGTGAGACTCTCAAAGTGATTGTACATTTAAGATCTAGAAGAAATTTTTGCTTAATCCAGGCCCAGTATGGGAGTAAATATTTTTTGCTGATAAAATTCACATAAATTAATATAACGGGCATATTTGGTTTTTGCTATTTTTGGGGGAGGGGTCAAATCGAGTTTTGTGATATATTTTCTGGTTTTATCGCTGCCTCATTGTTTTTCAATCTTTTATTCCATTTTCTATTTTATCTGCTTGAGGTTTACATATGCATTCCTTCTACTCATTTGCAAGGCTTGAATTTCCTCCAGGTAGTATCTATGTCTATATTTCTATCCATATCTGTCTCTACACATCTTTCTCTGAATATCTTTTGGCTACTTTCGGAGAGTAAATTACTATGTTTTCAACTTCCTGTTGCCATTTCCTTTTCATTGATTACGTTGTCATTGTTTTCTTAATTTTAAAACCCTTTTAAATGTGCACATGCTTCTGTTGCTTCCTTGATTCATTTCAAATGTTCCTAAACAATTGTCTCTAAACAAAAATGTTGCTAGCCACCCACTTTCCTTCTTTCCCCAACCCATTTTTGTCAGCTGTAGCATTTTTTGCCTGACCAAGGGTGTCACGTTTGCATTTGGTCCTGTGGCTGCCATCTCTGCCCTGGTGTAGAGTTAGCCTGATTTCCAGTTCCACTGATTTAATGTCCCCTTATTCTTATGCTATTTGCTTGCATTCGTCCTTCAGTGTGAAGTTGCTCCCTGTGTGTCTTCAGACTCATAGGCTGGTATTCTCACATTCTCACGCATCTGCTAGGGCCGTCCTTATGCTAGTTTGCCTGGGTGCAGCATTCTTAGGTTATACTTTTTATTCCTTTGTCTTATATCATGGTATGGAGTTTTCTGAGTTTTAAGTGACCTTAATTTTTTTTCCTCCCATGTATAAAACTGTTTGATCTAGTCTGTTCAAAGAATTCTTTGTCTTTGAAGTCTGTTTCATTATGAGATGTGACCATCCCAAGCCAGTGTCTTCCTGGGACACAATAGGCCTCTTCAGTCTGTGATTCAGTTCTTTGTCAATTTTGGAAAGCGATAATAAATCATTTTTAAATTTCTGCTTTTTTTCAAGGCTGTGAATTGTGTGTATGATTGTCTGCTTTTCACAACTATTATTTTCTTACTTATGTTTTGTGTTTATGTGTGTGTAATGTGATGTACGTGTACATGTATGTACAGGTAGATTCAGGAAGGCCGAAGGAAAGCACTGAGGGTCCCACTCTGTCATTCTCTGGCTTACTCCCTTGAGACAGGCTCTCTCACTAAATCTGGAGGTAGGCTGGCAGTCAGCAAGCCCTAGTAACTCTCTTGTTTCCAGTCTCCATGGCACTGGAGTCCCAGGTGCTTGTGGACATGTGTGGCCATGCGTAGGTTGTACATGGGTGCTGGGGATTTGAACTCAAGTCCTCAAGCTTGCAGAGCAACTACTCTCACCCACTCAGTCATCCCAGCCTCTCTCTTTTAACTTCTTGTGCATTCCTACTAACTTCTCTTGCCTTTTCCAGTTCTGTCTCTTATCTTTCCTTATCCTCTCTGTTGGTTTTCTATACATTTTTCTTGTACTTTTTTTTTCCTGAACAGTGCCATTTTATGATGTATGTCATGTGCTCATCTCCTGTATTTTAAGGCACACTTATACCCTTTTTGTATTCTTGGTTTATGGAAATAATTATTCACCGCTTAAAATTCCCACGGTATTATGTTCATCTTCTCTATGGCAACATTTCCCTCTCTGTCAAGAATGTTCTCAAACTATTTATTCTTTATCTTTTTCTCTTTTACAAATATTTATTTATTTGCAGTGCTGGGGATTGAGTCTAGGACTCTGTTAAAGTTGCTTTTCTATTGCTATGAAAAGATACTATGACCAAGGCAACTGATAAAATAAAACATTCTGGGAGCTTGCTTGTATACAGTTTCATAGGGTAAGTCCTTGGCCATCATGACAGGGAGCATAGCAGCAGAGAAAAAGTGAGAGTGGGCCTAGTTTGGAGTTTTAAAACCTTAAAGTCCACCCCATAGTGACACATCTCTTCCAACAAGGCCATACCTCCTAATCCTTCCTAAATAGTTCTGCCAACTGGGCACCAAACATCCAAATATATGATCCTCGGCAGGGGGGGGGGGATTCTCATATAAATCACCACAGGTTCTAAATATGCACAGCCTCTTCTTTTCAAAAAAATATTTTATTTTTTATTATGTGTATATGTGAGGATTTGTGTACATTGGTGCCGTGCCTTCAGAGGCCAGAGGAGGGTGTCAGGACACTGGGAATAGGAGTTACAGGCAGTCGTGCACCGCTGGGGTGAGTGCTGGGAGCTGAACTCAGATCTCTTGCCCTATGATGGCTCTTTTGTTTTTAATCATTGATTTATCATCGAAAGATGAGAAATTTTCTGGGGTCAGCTGTTTGTATGACACTTTGGACTGGGAGTGGAGACGAGGGCCTGGGTTATATTCCAGCCACCAGGGCTTCATCTATGATGACATCAGTGTGAGGTCCTTTATGATTTTTGTCTCACTGGACAACTGACAGTGATAGCCACAGACAAGGTCCTGGTGCAGAGCCTTTGTCCCTGATCCACTTCATAGATGGACTGCCTCTTGCAAATGTGACTTTCAGTGTGACCCCTATTCCTGTCACGTCCAGGCTCAGGGTGGCTGCCTTGGAGACCTGCCTGTCACCTGACCCTGCACCACGATCCTGCTCTCAGCATCTTCTGGACTCAGTTGGCCTTCACAGACCTTCCCTGGCTTTTTGGACTCAGCTCATGCTCTGTACCAACTTCATCAAAGATAGATGTCATTCTGGAGTCCTCTGTAACTTTCAGGTGCATTGACTTCTCACAGTTTCTTCCTACCCAAAGCACACTAGTAACATCTTCCTCACTACCTATTTCTACGTATGTTTTTAGTTTAATTTTAAACGTTTATTCACTATTTTACATCTCTTGCGTGCATATGTGGAAGTGCATACATGGTATGCATGTGGAGGTCAGAGGGCAGCTTTTAGCCTCACGCATCTGGTTACAAAGATACCAAGTGGAATACATCCCTCTGGGAATCTGTCTGGCTAACTTCTGGGCCCCGCAAAAACCTGCTCAGATATTACCTCTTCTGGGCACCTTTCTGACTGCCTGGTGGACTTCAAGGGCTCATACCCATAAGCTTCTTCCATCCCTGTCCATCTAGAGGCTGAGTGTTGGGAAGGCCATCCCTCACTTTGTCTGGGCTTGGCCTGGGCCAGCAGATACTCAATAAAAGTTGGATCTGCAATGCTCTGTACCTAAGGACACCACAAGAGATAGGGCCTGGTGACAATCTGGCTCCAAGTATGTCAGCATTAGTAAGTATGTTCCATTCCCTGTCCCGGACATGCCACTGGGGTTGGTTTGCAGGCCACGCTCATGGCACAATTGGTTGGATGGGTGTCTGTTTCTATGTCTGCAGGACAAGGATATTTGTGATACTGCTTATGTCTGCCCCAGGCTCAGCACAGGCCATTGACAGGCACCAAGGAGTTTAAAGGATGCTTCTGGGCAGAATCCAGAGCTATACTGTCTCTAACATCAGAGAGGTCTGGGTTCGAGTTTCAAGTCTGCCACTTAAAGGAGCCTGACTTGGGGGTCAGTAACTTAACCCCATGAAGTTCAATTTCTCTCATCTGCTACTTAACGCCTTATGATGTTGAGATAGCCAAACTGATCCTCTATCTCTCTTTCTCTGCCTCTATCTATGCATCCTCTCTATCTCTTTTCATCCATCTTTCTATTCATGTGTGTATATATATATATATGTGTGTGTGTGTGTGTGTGTGTGTATTTTCAACCATCAACTCTTATCTATCTATAGATCATCCATCTATCTATCTATCTATCTATCTATCTATCTATCTATCTATCTATCTATCTATCTATCTATCTATATCATCTACCTACCTACCTATCTATCCACCTATCATCTTCCTAACCACTCCTCCTTTCTTTCTCTTTCTCCTCCTGTATCTATACGTCTATCTTTTCATCTGTCTACCCCACCTACCTAGTGCTTTTTTTCAATCCTAGCACATATCAGTGCTCAGTTGATGTAAGTTTCATGAACTTAAAATGGAATGTTTTCTTCATTTCCCTCCCCCTAAATGACAGGACTCAGAGTGGGAAGGGTCTTTTCCAAAGCTATTCAGACACTTCCCCTGTTCCCCACACCACCCACAGGTCCGGCGTAACAATGATAACGATGCTCGCAGTTGCATTGCATGGAACACTTGGTAGCTCATAAAATGCTTCCTTGCTCACCCTTCCATGACATACTCAGCAGGGTCCACTCAGCCCCATGGCGGGAAGACCCAGTCATTAGAACAAGGGATGGCGAGCACTGTAGCAGAGCAGCCTGGCATCCTGGGGTCCAGCTGCTGCTCCTCCATCCATCATATCATACCTTTCCCTTGCCAAAAACCTTGCATGGATTTGACCTTGGAGCTCCCTTTGCAGGATTTGGAGAGGGACTGGAGATGTCTGGGACCTACCTAAAACAGAACCCAGCCGCTTTGCATTGGTTTTCTCCCTGGCAGTCAGCCCAGTCAGTCGCCCCTCCTGTGTGCCATCCCGAAGGGCCATGTCCTCGTTCACGGACCATTGGGTGCAGGCTGATGCTCTCTCTTACCTAATTGCCAGTCTCCTTGTTAACACCCTCCCTCTGCCTTCCTGCTCACATAGCTACCTCTCCTGGTTCCCCCACAAATACCTCCTACTTGATGAACAAGATGTAAGTATACAAGTTATTAATCTTCCTACCGAGGCAATTATAGCCCTGCAAAGTTCCTCCTTGGCCATGTTGGCTCTTCTATGACAACCTTATCAGGTTAGCAATTTCAGATCTGCATTAAGTGTTCAGAAATCAATTTTCAGCTTATTTTGTGTTGCAAAGTTTGCCATGCCTGAAACCGCACTGCTAATTGAACAAGAGCAATTGATGTTTTAGCAGTAATTAAAGATGGTAATTATGACCAAATCTCCCCCATGGCCCTACCGTGTTTGCTTTTGGACCTGTCAGAATGGTGAGCAGGCTAAATCAATCTTAATAAAGGTAATATTTCAGAATTCTCCCCAGAAATGGTGTTACCCTCCGGGTGGAGACAATGTGCTTGCAGGGAGCAAAGAGCAAGGGATGGCATGTTTAGGGCAGTGTGGAGACAGTCAACTTGACAACTGGACAGTCATTAGGTATAGCCACCTTGTTCTGAGAGTCTGCCAGTTTTGAGCTGGCTGCAGAAGTTGGCTCAGGGCCTCTGAAGCCCCGGTGGGCACACTCTAGCCATTGATACACCTTCAGAGTATTTTGGAAGAAATGATACATGTGATGCAGAAGATAACTTTAGATCACTTGGGAAGTAGAACCAATAGGATAGTCAATAGGATATATGTGTGTGTGATGTGCATGTGTACATGTATATGTATTTATGTACAATAGGATATGTGTATGTATGACCCATACATGATGTGTGTATATGTGTTTGAGAGCTTGGCTCCCATGATAATCGATCTGTAAGTTGAAAGACAGAGAGGGTGTCAATGTGTCACAGTCCAGCTCTGAACAATCAGAACAGGAGACAGTGGCATAATTCTCACTTCGAAGCTAATGCCTGAGTGATCTGAGGCTGGTGTGAGATCAGGAATACAGAATATGGAGAACCTTGGGTTCCGATGGCCAAAGACAGAAGAAGGCTGGCGAAAGCGGGTGTGAAGGACAGCATCGTCCACTGATTCTGAAATGCCCTCCCCAACACATCTGTGTGTGTGCAGGGACCTGGCCCACATGGCCGATGGCTGAAAGGAGTAAATGTGGGAACTTCATCCAGCCTCGACTTTAGTGGTGTTGGGAAGGACAGATACAACCAGGGGATGGTTTGCACTGCAGCCATGTGGCAGTGCTGTGACCCGACTCTCCTGGACAGTGAGTACATTCTCAGTCACTATAGTGGCCACAAGCTCCTGCCTGTCATATGGTGACTTGTGTACACTTCAAAGCCTGACTTGATGTACCCACTCACAGTCCCACAGGGACCCACCAAGGCACATGCACCTGAGAGGGACCTGCCTGAGTGGGAACATATTGAACAAGAGGCTCACACATTGATGCCCACATGGCTGAGGCCACATATTTACGTATGCTCGTGAGACCTAGCCCATAGCTATGCCCAGGCATTCAAGGTTGGCTGTACATGCATATTCGGCCTTGATGGGAATATTTGCCTTCTGGTCCAAGTGACATCAGTTTTAAGAATGAAGTAATTTGGGAACTAGATGTGTTTATTGGACTTCACTCTTCTGGAGGATGAGGAAAGGAAGGGGTGTGTGTGCAGAGGATAGGGTGGAAGAGAAACTGAGGGTAGGAGCCTTTGGCCTTTTCATCATTTTCCTTTAGCTTGGTTCCCTTTGCCTTTTTTTTTCTCTCTCTCTCTCTTTCTGTGCTGGGGATTGAACCCCAAGTTTTGAACATACTAGGCTAATACCATAAGAGGAACCAGGTCCCCCAGGCCTTGGGGTCTGATTTCAACACCTGGAGGTGTTAAGTCCCCTTGGATAGGTCTACCCTGCTGTCAGACTGCAAATGGCTAGTTCCCTCTCCATCAGGGTTAGGCTAACTTAACTGGGATCTATGTAGATCCTGCTGCTGCAATGGGAGGATACTGGTTCTGCCTCAAAAGTGCTGGGAAAGGAGGCTGGAGAGCATCTAGTTTACAGTTTATTTTTGTTCACACTTTGCACTGTCTGGCGAATGTTGGCATGAGGGGAAAGTGACCTGTCAAAGGTCATATAGAAAGTCACATGACACATTACCAGGGCTCAGGTATACTCTTTCCAAACTCATATACTTGGGCTCAAGACACACCAGCTCCAGCTCAGCTTTAGCCTCTCACCTGAGAATCTGTATCTATGTGGCCAGTGCCCTGGCTACCCTCTCATTTCCCGGACACAGTGCGTTGAGGCTCCTGCTTTATAAAGTCTTGAGAGAACTGGAAGATGGTTGGGTTGGTAAAGTGGTTAAAGAATTGAGTTTAATCCCCAGAACACAATGCCAAGCATAGTGATGGAATCTCAGGTCACAGGGACAAACAAGTTCCTAGAGTCACTGGCCAGTCAGCCCTATGAGGAACTCTGTCTTTCCATCTATCTATCTATCTATCTATCTATCTATCTATCTATCTATCTATCTATCTATCTATCTATCTATCATCTATCTATCTAGCTATCATCTACCTATCTATCTATCTATCTATCATCTACCTATCTATCTATCTCTATCTATCATCTATCTATCCTATCTCTCTATCTTTCTATCTCTAGCTCTCTGTCTATCTATCCTATCTCTCTATCATCTATCTACCTATCATCTATCTATCAATCATCTATCTATCCT
>JAQHUG010000003.1:6760511-6775903 GCA_028555095.1 Dicrostonyx torquatus
TCTTTCTATCTAGTGTATGTGTGTGTGCCTGAGCGCATGTATGTGCACCACGTACATGCAGGAACCCATGAAGGTCAGAAGAAGGTGTTAGGCTCCCTAGAACTGGAGTTGCAGGCTGTTGTGAGATATCAGGTGGGTGCTGTGAGCTGAACTCAGGTCCTCTGCAAGAGCAGCAAGTGATCTTTACCTCTGAGGCTTCTCTCCAAACAAAAGGTGGATTGTACCCCCTCCCTCCGAGAATACCCACACCCACACCAAATCCTTGAGACCTGCGGCCCTCTTTTCTTCCCCTCAGGACTGTTCTTGGAGTCTTATTTACTTCTTGCCAAGGCTGTCTCTGAGGGGACAGCACACCCCTTCCCAATTTATGTGTGACAGCTTAAGCGCCTCTCCTTTGATGCTGTTTCAGGAAGAGAGAGCAGCTGGTCGTTTCTCCTTCCTGATGCTGGTCCCCCAGGCTGGTCCAGCTTGCAGACCCAAGCCCTGCACGTGCTGTCTAATCTCTGGCTTCTCTAGGAAACAGCACTGGAGGGGGAGACACTTTGGTGGTGGGAGTTTCTACTAAAGCTTTAGTTTCTTAATCTCAGGCCTGGAGGTTTTGTTAGCACCTCCACAGGCTCCTAGCTCCTGCCTAGGGGTGCCCATTTAGGTAGTTGGGGTGAAGGAGGGAACCTGGAAGTTAGGAGCTTAAGGGTGGCAGGCTGTTTATTATGTGTCAGCATTCCCTGGGCTCAGTGCTGGTGAGCCTCTTTTGCTCTCTTGGACCACACCACCCTCTCAGCCCTCTGCATTCCCGAAGCTCCCTGGATGGGTGATTGATTAATTGATTTACATATTTATTAAAATGTATTTTAGTAGCGTCTTTGCCTTTGATGCCAAATCTCATTTCCTATTGTGGGGCTGCTGACAGCCGGCATTGTAAATGCAAAGACACTTTACAAAACAATTTAAATAGCAATTGCCACCAGCTTAAAAATGAGCAAAACAGACAAATAAAATACTGATGAGGAAATTGGCAGCTTCAGGACAAGGAGGGCCAGGGGTTTCTAAGCAGCCAGCAGCTCTGGGGGGCTGGGCCGGGTGAGGGCATGTAATTGTCTCTTTGGAATGGCTCAGATTTTAGGTGTGGATGAAGACAGGTTCACAGCTGCTGCTCTCAGAGCAGAGAGTGTTGCCCTCCAAGAGCCTTCCCCAGGGCTTAAAGATGAAGGGAGCAGTCAGGGTTTGAACCATTAGGTCTCTGCCAGCAGTAGACTCTGTGTGTGTGTGTGTGAGAGAGTGTGTGTGAGTGAGTGTGTTTGTGTATATTTGTGAGAGAGTGTGTGAGTGAGAGAGTGAGTGTGTATGTGAGAGAGTGTGTGAGTGTGTGTGTTTGTGTGTGTGTGAGAGAGTGTGTGGGTATGTGTGAGAGTATGTGTGTGTGAGTGAGAGAGTGAGTGTGTATGTGAGAGAGTGTGTGAGTGTGTGTGTGTTTGTGTGTGTGTGTGAGAGAGTGTGTGGGTATGTGTGAGAGTATGTGTGTGTGAGTGAGAGAGTGAGTGTGTATGTGAGAGAGTGTGTGAGTGTGTGTGTGTTTGTGTGTGTGTGTGAGAGAGTGTGTGGGTATGTGTGAGAGTATGTGTGTGTGTTTGTGTGTGTGAGAGAGAGTGTGAGTGTGTGTGTATACACATGCATGTGAGTATGTGAGAGTTGTGTATGTAAGTGTAAAGTGTGTGCCTGCAGTAGACTGTGTGTATATGTGAGAGTGTGTGTGTATGTGTGTGTACACACATGCATGTGAGTGTGTGAGAGTTGTGTATGTGAGTATATCAGTATGTGTGTGTGGGTGTGAGTATGTGTGTGTGAACGTGTATATATGTGTGTATGTATGAGTGTGTGTGTATGTTGTGTATGAGTGAGTGTGTGTATGTGAGTGTGTGAGTATGGTGAGTATGTGTGTGAGTATGTGAATGTTTGTGTATATGTCAGTGTGGAGTGTGTGTGAGGAGCAGGGGCAGAAGGCAATCTTAGATGTCGTTCCTCAGGTGGCATTTGCCTTGGTTTTGAAGATAGAGTCTCTTGTTGGCCTGGGATCTATGGATTAGGCTGAACTGTCAGGCCAGTGAGTCACAGGGATCTGCCTGTCCCCTCTTCCTAGCACCTGAATTAGGAGCATGCGCTGTCACACGTGGCATTTTTATGTATGTTGTGGGGATTGAATGCAGGTCTTATAAGTACTTTACTGACTGAAGCATCCCCCTAGGCCCTCTGCCTGCAGTCTAGACACGTGAGGCTGTGCCTGCCTGCTCTGAGGCGTGTTGTGGGCCAGGAGGCTGGCTCAGCACCAGCGGTAGGAGGGAAGAGTGTCCCCATGCTAGTCCTAATCTGGCCCAGCTGTGCCTCTTGGATTGGACAGTCTCCCTCTGGGTCTCAGCTTCCTCTGTAGGGTGCACAGTGATGGAAATCAGGGAGTGCCAGTTTGGGACAGAGGATGCCTGGCATCTGGTCTGGGTTCCCATTTCCCAGCTTTGTGACTTCTGGAGGGTTACAATCCCTCTGGGGGCACGATGGTTGACATTTGTGGAAACAGAACAAGTAATGATGAGTGCTTTCTTTGTTTCTGTGCTTTTGATCTCTGCAGCTGTGGTTCTAATGGTGGCTGTTGGCAGTTGGGGAGAAAGGGGAAGAAGTAGGTGAGGACCTGGACAGCAGCAATCCAGGACCAGGCAGAATCTGAGGCGGGATCTGTTTGCACTCTTTCTGAGACAGTGTTGGAAGGCTGTAGGCTAAAAGTGAAGTCCCTCAGGTAGCCGATTGGGCTCAGCCTCCTTCATCTGGCAGGGTCTTTGGGTCCCTTCTTTTATCCCTGACTTTGTTTCCCAGACCCCACAAATTTGGTGTTAGTGGACACTCACACTGGTAGGCTGTGCTCCCTGGAGCCTGGGGGCGGGGGGCGGGGGCAGCCTTCTCTGTTGCTCCTTTCACTTCCCGCGGGAGCTCATTTGCAGCTATCCTTTCTTCCCCATCTTTCTCCAGCCTTGACCTCTTGCTGGATCTAGTCCCATAAATCCAGCCGCCTGCAGGACATCTCTCCTTAAGTGCCTTGCTGTCACTGTAAAATGTCTAGAACCAAATTCAGTGTCTTGTCTCACAAACCACTGCTGTCCCTTCCACCCCAGGAGGCTTTTATCCTCTCTCCCTCCCTCTCTCCTTCCTTCTCTCTATGTCCTTCCTTCTCTCTCTTTCTCTTTCTTCCTCCCTCTTTCCTTCCCCTTATCTCTCCCTCTCACATGACTGAATTCAAAGCACAAATTTTTGTTTTGTTTTGCTTTTTGTCTGTCAAAAATTTGTGGAGCAGATGGCTGGGGCTAGAGTTCAGTTTTCAGAGCACCTGCCTAGCATGCATGAGGCTTCAGGTCCCTCCTCAGGACAGCATAAACCTGTGGACACAGTGACACAGGCCTATGATCCCACCACTCTGGAGGCTGTGGTGGGAAGATCAGAAGTTGAAGGTTATCTTCCTTTACGTAGTAAGTTCAAAGTCAGTCTGGGCTACAGGACACCCAGTCTCAAAAATCAATCAAACAAACAAACAGACAGATAAAACAGACAAAAATACTTGGGTTTGGAGGGGGCTGTGGTAAGTATTATCTATAATATTCTATTAAGAACTAAAAAGACAGCAGTGTGAGAGCCCGGGCTTAAGCCCCAGCATCACCCAAACAAACAAAACAAAATGGAAGAGAGGAGCTGAAAGACTCTAAGCATAAAAAAAGATAATGAGACTGAAATGCTAATGAACCTAATTTGATCAGCACACATGTTGAAATACAGCCCTGCATCCCACAACATGAATGGTTATTACACACACATATAAAAATGGGGGTGTGCTTAGAGTCAACACAGCACTGTGCTAATGGAGAGGTCTGGTGAGAACAGACATGTAGTCTTTGCCACGGGACGGCTGTGCTGGAAGAAAGACCCCCGGAATAGGAAAGCTGACCCAGTGGATGGGGCTGATAAAGCAAGGCCAGAGACTGTGGAGCAGAGACAGGGGCTGGGACCAGGAAGAATTCCGGGACTCATTCCTGAGGAGGAGGAGCAGGCTCTGGACAGCAAGCAGAAGATGGGTTGTGGAGAAGGCACATCAGGAAACACAGAGCTGTGGCACAGAGGCCGTGAGCGAGCAGGAGCTTGCTCTACCCAGAGGAGAGCAGGTCGGCCAGGCTAACCCACAAGAAGGGAGGAGAGGCGCTTCTGGAGGAATGAAGAAAAGTGCCTGAGAAGTGGCATGCACCGCACAGGGCCTGTAGACGTGAGGGCTATGTCCTGGCCTCTCATTGCTCTGGAGCCTGGTCTGGTCACCTTCACGGTCTTTAGTATTTGGCTCTGGAGATCTTGACTCAAACCTAGAGCAGATGGAAACTGTCAGAGTAGGTGGGAGTCCTCATATACAGGGCTTGACTACTGTGTAGGCAAAGTGTTGGGGGCATCAGTAAGAAGGACAGCCTCCCCTGAGGGTGTGGACAGGGAGTCTCACTGGATGCCTGGGGACTTGCGTCATGACCAAGTCACACTCGCTTGTCTGAGTGGGTCAGGTGGCCTCTTACACTGGAGGTCAGTGCCAAGAGATCGGCTGGGTGGGAAACTGAGGCGGTGCCTATTTTGGTTTTGGTTAACAGGCAAACTCTTCAGTGAGTGAGTGAGTTACCCATTCCAACAGTGAAGAACTGAATGAGTCTTTCAGCCAGTGAGTGAGTCAGGTGGTCAGTCAGTCAGTCACTGGCTCGCTCTCTCGCCCACTCCTCAATTAATTACTGATAGTGCTAAGGTGCTCTGGTGCAGTGGGAAATAAGTTTGTGCCTGCCATTTATATTGCCTGTCATTATTTACTTTTTGTTTTCCCTGAATATTTAGAAAAGTCTTGTTAAAATGCCAACCCACCTCAGCTGCCTGGAGGGGAGAGGGAGAGATGCAGCTTTAAGGGCAGGAATGCCAAAGGGGAGCAGTAGGGCTGAGGCCGGGGAACACAGTGGGCTGAGGAACTCTGAAGGGAGGCAGCCCTTAGAAGGGCAGATGGAGGCTGCTTTTGCAGCTGGTCCTCTCACCGGATCCTCTGCTTCCTCAGCTCTTCTGTGGTGGGTCTCTGGTGGATGCTTGATTCTTCTCAGGGTGTTCTGGTCTCTGGAGACTGTGCGGTGCAGAAGTTAGCACTCTGGTTGGTTCCTGTGCTCACTCCATAGGGGTCTCTTTCAATGAGCCAGTGACTTGTCCTGAGTGGTGGTGGGAGTGGTTGTGGTTGTGTGTGTTCTTCACTGACGCTGTGGGTCCATAATGAGTCATTGTCATGGGAAAGAAACGGGAACCTGAAGGCTAAGGTCTTTATCTCACATGTTGAGTAGGGGAACGTGTGGTCTTAACTGTATATATTCTTTGTCCATTCTCTGCCCTGAAGGGAGCTGAGTGTGGGATCCTGAATGCAAGGAACCCACTAAGTGGCCTTCCAGAGTACCAAACCCACAGCCTTGGCTTTGTCAGAGGGACAAGTCCGACTCAGGGCCACACTGAATGTGTCATGTCGTATCACAGCCACATGGAACACCCCCTTTCACTGCAGATCCGCCAGTGAACCACCCCTCTTCGGCTTCGCTGGATGAGCTCCCCTTTCTCCCTTCCCTGGGAGCGCCATCCCCATGGAAACTGCGCTGGAGACCCAGTGGGGGATCAGAGGAATAGAGGAGGGAGGATAATCAGGAATTATTTGTTTGGGGTAAGGAAAAAAAAGTGAAGAGGGCTAATGGGATAGAGGACCAAGAGGAGGGAATGGGGATATGGGGAGGGGGCAGAGGGGGGAGGGGAAGACAGAGAGAGTCTTTTCTGTGGGGAAAAATGGAAATTTAATCAGATCAGTTTTTATAGTGCAAATAGAAAATCAGTTTTAATAAAGCCAAAAGGAAATGCAGAGCAGCAGCTTGAGATGGAGATTGTGTTGCACAGACAGCTCTTTCGGGGTAGCGAGCCTGGGGTGTTTATTGTGCGCAGGCAGAGCAAGGACTAGGTCTCCTGGCTGAATTTCAAATAGACACTGAGTTGGGCTTTGGGGTGGGCAATGAGCCCCTCCTTGCAACCCCCCGGGTCCACCTGTCCTGAAATGGAACTCTCTCAAGACCATTAGGAGAAAGAAAGGGGTTGAGGGTGAGAATCACCCTCCCCTTCCTACGGTGTGAGCCCCCCAGTGCCCTCTTGTGGTGACCCCCAACCAATGGTGCCCGTGGCAGCCTGCCCAAACACACTGCTTTCCTCTGACATACCCCCATTCTTCGGACTTGATTCTTAATTATAGTTCTGGCCCAGCTCTTGATTTTATTGCTTTCATTTATTATAAAAAGACCAGTGTCTGTTTTTTGAAATGGCTATCTGGTCAAATCATGGCTGATAAGCAACGCTGGCTGTCTTTTTAAGACGGGTCAAATTTATCACACTTAGAAAAAAAAAAAAGCGAGTCTCCAATGGTCTGTTAGGAAGCCCTCCCTCCCCCCCCCCGAGTGACATTTTAGTAAAAAGCTTTATTTTCCCTCTCTGCTTTCACGGAGCCATCGCCTTAGAAGAGAGAGGGAAGGAGGAGGGGAGGACCAGACGCTGAAGACTTCTGAAGCAGCTTCATAAAATATATGGAGGGGGCAAGGACGCTAACAGGATCTGTCCTAATGGGGCTGTTAGCTCAGAGAAACGACGGGGCCTCTGTTGTCAGCTGTTAGTTTTGTAATTAGGAGAAAACAGCACTTCACGTTTCCGAGACAGCTATTTGAAGCTCAGAGGACGATATGGGGGTCTGGGCCAGAAAGATAGGTTGGAAGGAGGGGATCTGGGGGAGGGAGGAAGGGAGGTTGGCTTGGGTTGGTAGCTCATCTGTCACCTCTGAAGCTGGCTGCACACTAGACAAGAGGTCAGTAGAGCCCTTAGGTGGCTACCCTGCCCTTGCTCAACATTGGCTACCACTTTGTACTCCAGAAGGGGGACTTATCGGGCAATGTGTTTATTCCGCTGCTGGGGTGGGAGAACAGGACCCAGCTTACTGTCTTTCCACGGCCAGAGACATCCATACTGTCCACTGACCATGAGACAGGGGCTGGAGGGAGGCCATTTTATGAGCTCAGCTAGAAGCAGATATTATGGATTGCTGTTTGGCGCTGGGGGAAGGGGAAGGTCTGGAGAGGAGGATGGTCATTGTTTCTTCTGGTGAGTGGTACAAGGTGTCGGTCTAGTGGTCTGCAGATGTCATCTAGGAGATGCTGAGGCTCATAGAGATGAAGGTCACCTGATGTTTGTGTTTCTCCCTGACTCCATTTCCCCCTCTCCTGCTTTCCTCTCAGCAATATTTTTCTACATTTCATCCCAAATGGGAAGGAATGGCTGTTAAGAAACATCCTTCTTTCATTCATCCTAGTGAGACCGGGCTTGAGAGGAGTGTCACCAACAGCAGCAGCTTTCCTACTCTGCTTCCGTCCCAGGATGGAGACCTTTCAGGATCTCCCTCTTAACCTGACGGTGAGTGAACATCCCAGCATCAGTGGCACACCTGACTCCTGGCTACCACAGGTCTCAAAGAAAGTATTGCTGGGTGCCAGGGCTGTAGCTCAGTTTATAGAATGCTTACTGGCACTGCACGGGGTTCCATTACTATCGCTGTAGACATACAGACTGGTGGCGTTTCCAAAGCCAGAGAAGGCTGTATTTGAAAGCAGTGCTGGAGGGGTGCAGCAAAATCTCTCTCTCTCTCTCTCTCTCTCTCTCTCATAAAATAATACTGCCCTTTCTGGAGGGTTAAAGGATTCACGGGAAGTTTATGCCACAGAACTACGGACCCACCAAATATTGTACTCCTTCAGGATTAAAGCAGTAGATTGAATAAAACAGCCTGTGTCACAATAGAGCCAGGACTGAAATCTTAGGACCTTCAGGCCAATGTGACTTCTTCCCTGGGTCTTCGGCCTTCCACTGCCATTTTTGGCGGACCGTTGCTATTTCTCTCAGATCCACTTTGTTGTTCCCAGTGACCTCCAAAGTATGCCGGTGCTGATCACATGATTCTAGTCTAGCTCTTTTTGGACTCTTTGGTCTATATAATGAAAACCCTTTCCACGGCAGAGGTATTTCAGGCTTCTTTGAAGATACTTTGGGTATTGACAAGGCGACTTTGAAAACAGGTCTCAGCTCCAGTGACACCCTGGCCTGCTAAGGACTAGAGGGTTTTCCAGGAGGTCACTCTTGGTTTTAACATTGGGAAAGTCTTAAGTAAACTTCCCAGGCAGAGAACTTCAATTCAGGAAGATCATTCCAATTGGAATCCCTTTTCAGGTCAAGAGACAGGATAGGGATGGAGACAGATGGACTGCCCGGCAGGACTCGCGGAGAAGGCAGAGGTCAACAGCTCCAGTTTGGCAATGGGGTTGAAGTAGCCTGGAAGTCTCGGGGGAGGTGGTAACACAGCGGTGGGTTTTTCATGCATGGCTAGATGCTCCCAAGGCAGATTGTGGAGGGAGAGCTGGGGATAATATATAAGAAGTATAGTTCAGAGAGGTGCAAAGCACTCAGTTCAGCTTGGGAGCAAACCGGTGTGACCTGTGGGTGGGAGGTCAGGCAAGAGACACTTGTTCTGTCCTGGGAACATAGAGTAGCGATGGAGCAGCGATGGGATATGACTTGGAAGGAAGACACCAGGGCTGGAGAGAGATTGGGATGTCTTCCCCATCTAAGGATAGAGACATAATTTCTACAGTGTCCAGGTTGCACCTCCACCTTCCAAGACCACTGAGAGTGTTAACAGGACTGCTTCATGCCAGGCTTGCTTGGCTCCATAGCATGGCTGGGTGCCTGGCCCATGGCGAGAGGCCAGTGGCCTAGAGCCAGGGAAGCCAGCTGGTGACAGGATGGAGTTGTCCTGGCCTTGGCCAGGCAAAGTGTTGGGTTCTGACCCAGAAGGTGGTCCCCGAAGGACCTCTGCTTGGGCGGATTTAATTTCGTAGGAAAGAGGCAAAGATTCAGTGCCGTCAGAACCATGACCATCTGCTTAGGGCCTTCGGGGACCTGACCTCTGCAGTGAACCCAAGCTAAGTGACCTGGTGAAGCCTAGCTCCACCTCCATCTGGTGCTATAGGTGGTGGCTTGTGGTGATTAAGAAGCCAGCTGTAGACAGGAGTGAAACTGTGAGAGCTGGCTCTTATTTGTGAGTGAAACCTGGACAGGACAGGTGACCTGGTTCAAGGCAAAGTCAGCTTTAGCTCCTGTAAGAGAAAAGGCATAGTCTTTTCTTAAATACAAAACAAACAAAACCCACCACCCAAATAAGCAATCAACTACAAAGACTTGACCAGAGGCTTCCTGGCGCAGGCCTCTCAGAAGGAACTCCAAAATACTGAATGCCCGGGACCTTGGCAAAATACTGAGACCTCTGGCTTCCAGCTTCAGTCTCTCTCTCTCTCTCTCTCTCTCTCTCTCTCTCTCTCTCTCTCTCTCTCTCTCTCTCTCCTCTCTCTCTCTCTCTCTGCTATGGTATAATAAGCTTGGTCTTAAGGGATTTGCTGGTGTCAGCAGCTCCCCAAGTTTTTTTTTTTCCTCCTGCCTCCTGACCTTCTTTGTTTGCCAGTGTAGATAGTTCAGGGACCCACGGATAACAGTGAGGTCACATAGCTACTGTGTGTGCTGTATGCACAGATGCTGGTGTGCTTGCACTTGTGTGTGCATGCATGTGCGTGTGAGGTAGGGCAGAGGTCAGCGTCAGGCAACCTCTTCCATCTTCCATCGCTCTCCACCTTTTTAACGTTGGCCGTAGGTAGGTATGCAAACTCGGGCCTCCACACTGGCACAGCAAGCGCTATACCTCTGGGCTGTTCTCCAGCCCCCAGGCTGGTACCTTTAAACAAACAGATGAAATGAAGACAGTGGTGACAATGTAATAACTTGGGAGAGGGCTCAAAGCTCAAAGTAGCGGAAGTGGTCTACCCTGGCTTACTTAGTCCTCAGTCTCCCTGCTGTGAAGGGGAACACTTTGTTCCTGGGCCTTTTAATATTCTGTACACTTAGTAGGTTGTCCCAATAGGCTGTGTACCTTTGAGGAAAGAGACTCCTTTTCTTCTTTTTCTTCTTCTGGTCTTCCTGTCCCCAGGGTCTGGTATAAAGTAGAAACTCAATAAATGTTAGTCAAATGAATGAATAAACGTTTGAATAACAAAAATACCTGCTCTACAGACCTCTCAGGATTATTGGAAGGATCAAATGAGATAATGCACATGAAAGCACTTTGTAAATTGCAGAGCACTATACAAATGCAAATCACTCCCAGCTTTGGTGGAAATTATTATTCAAATTATTATTATTATTTTCACAGTAAAGAAGGAGAGGAAGGAGAGGGCATGGCTCCCCAGCGTAGGGTGGCAGAAGCTCAGGCTACAGCCTTGGTGCTGGTGGCATTCTACAGTCTACCAGAGTCCCTTCCGGTCTCCCTCTGCAAGCTGCTGGGTTAGGTGGGCCTGACTGCAGCTGCTTAGGGTCAGACACTAGTTGCATTGGAATGCTGCCCAGTGCTGGGGATGGCACACTGTCCCCTGAACAAAATGAATTAAATGCTAGGCTGCAAATGAAAAGGTTTTGTTTCCTGAATTGTCTGGTTTTTTTATTATTATTATTACTATTAAGTTAGGAAAAGTGGCAACCTAGGAACAGAATGGCGAGAGAGGGAGGAAAGGAAGGGAGGGAAGAAGGGAGGGAAGGAGAGAGAGAGATGATAAGAAAGAGAGGCGAGAGAGAGAGAGAGAGAGAGAGAGAGAGAGAGAGAGAGAGAAGAGAAAGAGAGGGAGGGAGGGACACACAGACACATGCACACACACACCACATACACACACTGAGAGAGAGAGAGAGAAAGAAAGAGAGAGAGAGAGAGAGAGAGTGAGAGAGAGAGAGAGAGGAGGGAGGGAGGGAAGGAGGGAGGGAGGGAGCAGATCCTTCCTGCAATCACATTCCCAGTGCTATTATCCTGCCTCCTCAACCCTTGGCCTGCAAGAGGAAGCAGGAGCCGGCTGGGCAGCTAGGAGACACTAGCAAAGGCGTGATTGATAATTGGCGACTGTAATTCTATAATTCATCTCTGCATCGCAGTGAAATTAAAAGAGTTTAGGTTCCTAAGCATAATGATCATCAATTAAACGCCAGGGAGATTTAGTGTCCTCATTTGAATTTTGTTTTATTTATTTAAATGTCTCTTTTGCTGGGTGAGGGGGGCAGCTCAGGGTGAGGGGAGCCAAGTGAAGGCTAGCCCCCCAGGCAACTTGGAGCAGCCAGGTCACATGGGCCGCCGGGGGTGATGCAGGGCAGAGGGTTTTTTTGAGACAGGGGATCCATCATCTCGGGCCTAATCAGTTAATACTGATAAACTGCCAGCAATAACTGCCAATTGCGGTGTTTGGAGCTGCGGGTTCATTCATTTAGGGAGTGCAGTGGTGCCACTTTGGGGAAGCACTCCTGTCTCCAGGAGGGTGGTGATGCATTTGGTGGAGGCAAAGGGGCCACTGCAGCCCCAGGGCGGTGAGGGAAAAGCTATCTCTAGTTAGCTTGAGAGCCATCCAACCTGGGGGCAGCATGATGAATCTGGCCTGTGTCTTTGGGCCCAGGTTGGCACAGAGGTGATGATGGTGTGCACTTTGATTTGAAAGTGGACTACAGTGTGGGGAGTACACATTGCACACATCTACACACCCAAGTTGCCTCAGGAATCAAGAGTACTTACTGAGCCCTGCCTCCTCAGCCGTGACTCAGTTTCCTTCTATGGAGAGAAGGGATTGTATTAGATGGCCTGGAGGGGTCCTTTGTAGCTCAGTGACTTGATTTCAGCTGTCCTTGGCTGCTGACCTGGAGACAGGATGCATAGCCCACCTTCTGCCCTCCTTGCCCACCCTAGTTTTAACCTGGGTGCTGCGTTTGCCACCTCTGCCTCTTAGAGCCAGCCCCTCAACCCTCCCACACGGCTGTCCCTTTTTCTGTGTTGGTTATCTCTAAAGTTTTCCTGTATTCTCTGATTCTGACTTCTCACTTGCAATCAAGGAACTAAAAATAGAGCGCAAAGGAAGCTCTCCGAGATGGGTGGCTGGGGGCGGGCAGAGGACGGGAAAGTGCTCTGGTTCCCTATGGGAATGAGATCTCATCAGCCCAGCATGGAGAGGGAAATCTAATCCAGACCAATGACAGAGGAGAGGCCAGGGAACAGAGCCTTCCTGATCAGCAAGAACAAGGGTTGAGCTTGAGACAACAGTGTGTGTGCTTCAGAGGGAGGACTGAGAAGCACGGCAAGAGGCAGCAGCTTTTTGGGTATTCTGGGTCTTTGCGCATGAATCCCGTTGCATCCCTGGCACAAGGGACCCTTTCCTTGAGCCCAGTGAGGGCTGCAGTCCTGGGACCAAGACCCACAAGGCCTGGGCAAAGGGACCTTGTGTATCTCATTCATTTGCCAGAAGAGGGCACCCTGTTCTAATTTTCACCAATGTACGCTTTGTGCACAGGGAAGCATCATGAAGGATACTCCCATAGTTACACGCTGTTGCGCTGCTAGACAAACAGGACCGGCTCACCCCAATTGGGGATTTCTCCTTCAAAGCCTTAGATTGCAAAGGAATGGGCAAGATGGATAAGATGGCCATAGGGTCTTGTCAGGACGGAGACTCACAGGCCTTGGGCCAGGATCCAGAGTTGGTCCACTGGCATGAGAGCAGAGGAGGGTGATCTGGGTTCTTAGACACAATCTCAAACCCCAGCCCCCTCCCCGCCCTGGAGAGCTGAGTAGTGCACGATCTCGTGTGAGTGACTGTGGCATCAGGAGAACACACCTGATTACGGAACCTGGAGCCCTAAGCTGCAGTTCTAACTATACTGTGGCCTTGGATATATTGTTGCCGTTTCCTCTGAGCCTCAGTTTCCTTTCTCCTGTCCAATATTCACAGGATATATTGCGCAAATGCTCTTGAGCAGGGTGGGGGTTAACACTTTCATCTCTCCTGCACAGACAGAGCCAGTGGCTGAGCCTTATCTTCTGAAGGACAGTGCAGAGGGAGGACATTATCACCACCCTGGTATGGCACTGCCTCAGAAGTGACATGTTTCCATGGGGCTATCTTCAGGACCCATGATGCTTTCCCTCCTGGGGGACGAAGGGGGATGGCTGATACTGGAATCCCAGGATTTGCCAGTCTTTGTACCTGTGATTCAAATCAAGATAATGCCGTTCCATCTCCTCTCCATCTGAACTCATTCCAGTTTCCTTGTTAGGCTGATTTCTTTCACACTCAGTCCTCAAAACTGTGGTGATGTCACCAGAAGAGAGGGCCTTGAGGACACAAGCCCTCCTGGAGTGGTTGCCTGAGCCCCTTGCTTGGCTTTTCTCAGTCTTGCCCACAAGGCTGGCTATCTTCCTGTACTTAGCATAAGCACTTTCTTTCTACCCTTTGGGGCTAAAGACCTTCTAGAGAATTGGGGGTGATATGAAGGTGACCCCCAGGTGTCTAAGAATGCTCACCGCATGTCCTTATCTCTTTCCATCCCTTGTCAGGCCATCCACTCAGGACTGGTCTGTGGGCAAGGGCTGTTTTGCACTCCTCTGGATTGTTCTGGACTCTTTGGATAGCTCTGTCCCTGTATTTCAGATGAGTTTAGAGGAGACAGGGCTCTATAATTTTCTGTGTGAAATTTACAAAAGCCACAAGCCCAAGTGGGCATGCAGCCCAACAAAGGCTTTTTAAAAATTACCATGCACTGTCCTTTCCTCTGATTACAAAAGCAATACATATTCATGGTAAAAAAAAATTTGGAAAATACAGAAAAGCACAAAGGAAAAAATTCAGCCATATTCTAAGTTCCAGAAGCACCCATTATTAACATTTATTAATCTACCTTGTCCTTCCCTTTCTCATGATCTCTGTATCTCTGTCTTTTCATGGGAACCCCATGCAGCAGTACTATTCTGTCACCTACTTGGTGACATTTTCCTACACAACAAAAGCCATTTGATGAGTGTGGCCAGGTGTTTGGTCAGGGTGGCGACAGCAGGACTGTCAGAGGAGATCTCAATGCTGTCAGATCCAGCTCTGTGGCTTCCAGTAGAGGCAGAAGATCATGAAATCCATCAGCTGGAAGGGCAACCCTTGAGGCAGCCAGCACGAAAGCCAGTGAATGGAGGATGGTGGAAAGTTGAGCTTGGCACGGTGACTGGCATACTGTATGGACCCTCTTTTTCCATAGATTCTTACCCTGGTCACAGCAAGCTAGAAGGAGATGGCCAGGACACGAGGTGGTAATCCTTGCCAGGCCATAACAGAATAACACTAAAAGCTGGGCATGCTAGCCTGGGAGACAAAGGCAGCAATATTTTTGAGTTCAAGGCTATTCTGTGCTATTTTAAGAAGGTCCTGCTTCGGAAAAATGAAATTAAACCAAACCCAAAATACTCTTCAATGAGAAAACACAAAGAAACTATGGTAGTTTATACCAAAAATACAGCTAGAAATATGAGGGTCTGTTTCACCTCTGACTTGAGGTGCAGCTGGATTCTGTAAACCCTTTCCAATGGCACAGGCTGAATACTGCAACAGGTGTGTTATTTTGAATGAGAATGGCCTTCATAGGCTCATATGCTTGAGTACTTGGTCACCAGTCAGTAGAACTGTCTGGGAAGGGTTAGGAGGTATGGCCTTGTTGGAGGAAGCATGTCACTGGTGACAGGCTTTGAAGTTTCAAAAGACTCCTAGCATTTTAAGTTAGTTCCCTCTGTTTCCTGTTTGGACTTGGAGATGTAAGCCCTCGGCTTTTTCTACCTCCATGACTTCACTCCACTCTTCTAGCCCTTTGGAACCATAAGCCCAGTTACGTGCTTTCTTCTGTAGGTTGCCTTGGTTGCAGTGTTCTGTCACAGCAGTAGAAGTGTAGCTAACACACAAGACACCTTGGGGTACTGGGTACTGTAGAGCTCCAGTTTTGCTGAGCAGTGCCTGCAGATCTGACCCCAGCAACTCAAACTGCTAAACAAATAACCACAGGACACTGGTCTTTCAAATTCAGGAATCCTTGTCTATCTGGTCAGCATACCACATTCACCTTCTTTAAAACATTCTGATTAGGTCATCTGATTTCTGATGAGCTCAACTCTATCTGACTATATTTTTTTTCTGTCTTCAAACTTAACTAGTGGTCCTTTAACTATAAACCTAAATAACCTAGTTTTAAAAAATGTACAAAAGACAGAGACATTTCTTGAATGATGGAGACCATTGGATGGCAAGCGTATGAGAAGGTCTTCAACACCATTCATCCTTAGAGAAATGTATATTGAAGCCATGTGTGGTGGTTTGAATAGGTATGGCCCCTACAGACTC
>JAQHUG010000003.1:6776950-6793501 GCA_028555095.1 Dicrostonyx torquatus
GGGGGGGGGGGTTATAAGGGGTGGGAGAAGGGAAGAGGAAGAGAAAAGATAAATAGAAAGAGACCAAAGACAAAATAATCTTTCTTAAGGGCTCACCCCTATCCGCAATGATCCACTTCCTCCAGCTAGGTTCCACCTTCAGAAATTTCCAGAACTTCCCTATACTGCTACTAGTTGGGGAGGGGAGCACATGAGTCTTTGGGAGACATTTCATGTTGAAACCACAGTAATGGGGAATTTAGACTGGTTCAATGGACATCGAGTCTCAGATTTCAATTGTGGACATAGGTTGTATGACAAGCATGTATGTAATGCTGTACACTTAAACATGGTTAGGGTGAGAAATTTATGTCAAGTTTTTTCCCCATTAGCTACAATTAAAACAAACAAACAAAAACAAAACCCAGCTGCTGTTGTTCTTGCCTTCTCTGGCCAGCCCAGCATGGGAAACACACCTTCTTCTCCGAACTCCTTGAAGTGATTACTCTTTAGGCAGCTGGGCCAGTTCTCTGACCGGTTTCTTCTTTGTGTGGCATTTGAGACTCCTTTTTGACAAGCCGTTTGAAGGCAGGGATAAAATCTTTACCTCTTTATTTCCCGCCCCCATGGCACCTCACACTGTCTCAAGTCTAATAACAGTTCAATTAATATCTGCTGACTGGATCGTCACTTCCCTTGATGTGTTTTGGTCTTCGAGCTGGCGGGTGATGGATGGAAGAGCTAGTGCATGCTAAGGAGAAGGGCATGAGGGGAGCGGCCGCCTGGCTGCCAGTTTATTTTCCACATGTTGCCTGTGAACTGCCTAGGCAGCTACATCCCCCTGTGGGCAAACCTACACATATCCGCATTGTTTTTACTGGTACATAGTTGGAGGGAGTGCCGTGAGGGCTTGAGTTAGATTAGTTGTAAGAGAATGGTGTGGCGGCGGCCACCGTAAAGTTTGAGGCTAAAAAATGTCGGCGGACATTAAGCGGATCCGCCTGAGACATGTACCTACTCTGGAAAACAGGGCTGTGACTCCCCTCAGCCATCTAGCTCAGTGTCTTACAGATCTTCCACCAGGAAGCTGTCCTCCTGACCTCTCCCCCACTTCCCCTCCCACCTCCGTGTAAACTTCTTCCCGGCTAGAATGGAGAACATTTTCTTGTCACCTTATCCCTTGTGACCTCTTTTAAAAATTGGACTGTAACAGAATAAAGATCCCTCCCGTAAGGTAACTGTAATTTTCCTCTTTGTAGGGTGGTTCCTCTGTTAAATTAATTGTCTGGTTCTCTTGAAAAGCAATCTTTTCCCCCAGTTCATGTTCCGTTTTTGACCTAACATGGCCATTCTTGGCCTTTTGAATGGGATTTGCTTCTGGTCGGGAATTACATTTCCATAGCAACGCTGGCAGCCATCTTAAAAGTACTCCTCCCCTCCACCTCCCCGTCCGACTTTAACATTCTGTCTTCCCTCTCACACAGACAGGTGGCTTGCCTGGGCATAAGCCATGGCTGCATTTATTCTTATTTAGGTACGGTAGACAGCAGCAATGGCAACTCAGACCCCTGACAAGATGAAGAAAATCTCACAAAGGGAGAGGCTGCTCTCTCTTTCTGGGGGCCCCAGGCTGCTGTTTACTTTTTAGCCTCACAGTCTTTTTTTTTTTTTTTTTTTTACAAAACTTGGGTTGGAGGTTTTCATCTCATGTCTGAGTCACCCAGACCTTTTTCTCTAAGCAGGGCACCCCACTAAGATAGAAGCAAGAGAAAGGCAGGTATGCTTGCTTTGAGGGATCTGTGTGTTTCAAGTTTGTTACTTATGGCTGCTTATGAGTAAAACCATGAGAAGTGTGAAGTTTTAAAAATTTAAAAATATACCCCCCCAGCTACCCGTTAGTGACTGAAGGATCTCTCTTGTGCACAGAATTAAGTTCAAATTCCGCCACACAGCAGCCAAGGCCTTTATTCAGCTGGTTTCTGCCTGTCTCAACTCACCCACACTCCTTCCGTGCCCTTCCATCCCACCAGAGAGGAGAGGAGCTCTCACCAGCCCGCGCGTCCCACCCTGGATGCTGATGCTCCCTTCCCACACCCTCTTACTGAAGTCCTTCTCCACCCTCAAAGCGGCTTTTCTCAGCAGAATTCATAGCCATGGGGGGGGTGACAAGTGGACCTGGGGCCACCGGAAAGCCCTCCAAGCCAAGTCTGCATTGTTTATTTGCCTCAGTGACCAGCTGGGGTCATTATTAGGGGTGCCATGTTATAAAGAGGTTGGACGCTCCGCTTTAAGGGCCCAGCTACCTCCTCCACAAGTCTCTCCTCCCCCTCCAGCCAGCAGGCTTGACCTTTCCCCTAGGCACCTTCTCTAGTCCATGTCTGTGTGTCTGCGTCTTCAGAATTTACCATTTTTCCTACACATAACACTGCTCCCCACCCCAAGTCCACTCAACCTCCTCCATCCCCACCCCCTCCTAGAGACTGACAGCCCTTTAGCAATTCCCTTAGTGTGTAGTTACACCAAACAGACTAGAACCACCCTCTCTTGTGTGAAACTGGGTCACCTCAAACGCGTGTTGATTTGGATTCCAACCATGGGTCGTCTTCCCAGAGGAGTTCCCTTGACACCCTGTTCTGATTCCACTGACCCCGCCACTCTTCAAACCGCTTCCGGAATTTCTCCGCTGGAACTGCTTTCAGAAGATCTATGAGCTGAGGAATAAAATGAGTCTCTTCTCCTTAGACTCAAACAACGTGTACTTAATTCTCATTTTGTTGTCATTGTTAGTCAACAAATATTTATTGAGCTCCAGGCACAAGGTTGTTTTCTTAAAAATTTAATATAAACTACTTGTCTACCTTATTGGCAAGATTTGGCTCTAAATAAGTTTGGTCTTTTTTCCAGAAATCAAATCTACTCTCAGAACATTAAAGATTTACTATCTCGGAGCAGATTCACAACAAGGGAAACAAAGAAGGCAGAACTGCAGGAAGGGATGCGGACCTGTGATGACGGTGGAAGCGGCCCCAGCACTAGCATGAAGGACTTCCCAAAGTCCACCCTGCAAGGGACAGCAAGGCCAGGACCGTGAGTGCTGGCAGTTTGTCAGTTGCGTCCTTGCCACTGTGACCAAACACCTAATGAAAGCAACTGAACTGGAGGTGGATTTATTTTGGCCTGTGGCTTGAGGAGACAAAGTGCCTCATGGCGGTAAGGCAAGGCAGTAGGAGTCTTAGGCAACTGGTCTCATTGTATTCAATTGGAGATAAATGGATGCTGATTTATCCGCTCCGCTCCTCCTTTTATCTTCTTAGACACTCCAGGACCCCAGCCCACAGGATGGTGCCGCCAACATGTGGGGTCCTTCCCCTTCAGTTAAACTCCTCTAGAAACACCCTGACAGACCCATCCAGAGGTGTATCTCCTAGGCGACTCTAAATCCCTTTGACAAAGATTAACCGCCACAGGGGTGTTTGTTAAGACTCATTCTTCTTGGCTTGAGTCACTCTTTGCACAGGTAGGTATCATTCAAAGGACTGTGGAGCACTGTGTTCTGAGCTTTCAAGAGCTTTTGTCCAAAAAACAAAAAAATGGAATCTTCTCTAGGGTTCTGTTGATACCCAAGAATACCTCTGACCCTGTGAATCCGTGTACTGTGTGCTTGAGATTACACTATTTGTATGCCATAGCATTCACCTGTGTCCTGGCTTTGCTGCTTGGCGGGGCTGTCTTGAGGCTCACTTTGATCCTGTCTCATGGAAGGCTGCGGTAGACTTTGTGGAGCTGCTGCAGAGGTAGTCATTGGCTCTGACACATGCCTATTCTGATTTCAAAGCTTCCACAAATGTTTTGGATTATTATCGCTTCCTCAGGAGAATGGAGGGTGAGGTAGAACTCTTGCCTGCAAGCTTCTGGAGACTGGGACTATAGAGTGGCATTTGAGACACTCCGGGTCCTCCAAAGGGAACAGTAGAGTTGGCTGGTGAGGTCTGGAGACTGGGACTATAGAGTGGCATTTGAGACACTCCGGGTCCTCCAAAGGGAACAGTAGAGTTCACAGGTGCATCTCAGGAAGGATGCTGTCTGAGGCTGGCGTATCCAGCAGGATGTAAGAATGAACAAGACTAAGGAATCTCTCCTGGAGAAGGGGCTTGGCAGAATGCATTGCTGTGATTTGGATCTTATATATCTCCCCAAAGCCCATGTGTTGAAAGTTTGTATCTCTGTTGGAAGATGGTGGAACCTTCAGGAAGTGGGGTCCAGTGGGAGATCCCCATTAGGTCACTGAGGGCAGCCCTTGAAGCAAATATTGAGATCCTGGCTCCTCTTTCTTGCATCCCAGCTGACATGAAGTGGGCTGCTCGGTCTACCTTGTACTCCCAACACACTGTTCTATTTTGCCACAACCCCCTTCCCCCAAACCAAGAGTCTAATGACTCTGCACTAAGGCTTCTGAAACAGTGAACCAAATGATCCTTCCTTTTCGTGCAGTGACAGACTTGGGTGTTTCATCACAGCAACCTCAAGTTTCCGAACACAAATTGAAGTTACTCCTCACAGCTTCCAGCAGAGTAGCTGTTTGAAAGACGGTTGGGCCCTTCTCCTCAGCTTTGGGCTCGGCTCGCAAAGGCAGCCTGCCGGCTACTCCTTCTCCAGGCATCGGCACCTACACCTAACTCCTGCTGGCCTGTCCTCCATGCGCCTGGAAAGCTTCCCAGAGGACATGATTGGGGCCAGTAGACCGGTTACCTCCCACCTGTCAGGCACAAATCAACTCATGCGACCCTAGAGGCAGGTGTTCTAGTGGTCTTTGCTTATGGGAAATAAAGGCTCCAAGAGGTGAGCAAACTGACCAGCACTGTGCGGCTGCTTAGTGGCAAATGACTTGAGTCAAGGTAGAGGAGCGGTGGGGACATCTCAGCCGCCTCCTTGGGTCTGGACTCACTTAGGAGTTTGCGGACCAGCAGGCTACGGTGACACACACATCTGTAACCCCGGCACTCAGGAGGGGAAGGAAGGTGGTAGGGTCTGGAGATCATGAGTTTGAGGCCAGGATTGGCCACATAGTGAGAACATTCCTAGAAAAGAGAATTTACAGATTAATCCAAATGAATTCATTACTTAATCACATTTCCCATTTGTCCTCCTTCTAATGCCTGGGTTCCAGGAGGTCAAATGTTTTTTTTTTTCTTTATTAACCGCTGAATCTCAAGTATCTAAAACAGTGGGAGCACACAGAAATGCATAATAAATATTTATTAAATAAATGAAATATCTTTTTTTTTTGAGAAAGATTTTTCTCCTGTTCCCTTCTGGGTGTCTTTCTCACACGCATCACTTTTAGAAATTTTGCTCTGTGAGTTGTTGGGTCTTCCCACAATCCTTTGCTGTCTGGGTGGGTTTCCATCAAAATACTGACTCTTCTGCAGAGGAAAGCACAGTTCTAGTCTGAAGTCTGTGCTCATGGGTATTTTTCCTGGAGACAACTACAGTTCTTGGCAGTCAGTTGCTTCTGATGGTAACTTAGACCTTCAGACGAGATCTTGAGGTGTGTTTCAAGGCTTTCAGTTGGATGTCCATTGAATGTCTGCTTCTGTTTGCTGCAATCGTTCACCTTCCCCCTTCCGCCCTAGGCTGTGTGATTCTAGTGCAACACCAATTTAACAGTGGAGGAAATGGAAGCTCCCAGTGAGCAGTGAACTGCTCCCAGTCATGTAGCAGGCTGAGTTAAGCTCTCGTCCTGTGTGCTTTCTCTTACCTCCTTAGGCTGTGTCCCCTCGCAAGAATGCCCTGTTTGGCTAGGAATGAAAACTGATGTCATTAGTTCAGGGGCTATGAGTCTGGGGTGAAGGGACAGAGGAGATGAACTGAGTGGAGACAAGTACCTCTCTTTGTTCTCTTCTCAAAAAGCCATGGCGCTCATTGGCGACCCCTTCAAATGATGGCGTTTTCAGGAAATGAGAGGGGAGCAGGTCTCTCTCCCACCCCCCTTGTAATTAGTTGTCAAAGAATTTTAGATGGAAAGGGGAATGCTCAGACCCTGATGAGATGATACAGCAAAGATTTCATTTCATCTTGAATTTGACATTAAACTTTAATAGTCTCAAGGACAAGAAGCCAAGAGATATCAGATGTAATGCGATAAAGCAAAGTTTCTCTGACAGCAAATTTGATCACAAATGGGCTCCAAGATTGCTTCTTTGATATAAATGAAACATAATTCATCTTCCAGAGCCCCGAATGGGCTTTCAGAGTGGGGACAAAGCTGGCATCTCTCTTGCCTGTTGCTGAAGAGTGGCAGCCCAGGGAGGAGGTAAGGGCTTGGTGGGACCCTGCTGGGGCAGCAGCCACTGTGTCTGGGAGGAGATGGGATGAACAGGCACCGGAGGCAGAGAGTATCCGGGACTGCAGCCTGTGGCCAGGAAACCCCTCCTGCTCCGAGTCAAGTCCAGACCAGCGTGGTGCTAAGGTAGGGGTGGTGTGTGAGCCCTAGCCTTCTAGATCCCATTAGCTCCCTGTTCATCCCTGTTCACTTAGTAATCTCATGAATGCCATTGGGATACTCACTACCTTCCAGTGAGATGCCTGCCCTGGGGGACTGTCTCTCATAGGAATTAGCTGGGCCTGAGGTCAAGGCCTCTGTCACAGGCTTGGCCTCCCAATGCCCTCTCTGCCCCAAGCCTTTGTTCTCCCAACCCCTCCTGCTTCTCCTCAGGTCCCAAGCCTGTAAGTGCCTTACTTAGGACTGGTGTCACAAGCCATTTGGTGACGGACCTTCTCTAGCCCTGCCTTTCCTTTCACCCTCTCTCCAAGTATCCCCACTGTGGACTCAGCAGGAGGAATAAAGACCGCACCTCGGTGCTTCTGACTGTCTAAGGAAGCCCTTCTCCCCTGGGCCAGGCATTACTCACCCCACTCCAACCTCAAAGGCGATGTCTTCTGATCAACCCCCTCCCCTGTTCTGCCCGAAGACAGCTGTCTTCTGTATTCCCGGGCCCTTGGATGACTCAGAATCTGTCTGCCCATCTTATTGCTGTCCCTGCTTCTGTCTTGCATCTCATTTCTCAGGCAACACCTAGCGATCTTTGTCTCCTCCTGGGCATGTTATGCCTGGCATGGAGCAGGTACTGGAGAGGATGGACTAGACAAGGTTCCATCTCCTGGGATAGAGATGGGTTCTCCCTAGGACTTAGAGGATTCACTCCCATGTGCTCTGCCTCTCCATCCCATAGACTGAATGTACCAGATGCTATAGGAGAGCTCACACTGAGGGGCTCTATCCAAATTCTCCTGAGTTTGGAATCGAAAAACTGAAACCAGTGTTGAAATAGACCCAATTTGTTTATAAAACATCTTTATCTTATCTGAAGACAGCCTGATGCACGATGGGAGAAAGGGTCCACCACTGCTCTATTGTCTGGGAGCTGTGTACAGCATGTGTGGGAGATGGGCTGAGTTCGACCTGGGAAGAAGAATCAGAGAAGGGAAGCAAAGTCAGGCAAACCGATGTAAGAAGCTGATTTTGAGAGCTCTGAGTCATGTCAAATGTAGTTTATCTGTTTTCTGTTGTTGGTAGTTATACCCAGAGCCTATGTGTGCTATGCAACTGCTCTACCACCGAGCTATCTCCAAGCCCTTGGGTTTTGAGACAGGGTCTTGCTATATAGCTTAAGCTGGCCTTGAACTTGCTATGAAGCTCAGGCTGACTATAACCTTATGAGCAGCCTGTCTCCCAAGAGCTAGCATTAGGTATGTGCCACCATGCCTACTACCTGAAATGTGAATTTAGTGCTTGTGTTCTTAAACCAACTGTGATGTATGTGTGTCTGCAAGTGTATGCAATATGATTCAGCCTTATGAAGGAATGACGAGCTGGTTCAAAGCACGAAGTGGATGGGCCTTGAAAACATGAAAAGTGAAAAAGTCAAGCACAAAGTTCATACAATCATATGGTGATGCCTAGAGTGGGTAAACCCACAAAGACAGACAGTGACTGACAGTTGCTAAGGACTGGGAGGAAAGAGAAGTCGGGGGAGATAACTTGAGTGGATATGGAATTTCCTCTTGCTGCTGCTGAAAATGTTTTGAACTAGACTGAGGAGGTGGTTGGGCAACATTGTAAATGTGCTAAATATCACTGAATTCTTCATCTGAAATGATTGATTTCAGCATATGTGAATCTTACCATAATAAAATAGAAACCAACACTCACGCAAACAGAACAGGGCACGTGGGTTTAGTCCGGGAGCATCTATGTGAAATGAATCACACATCTTCTCACCATCCTGAGTTCCCAGGAAGCTGCCCCCAGAACTGTGTGTGTCGAGCAGGGCTCCCACTCTGTCCATCTCATAGGGGCGGTAGGAGGTGATGGTTCATGTGGATGGAGCTATGTGGGACCATCTGTGTCTGCTGCCAGTGGAGTCATAATGGAACTCATTGCTCTTCTATCGAGAGCATTAAGGCTTGGTGGGAGGGCAGAGGGTCTCCCCTCTGTGACATCAGTCTCAGCTCCACTGACCTTCTTGTTTCCCAACTCAGTTGCTGTTGTCAGCACTCATGAGGCACAGTGAGGGAGGGGGAAGTGACCCTAGGTGATGACAGAAAGGACCCAAAGTCATTAGTTTAATGGAATGATTGGCTGGGCTTCCAGATCTCCTTATCAATGTCATTAGAATTAATTTGATTGCTTCCTTTCCCTCTTCTCTCTCCCCTCTCATTACAAGTGACTTTCTGGTGGAGATGTCACTCACAGGAGGACTGTTTGGGACAACGATGACTCCTTTCTCCTCAGGGCTGATGTCAGAGATCTCCAATGGACGGCATTGTCTCTTGTACTGGCCTGTTGGGTTTAGGGAATCTAAAAGGCCCTTAGCCCTTAGCCTTTGCCTGGTAGTGTATCTTTGGATAGCTAAGGTATAATGTGTCCCTTTTCAATGAGTGAAGCCAAAAGAGAGCTCTAAGGAATCTCACTTTGCTTCGGAGTGTGGAATTCCCAGGATCCCTCTCTCGCCTTATCTCGCCTTTGGATCTGAGGCTTGGGAGATGATTTGTGGCTGTTGTGAGGCAGCCTGCATCCGTGGGAATGAGGAAATGCTGGTGGGTGTTGGCGATAAGCAGGGGGTCCACCATAGGAAAGGGCCCTGGTGTATTTTCTGACTGATATCTGGGCTTCGACAAGGTAAGAGGCAATAAATGCATGAAAACTTCATGTAGTTCCTGCATTCAGTCTTTTGGTTCCTGCACAGTGGTCACTTGCCTGGCCTGTCATGCACAAATGGAACACAGGCTTACCCCATGTGGCAGTGTAGCAGGATGAATGGGACACAGGAGAGAGTCGGGAGCCCGTGTTTGACCTTTGCCACCTAGCTGTATGACATTGACCAACTCATGGTCCTTTTTAAAGTCTGTTCTCGGGGACTGTAATAGCAAGGAGCCACAAACTGGGTGACTTAGACCAACAGAAATATATAATTCCACAGCTCTGGAGGTCAAAGTGCTGGTAGGTGCTCTACCTGAATTTTCAAGGGGGCAAGACAAGGTGAGCCTTCTATGCTCCTTCCAACTTCAGGAGGTACCCCAGGCATCCCCTGGTTTGTGTCATTGTATAACTTCAATTTTTCTCTGGCATTCTGCCTGGGTCCCTTCACATTGCCCTCTCTCTGTGCATGCTTGTCTCTGGGCCCAAGTGTCCCCCCTTTTTTTTTTTTTTTGAAAACCAGTCATAATGGCTAAGTATCATCTTAGTGACCCCATTTGACTTGATGACCTCTTTCCAGAGCTTTTAAGTAAGGTCACAATCTGAGGCACAGGAGTGAGGGGACCCTGCAGGCATTCAGTCAGGAAAGCAAAACTCAAAGAGGTGAGATTGACAACTCAGCTCAGATTGCCTTTGTCAACCTGGATGGGAGGGCTCATGCCAGGAGCATATTTATAACACAGTACAATTGGAGAAAAGTTTCCAGGTGATTCCAGGGGCACAATACAGCTTAGGTGTGCATACACAGAAACTCCTTTATAAAGTACATGTGACCATGAGGGAGGGTTTCAGAGCTAAAAAGTCTAGAATCTAGTGTGCTCTCTGACCAAGAAGGCATAGAAAGGCAGCAGCCTTTAAGGTACGTGTGACATTCCCCCCCTCTCCCCAAGGATGGGTTCTACTAACTGGGAGCTAAAAAATAATGATCTAGGGAGGGGCAAGTCTGGGATAAACATCCAGAGAATCAGGGAGAGGTCTGCCCCTATAGGTAGCAAAAAGGTCACCAGGTTGTTAACAATATCCAGTTCCAGCTCTCTGAGTGGAAAATGGGTAATTACTCCATGTGGAGAGACCCCTATATGTTAATATTCCTGGTTCCCTGGTGCTCTGTGGGCACAAGGACCTGTGTGCCCCTGACACAGGGGCTGAGGACTTCATCACATATGGCAAGGGGCAGAACATAAAATTCAACCTGCAGCCTGGACCTTAGCCTCTTTACCTGCAAAATGAAATTCATATTCAACTTAGTGCCCTCTTCTGGCCTCTCTGAGTATTGCACACACATGGTGCAAAGCCACACATGCAGGCAAATATCCAGACATGCAAAATAAAATTTAAAAAATTAATTTCTAAAAGGAAGGAAGGACAGATGGACAGGGTGTTTGCCCTAGTGGTTGAGAGGCTGTACACATCTCTTAGGGAGAAGGCTGAAGTTATGACATTTTGACTCTACTCTCTGAGATTCAGATCCAAGGGCGAGGCTTCAGGATCTGTCTTTCACAGGATTCTCTATGCAATATGTTCAATGGAGATGGTCCCTGGATCATCCCTAGTAAAGCCATACAGCTCAGCTTTACCTCTTGGTTTAAGGGCTCAAGGACTGTCCTTTTCTAAGGCATGGGATACAGGTGATAGAAGGGAGGGTTGGAGGAAAGAATAGGAGGATCTGTGGAAGGTGAGGACCCCTCCCCCAACACACCTGCAGGGGGGGAGGGAGAGAGGGAGGGAGAGAGAGGGAGGGAGAGAGAGGGAGGGAGGGAGGGAGAAAGGGAGGAAGAGAGACACTTACTAGGCACAGGGAGGCAGCATTGTCACCTCAAGGCCTGTGACAAACACCTTTCATAATCACTGAGGGGAATAAGCCACAATTTGCAGGCCAAGATTCCTTTTCTTAATTGGCGAGACGGGGCTGATTTATTTGCCAATTAACAGATGGAGTCTCCCACTCTAAGGCAGTTTTCTCTACTTATACTTCACGGGGGTGGGTTTCTAGAGGAACGCCTGGGAGTGTGGGGCTACCCTGAGGAGGGGCCGGGCTGATGGCTGGGGTGAGGAGGTGAGGCGCAGTCCCTTTCCCTGGGTGAACCCCCACACTACTTTTGACCAAGGCATAAGTGCCACTTACCTAAGAGGTTGACTAACTTTTTGGCTGGGTGAAGAAATCCAGGTTTTATATTTATGGAAAGTGCAGCATGGCCACCCTTCCTTCTGTGGCATCTTTCTTCCTTCCTTCCATGGAAACTGCAAGGCTGGGGCTGGATAGATGGCTCAGCAGTTGAGAAGGCTTGCTACTCCTGCTGAGGACTGGAGTTAAGTACCCAGCACTCACAATGGGCGGCTCACAGAGGATCTGATATCTTCTTCTGATCTCCTTGGGCCTCATATATATATATGGGTTATGAGCATGCATAAATCACACAACATACACTCACTCACACACACAAATAGAAACAATACAGTTTCATTGGTGCTTTAAAAAAGAAAGTAAAATTGCATATATGCTGTGAGCCAGGCATAGGGCCACACATGGGTAGCCAGTCAGTGGTGGGTGTCACAACACAGCCCTTGCTCTCTGTAAAGGGGACGTTTTCTCCGTCCCATTTCTCCACACTCTTTAGGAAGGAAGCAAGAGTTCCTCACTAGAGGATACCGAGTAGAAGCTCATCCCTAAAGCAGCCCCCAGACACACGGAATGCTTGCAAGGCACTCCCTTGAGGCCCCGCAGACCCCATGGGAACAGTGCAGTGTACCCAGCACTGAGGCAGAAAGTCCAAAAGCCTTTTCTTGCAAGAAGCCAGGGCTGCTTGTATTCATGGGGAGTTTAGAGTTGCCATCAGAACCATGGGCACACCTTGCCTTAAGTCCAAAGGTAGACTTCAGGCTTTCAAGGTGTCCATTTTCCTTTGAGGGAAGGTAGGGAACTATTTGATCTACAGATCAACCCTGTCTTTCTTGTCGCATATGCCCAGACGGTCTGGAACTTAGTAAGCAGCCTGGGATGGCCTTGAACTCCTGATCCTTCTATGCTGAGATTATAGTTATGTACCACATGTCCAGCCGTAGTTCAGCCTTATCTTAAGACTCTGGACAGCAAATGGCCATGTCGGCCTGAGGATCAGGCGGTCATGTACACATGTTTTATAATTTAAAGTGTTGATTTTTCCTATTACACTGTTTGAGCATATTTAATTCCTGTAACAATCCCTTGAGGTGCTCACCTTCATTTTCCACATAAGAAAAGAGAAGTCTGAGACAATGATGATCTTTCAGAATCTGCAAGATGATGAGAGACAAAGTCAGGCTCTGCCATGCTACCCACTTGACTGTCCTCTCTCCCCATCATGGTGATCTTGGTCATTGCCAGATCAACATTCGTACTCACATCAAATGTACTATAAATCCATCTTCAATCAACCTTATATGTCTTTCTTCTGTTTGTCCCATATTTATCTGTCAATCATATACCTATCAGTTGTTTTTCTACCATCTATTTATCTTCTACTTATCTATTAATTTTCTATGTATCTATCATCTATCTGTGTATATTATACATACACATATATCATTTATATATTTCAAACATTTATCTTTGGATCAATCGTCTATGCATCTGTCATCAACCAATTAATATATCTAGAATTTATACAACTATAATGTATTTATGATCTATCCTCAATTATAAATAATTACCTATTATCTATCTATCTATCTTCCATATATTTGCTCATGCTTACGCTTGGATGAGCATCAGTACCCAGTTTGGATCATGGTCCAACACATGGGCAACCTCATGCTTGGCTTCCTGTCCTTTCTACTCTGCCTTTTTATTATTCCTCATCTGCATTCTGTTGACCACATTTTCAGACAAGTAGAATAAAGAAGGACAATGGCTTTCTGCGGGGGGGGGGTGCGGGGATTGGGGGAAAGCAGTTGCAAACAGGAAAGCCAGTGACTGTGAAGTCAGACTACAACAGGCTTACCCCTGCTGTGCCATGTGCCAGTATGTGGTCCTGGGCAGTTTATCACACCCCCTGGGCTCTTTCTCTGTTGAATGGTAGTAGCATCTGACTCATACTCATTCTGCAGAGGCAGCTGATGCTAAGATCCCATCACAGCTGTGAGTGGTCTATTGATCAACACTGTTGCTGCCGGTGAGGATGTTAATAAAGATAAGAGGTGGGGGAGAAGGAAGAGGAAGCAGAGAAGGAAAAAGGAGGCAGAGAAATAGGAAGTGGAGGAGAGGAGAAAGGGAAGGAACGTGGAGGAAGGAGAGAAGGAAGAGGAAGAGAAGGATACTAGATGGGGAGTAAGATGGGGAGGAGGTGTCAGGTCAGGCCTGGTATGAGACCTGGAGACTTCACTGGCTCTGGGACAGTGTTTCATGCCTCTGGCCTAGAAGAGGCTACACAATGGCTATGAAGGAGTCACCCCTCAAGGAGCACTTTCAAAGTTCTCTTCTGGGGAAAGATTGTGCTCCTCTGGACTGTGAACACATTGGGCATGTTTCTGCCCCAGGCCCTTTGCACTGGTCATTTCCTCCTGTCTGAATGCCCTTAGTCCCCACCAAACCCATGGCTCACTTCCTTATCCCTGTCCCATTTTTCAATGATCTTCTCCATATGATGATCACTGCTGCTTTAAGCTGTCAGTGCTCCCCACTTAAAAACACCGAAGGTCAGTGAAATGGCTGCCTCACTTTCTGCTTTATCCACACTTGCCGTCTGAATGTAAACTCTATGAAAGTGGAGATTTTCAACCAGTCTCAGTGCTTAGACCAGCACCTGAGATGTAGTAGGGGTTCAGCAAACCTTTGCTCCAGAATAAACGACCGTTTTGTGTACATTCTCTTAAAGCTTACAGGAAGTCTTAGGAGGCCGGTACTCAGAAGGTTTAGCTGTGATTGCACTACAGTAGGGAGCCAGACCCAGAGAGATGAGCAATCTCCTCAGTGCCACATATGATGGCACTACAACAGGGAGCAAGGCCAGAGAGACAGAGCAATCTCCTCAGTGCCACAGAGTCCTATGATGGTGGAGCTGACTTTGGAACTAAATGTCATTTTCAAGCCTGTTAGAATGTTAATCATATCACAGTGCTTTAGCTTGCCATCTGTCCATCATCCATCCACATGTCCTCCATCTATCTTCCCAGCATTCCCCCATCCTCCCTCCCTCCCTCTCATCTCTCACCCACTTACTTTTCTATCCTCTATCCTCTCTTTTCCCCATCTCTCCTTCCCCCATCGGCCTCATATTCCTTCCTCTTCACTCCCTCTCTCCTTCCCTCCCCCTTCCCACCCGCTTTCCTCTCTCTCTCTCCATCATCTCCCTTTCCCTTCCCACTTCCTCTCCTCCTCTCCCTCCCTCCTTCTCTTTGAAGTCTGTGGGTGCAAAAAAGACACATCTTTTCACAGAAGAATTATGACCTTCAGGTTGTACAAGGGAGGTCAGGCCTCTAAGGTTTATAAGAAAAATGGTTTTAAACAAGACTAAGCTGGACATTTGGGGATGGTTTTCTCTGAGTTCTCACAATACGACTCCATTCTCACGCTGTTCATCTATCACAATCTAGCCACAGTCTGTAGACTGCAGAAGTCTTGTGTGAGTATTTCATTAGGACCCGACACACTCTGGCCTTTGGAAATTTCTGGTAGAAATGCTGCAAGCTGAGCCATGCTGGAGACTCGAGACTATCATAAGGCCGCTTCTTTGTTCAGGTAGCCAAGGCTGAATATTGTGAGGAAGACACACAGTCAAACTGTTCTATTCTGTGAACTTTTCAAAGCCGAAAGGCAGTTTTTAAAAGTTTTCATCATGTAGGGGTCTAAATAAGGAATCATTAGACCTGGTTTCTTGGTATACAATGCAAATTTTCTGAACTATTTTACAAGTGAAATGTAAACTTAATCTCACTCATTAATAATCTTGTTGATGTTTCTAGGGAGGGCTGTCTTTTTTGCGCATCAACACGATGCCAGATCTATGTTAAGGTTCCACATGTGTTATTAGATTTAATGATTGCAAGACAGACAATGGGTAGGTGACTGGAGCGCCACTCTACACCGAGGGAAACCGACTTGAAGAGATAACACCGTATGTTCCTCCCAGTCCCGAAGCTGGAGTACATGGTTCCTCCAGAGAGTCCCAGACGACGGCTGCACTCTCTCCCCGTAAGCTACAGTGCAGGAATCTCACACTTTCCTAGACACACCTGGGCCCATTAGTATTTGCTTCGCTGCCACCTCTTGGGTTAATGAGTTTTGTGAGCTGGCAGCCAGCTGTGCAAGGCAGTAGCTCTTCCTTTCATTTGTTTCCCACCACCTATTTCAGGCTTCAAGTGGCGCCTCCGTAGACACGGTGATGCGGGAGCTGATGAGCTCATTCATGCTCGTCTTCGATAGCCTTTCATCTTGCAGCCACTTACTGTGCACCTGCTATGTGCCGGGCGGTGTGCTGACTCTCCATGGAGACAAGGAGGAAATCTCTCCTGACCCTACGGAGCTCTTACTTAAAAGACTATGATTACCAGACTTGGTAATACAGGTGGGTAAAAACGGACTTTGGCACCAAGCAAGCAAGGACTCTGTAAGCGTACAGGTTGTGCACTGCACAATTCCAGGTGGTGGCACCTGCGTGGCATGCAGCCACGGTCCGTGGAGTTGCACGTCCTGCACATTCAAAAGTGGTGCCTTGTAGCTGGGAGGAGAAGGTGGGGGACAGGCCGGAGGTCACAGGGAAGACACTGATGTTTTCTTTAAACTGGTTTCCCTCAATGTGGTGTGGCAGTCTCGCTGCCATCCTTACCCAGTTGCCTTGAGGAACAAATGCCAAGAGAAGGCTGCTAAATCTGGTTCCTGAGATCTGCTAGGCAACAGCTGCTGGTAGCACATTGATTTCCAGATTCCAGAGGATGCCCAGTGTGCAGTAAGCTCTAAGCAGACCCACTCTTCCCTACAGTCACTGACCCTACTAAGGTCAGTCACTTAGCAGGTAAAGACCTGGCCACAAGTTGGATAGAAGTTTCTTTCCCACATTACTGGGAGGTTGGAAGCCCTACTCAGAGAAGCTACATGTGGTCCTTCCTGTCTCTCCCTTACAAAGGTCAGGCAAAGCGATAATAAAACTTTTTGCAGTATAAACTGGTGTTTATATTCTGGAATTCAGTGTGTAGTTCCTCAGAAAACTAGATAGGTCTATCGAGTGATCCTGGGCACGCACCCAAAGGAAGCTAAGTCGATATATATATGAGATGCACTACTCAAAACAGCTAAGATAGGGGAGCAGCTTAGAGGCTCATTGACAGATAAATGGATA
>JAQHUG010000003.1:6793941-6861734 GCA_028555095.1 Dicrostonyx torquatus
TATGTATGTATGTATGTATGTAGAATGTCATAGCAAAACTAATTATTTTGTATACTAGAAAAAAGTAATATAAAAATAACTTTTTGCTATAATTACTTTTAAGTAAATATGTAACACATGCGACTTGCCAGTATCTGAAGGCCCTCCTTAGAGTCAGTCTGTCAATCCTCATAAGGTAGAGGACAGCCACTTTGTCTTGTCTCCCTGTGCAGGTCATAGTGTGATTTCTCCCATATTCGATGAAGCTCTCTCCTCACGCCGCATCTCCTATTAGCAATAACTCTCAGAAGAATTGTCTACAGCTGTACACCCAATTCCTCTTGGTTCTCCCTTCTTGAACCTCTTCCAATCATGCTTCCTTTTGTCTCCAAAACTGCTGGTGTCAGCGTGAATGGTGGGCTCTAAATCACTTAATCCAGTTCTCCACCTAACTTTCTTCATGGTGAGCATTAGACAAACGGATGACTCTCTCCTTCTCCCAACATCTCCTTGACTCAAGAACTCCTCCTCTCCTGGTTCATCAACATGCGTCATTTTTAGGAGACACCAGTCAATGTATAATGTCTGCTCCTACCACTCCAGCCCGTTGTGACAATTGAGACTCTAGTCTTCCACCTGTTCAGGAATAAAACCTTGGAGTCATCAGTGAGACCTCCTCTTTCTCTGAGGTGTTGGAGATTTAAGTTAGAGTCTTATAATGCTCTACCTTTCTTTCTTTTTTTTATTTTTCTCGTTCGTAACAGCATCTGCCCCTCCTGGCCCCACCCCCACCCCCACACCAATCGGTCCAGCCTTTGTTTTAACTTTTAGACAAGGTCGCCCTAAATTATCTAAGGTACTCTCAAATTCATTGTATAGCACAAGCTGGCCTTGATCTCACGATCCTGCTCTCCGTCTCCTGAGTAGATGGATTATTGGTGTATGCCACTAGACTTTGCTCTGCTTGTTACACACCACCAAAGAAACCGGCAGCACCTACAGTCTTCCATCATCTGTGTTAGTCACACTGGCCTCGTGATGGTCTCTCTGCCCTGCTCTTACCTCCCTGTAGAAACCATTGTAACAATAACCACAGCTGGATAGCATTGCTGCTCTGTTCACACCCTCATGGCTCTCCATGGCTTCCTTTGGAGATTCCTATGGCATGTATAACAAGCAAGGAATGAGATGGCCATATACCCGTATTATGTCCACTCAGCTTCCTCCCTCACTTCTGTCTTCCTCAAGCAAGGAATGAGATGGCCATATACCCGTATTATGTCCACTCAGCTTCCTCCCTCACTTCTGTCTTCTTCTTTGTTGCTTCTGCCTCTGTCTCTGTGTGTGCTATTCCTACATCCTAGAATGTTCTTTTCCAGGATGAGGGCTTTGCTCGGCCCTTTCCCTCCTTAGCTCTTTCCCCAAGGATTCCTGTCTTCCCCAAGACTTTCTCTGACCAACAATGTAAAACTGCAGCCCTCACCACTTCTCCCCATATATCCATCTCTTGTAACAATGTTCTCTCTGTAACATTGTTGCATCTGACATATTGTATAACCTATTGCTTCTTGTCCATCTCCTTCATTTGAGTGCGTGTATCCTGGAGGCAAAACTATTTATCTTTTATAGTCACTGTTGCCCCCTCAAGTCAGGAGTGGGTCTGCTACATAACAGGCAATCATGAAATATTTGTACAAGGAATTAAGAATAATTCTAATAGTGAGGTGTTAACAATGATTTACAACTCTCAGAGTGTCCTTAGCACTGATCACATGCCCCAGCAGCTCAGTGAGGTAGATCTTACTGTCTGCACTTTGTAGACAAGGATTAAAGCATGATGGTGTGGTCGGTCTCAGAGCCAACTGCTGGTCACAGGGCTAGATGTGGCTTTGGAATCAGATCGCCCAGGTTTGAATTCTCATCCTGCCTCTCTCTATGTGAGCATTCTTCAGTGTGTTCCAGACTCTCTTGCAGCTTTGAGGGTAGTCACAGTTTTCATGTCATACAAATGACAAGAAAATTAAATGAGTTAATCCCTGAGATGTAACTGGTAAATAGTGAGCACTTGATAAATGATGGTTTTTTTTTTGAGCGTTGTTTTTAGATTTATTGTTATTGTACTTACATCGATAAAGCAAAAAAATAAAATTGTGAAGGAAGGCTTCTCTTTCAGGATCTCTATTTTCTTTTGGCATCTGCTCCTGTTGTAGCATTATTCTAAGATTGAGGAGACTAGGATTTTAAAAGAATAGCTCAGTATGGCTTGGGTCTGAAAAATTGTGTGGTGGGTTGGTATATAATGCCTGCGAGAGCGTGTTACGTGTGCTCCTGTGTCTTTATTTTCCATTTGCCCTGAAAATTGATAGATTTCCAATTTAGAGCAAGGGGGGATGAGGAGGGAGCTGGAAAATGGAGCTGCCCATCACAATTAGCAGGGAAGTGGGTAAAGGTCACTTGATTACAGCTTGGCTGCCTCAGAATTAACCTGCATAAACGGAGACTTGTTGAGTTTGCAGCTCTTTAAAGTGCATATTAACACTGGGAGGGAGGCAAGGAGACACCCAGAGAGAAGGTCAATTTGTGGTTGCTCAAATCAGCAGGGCTCCTGGAGAAACTGGGCTGGAGGAGCTAGCTCTGGGCTGCTGGGTCAGGGGCCTGCTTTGTGCAGGAGGGGAAGGTGGGTGCATCTTAAGGTGGGGTGCTTCTGAGATCTGGCTGGTCCTGGGAGAGCTGCTGTAGCATGGAGGGGCAGCAGCAGAGAGAATTAAGAAGTGAGCGTAGCATCCAGTGGCAACTGCAGATTCATTAATCCTCTGCAGGGAAAAGAATAGGAGGCATTTATATGATAAAGAAGCTGGGAAATTAGAGGCAGCAGCAGCACTGTTTACTGTTTTTATTTTATTTTTATTATCATTAAATTGCTTCAAGTCACCTGTAATTTTCCCTGGCCGTCACAATTACAAATCTTGGAGGGTTACACAGATGCACACAATCAGAAAGGCGTAATTTAAACTTTAAAGATCTGGGAGCCTCAACTACTTGGCATTACCACCTGGCAGCTGGTGTGGCGGGGTCACTAAGGAGACCCTTAAAGCAGGTGTTAACCCCCACCCCACCCCCAGCTTCTTGGTTTTACCACTACTTTGGGACATGATTGATCATTAGGCATCTGTGTACTAGAGGGAAGGAAGGGCAAGGCCTGAGACTGGATTCCTGCTGTGGTGAGGGAGTCTGTCCATTATCCTCTCCATGTTGTGCCTCAGTCTCCCTGGCTATAATGTTGAGACACAATGTATGGGTTTGCCATGTGCTGATAGGGGACTACGGCTCCCGTGTCCTACCCACCGTGTGGGCTCCAGCCTGAGGTTCTGCCCTGCAGTTCTGTCCTGACATGTCACTTAGAATTAACATCAGGTTGCAGAAATTAAGGAAGGTCACCAGCAGAAGACTCTAACCACATATCAGATACAAATGCACTCTTGAGTTGCTACAGTTTGGATCTGGAACGTTTCCCCAAAGGCCCTGGGTGTTAAAGGTTTCATCTCAGAAGTGGGGGAACTTTGAAGAGGTAGGGCCTAGTGGTTGGAAAGAAGTTAGGTCCTTGGGAGCATATCCTTGATGGGACTATAGGATCTCCAGCCACAGGGACCTCTCTTCCCTGCTGCCACACACTCCCACTATGGTAAACTGCTCCACCACACCCCCAGAACAACAGGGCCAAGTGATCATGAACAGAGCCTCCTGAGGCTATGAGCCAAAACAGATCCGGTCTTCCAGCTGTTGTTTATTTGGGGTGTTGTGTTTCAGTTGAGGAAAGTTGGCCAACAAGCTAATACAGGACAGAAAAGGCAGTATCTTTTTTGAAAGGCTTATAACAAAATAAGCAGGCCTTTAAAAAGTTCTTTTTACAAGCTCTAAGGTTTTTCATAGAGTATCATGTGTGCAGAGTGAGTGACACGCTGGGGTTCAATCCCCAGGACACAAATCTGCATGCCACAGGGACTCTGAGAAACAGAGGCCCAGATCTTTCGGGAAAAGCATATGTATTTGTGAGCAGTTATAGGAAAGTGTCAGTAGAGGGTGGATGGGTGTAACCATGGTAACCAGGTTGGACGCCTGGCTATTCAACTTCCTCTTGGTGTGGCCTCTTCCAACTGAATGGAGAGCAGGACATCTGCTGCTTGAAGCCCTTCTGGGGAGGAGTGAGACACAAGGTCAAAGCAAGGCCTCCCCAGGGCCTGACGAGAGCTGAGCTTCCTTGAAACATCCTGTCTAGATTTAGAATCACCATGGAAACACCTCTGAGTGTGTTTTCGAGGATGCTTCCAGAAAGGCTTAACTGAAGAGGGAAGGACCAACCCCAAATATAGGCAGCACCATCCTAAAAACTGGAGTTCTGGATGGAATAGGAAGGAGAAAGTGAACTGGATACATCCATCCATAGCTTTCTGCTCCTGATGGCTGTGTGGCCAGCTGCCCCATGCTCCTGTTACCTGACTGTCCTCATGACGAGCTGCAGTCTGAAACCAGGAGCCAAAATAAACCATGCTTCCTTTGCTTTGATCAGGTATTCTGTCAAGGTGTGAAGAAAGTGTTATGCATGCCTGTGCTTAGGGCCTTTGCCAAGGTGAAGGGTGTTCCGGTCTCTGTGTCCTCTTCAGGAGCAAGAACTCTATGCTTCTACAGTTTTTTTTTTTTCCCAGTTTCCTTCAGCTTAAACTACATAGCATGCCAATGTATCACGTTTTGGGTACGACTTCCTACACCTTACCACCAGTCTCGCTATGCAGCTCTGGCTATCCTGGACCTCACTCTGTCTATAGATCTGGGTGTTCTTGAACTCACAGAGATGTGCCTGCCTTTGCCACCCTAGTGCTGAGATTAAAGGCATGTCAACATATCCTGCTCAATCATTTTTGTAAAAAAAAGCTCACAGAACTTATTGAAAACACGTGCACATGATAATGGCTTTGTTACAGAGAATATAATGCAGGAGCTGCCAAATGGGCTGGTGACTGGTGGAGCCACTCCACGGTTGTTCACGCACTCTGAGCGTGTCGCCCTTCGAGCACATCAATGTGCTCTGCTTGGGTGTCCAGAATTTTCATGCATGTTTCATTATCTGGACAAAACTGACTTAATCAGGGGCTTTGAGATTGAACTCAGTCTTCAATTCCTCTCCCGTCCCCAGAGGTTGGAGGTTGGGACTGAGTGCCAACTCTAATCCCATCCTTGGTCTTTCTGACATGCCAGCCTCACTCTCGAAATCAGCTAAATCATTAGTCTAAATAAACTAGTATGGTCGAGAGAGATTTGTATGGAATAACAAAGATACGTTATCAGGAAATTTCCAAGAGCTTTTGGCGCTCTGTGCAGGTACTAGGGACAAAACCAGACATCCATGGCACAGAGCTTCCATGATGGTAGAGCAAGGTCGTGTTGTAAGGACCACCTGAGAGCTCACATCTCTAAACTGATAGCAGGAAGCAGAAAGGCACTGGGGATAGCAGGAGACTTTTGAGACCTTAGAATTGATCCCCAGTGACACACCTCCTAATCCTTCTCAGACAGTTCCAACTGGGGACCAAGTACTCAAATATATGAGCTTATGGGAACCATTGTCATTACAACTACCACAGGTGCAAGGAACCTGGCATTTTAAACAAGTTCTTAAGAACTCCATAACCAATTTCCTCTTCACAGGTGGCCTTGTCTTTGACTTACGGTCAATCCGGTACAAGTTAAGAAGTGTCATCTTGCTGTCTGGTAATCAGTAGGCACTCCATAGAAGTCTTTGGAACAAATGTGGGGTACCAAATAATACATTAAAATCTCCTCCTCTTCAATTTAATTGCTATTGTGTGTTCATGTCTTCTTGTCTCCATAGCTGCTGGCCCCACCCAGACTTCCTCTCTCCATCACTCCCCCTCTTGCATCCCTGGCATGGGCATGGCATCTTTTTTTCCACCAACACTGCCCCTGCACAGCAACCCTCCGTAGCTCTCTGTCGGGTGGCTCTCCCATCCTCTAGTCCTGCTGTCTCTGACCGATGTGCACACTACTTTATGTCCTGCATTGTGATAGCACCATTCTCACATTCTTCTCTACACTACACTAGAGTCCTTCATCCCCACATCCCATCTGGGACTCTATCTCACGCCCATCCCTTGTGCTAGGAGGAAACAGTATGCGGGGCCTACCCAGTCTTGGGGTTTATGCTTCCTAATCTATTGTAGTACCTCCTTGAGTTCTCTGAAGTTTACCCTTCAAAGTATATAGAACACCTGGCGCAATCGATTGGCCTGAGCCCTGCTGCCGACTTGCGGCACACAATATTACTTTGCCTCCTCATTGCTATTTCCACAGTTCGGACCCTACCTATTTTCCATATTTGTCTTCTTCCACATCCTTAAACCTCCATTTCCCCCAAGCCCCATATTCCCACCGTCCTGACTGAGCCCCTGCTTCGTGCTCTAACTCCCTTATGTACATTCTTGCTCTTTTCCCAACACCCTTCTCCTTCCGCTCATCCTTTCTGCTCCACTCAACCACAAAGACACCTGCTCTTAGAAGTGTTCTGTCAGTCTGACACATAACAGTCACCCTTAGAGTCACACAGAGCATCGGTAGCTCTGCAGTGCTCCCTTCTGCTGTACCCGTCATGCCTTGCTCTAAATTATTTATACATGTGTGTTGATGTTGAGATTTTCCAGATCCTTGAATACCGGTGACAAGATCAGTAACAACAGACTAACAGACGGGAACTGCTATAATCGGTTAAGCACTTCTGTAGGTACTAAGCCCTCCTTATAGAGTAACTTCAAACCTTCAGCAATTCTTCAATGTAGTTCTTAGCATTTCTAGAGGTGAAGACAAAACTGACGAGCTCAGACTGACTTCCTGTCTTGTTCTTTTTCCATTTCACAGTACGGCTTCTCGGGTGGGGTAGAAAATCCACATTTATTGAGCATTTCTATGCTGGCTGGTGTTGGCAAGGGGCCAAAACGGAAGAAGACAAACCTCAGGAAATAGCTGCTGTGAAACTGACCAGCACCTACCTTGCATACAATAGGTGCTGAATAAATGCCGAGTGAGGAATGCATGGACTCAGTGTCTACCCTGTGGTGTGCTTGCTTCCAGATCAGAGGCTTTGGGGTGACCTGAGACCTCATTCTGACTCAGCCACATACACTGCCACTGACCTTAAACCAATCTCAGACTTTCCAAATAGAACAATGAAGAAGCTGAGCCAGTTTTGTTCTGTTTCCCTGAGATCTTTCCAACTCTAATAGGTCAGGTGGATGGGGGAGGGAAGCGATCCGTGAGTTACAAGCACCAACAAAAGCAATTGTCTCAATACTTGGGACATTTTTGTAGTAAAGACATATTTCTGGGGTTGAAGAAGACAGAATTATTTCATTTCAGAGCCACGATTCTGAGGCCCAAATCCATAATTCTCTCTACCAGCAGGGAGAACTGAGAGAGCATAAATAGCTACCGATTCCTGTTGGGGGCACTGCTGGGGAGTTCCTGCTTAATGGGAAACCGATTTCTGTGGGACCCTGCCATGCTTTGCAGACAGTTAGTCTCCTGGGTGAGTTAGCAGAAGTAGTACTTGCTTTGATTAAGGGAATGAAGTTTGCTTCAAGTAAAACAAAGGCTGAAGAAGTTCTTCACTTGGCTCCCAGGTCCTGGGCCTGCTGGCCTGGCCTTGCCCTCCTCTGTCCTGCTTTCATCTCCTTGCTCTCCAGCATCTTCCAAGAAAATAGGACCCCTTTCCAGGTATGTTTTAAAGGGGCTCATCTTTTGTTGTTGTTGTTATCGTAGATAAATGGATCAGTACTGCAGTGCACTCTGTGCCTATTAATTTGGAGAAGGGTCAAAGATGAATGGAAAGAGCCCCTTGGTGGCACAACTGATGGATGTGGGTCCCAGTGTACAGAACGACACTCAGCACCCCACAGACTTAGTGTGTCTACTCTTTGGAGGGCTGTGCCTTGGGTGCTGCTCTGTGCCCTTTCTCTGTACGTCCTTATTTGACTTACTCACCTGCTTTTCGGGGAGGCCACTTGGCTTGAGAGGGACGTGAATCCTACCAGGATTCTAAGACAGGTCTGTGTTGAGCAATGAAATGATCATCCATTAAACATGCCTTTTCCTGGGCAAGAGGAATGTGGAGGGGAAGGAAGAGAGAATGGAAGAGCAAAGGGCAAGGGATTGAGTCCCAGTGGTTCTTAAGGTTGCCAGACTGATTGGGGGGAGCCACTAAGGCGCCTCTGCCTATGTTGAGGTCCTGTTAGAAGAGACATAATGCTAATTAGATACTGCATATCCTCACCAATTTCATCTTCACAGTAACCACAAGTGATAGGTGTTTATGATGGTTATTTTAAAAAAGATTTGAAACAATTTTAATTATGTATATATGTGCATAAGTGCATGTGTGGATGCCAGTGTCTGGAGTGACAGGCAGTTCTGAGATACCCGATGTGGGTGCTGGGAGTTGAATTTGGGTCCTCTGTAAGAGCAGCCGGTGCTCTGAGCCACCTCTCTAGGCCCTGTGATGGTTGGTTTTATGTGACATTGTGACTGGGCTAAGATATGTCCAGGTTTCTGATAAAGCATGGTTTCTACATGTGTCTATGAGGATGAGATTTCTAGAAGAGATTAACATCTGAGTCTGGAGATCAACTGAAGGAGATTGTCTTGGCCCAAGTGTATGGGTGTCATCCAACCAAGCAGCAGTTCAGACACAATAAAAAAAAAGTGGAGGGATGAAAAATTGTCTTTTAAAGCAGGGAAATACATTTTTCTATGTCCTCAGGTGTGGGCTCTCCTGCTTGGGGCCTTCAAACTCTGGAATTCATCAACCCTTCTTCATCTGTTGCCCTTGACCACCCCTCACCCTTAGTTGCCAGGTCTTTGTGCTTGACTGCTTGACTCCACCAATATTCCTGACTCCTCTCAGTTTCCATAATGACATTAGTTAGTTCCCATAATAGATTTTCTTGTGTATGTATATAGTGTAGATCTGCCTCCTATCAGACATTTTCTACCAGATCAAGGACAAACATCCTGTCATGGTCACTCCACCAGGGAGAGCTGTCCGAATTTGAACCTGGGTGTGATGGCTAATACAGACTGTTGACCTGATTAGATGGAGAGCTGCCTAGGAGATTAGAAAAGCTTGTCTCTGGGTGTGCCTTCGAGGAGCACAGAGATGATTGGATCATGAGTTCTCTCACCTAGCTGATGCTTTAATCCACTGACGGACTGAGATTTTGAATAGCCTTTTGGGAGGTGCTGGAACTATGGGAGGTGGGGCCTAATTGGAAGAGGTTGGCTCCTGGGGATGTGCCCTTGGGGAAGATATATCATGCCAGGCCCAGTCCGTTCCCTGCTTCCTGGCTACCAGGAGGTGAGCAGTGTTGTTCTGCCTTCCCCTGGCTCATAAGGACCAGAGTAGGAGACCTGAACTAAAACTGAGGTGTGATAACTCTTTCATCCTTGAAATCATGTCTTTCAACATTTGGTTCAGCAAGAGAAAACCAGGACACTGGATCTTTCCTACCCTCTTTGCAGAATGGAAACATATTCCTTAGCATAAAGGACATCCTTTATCCCAAGGGCAGAAAAACAGGAGAGAGTAGGAGAGGGAGACATGAGATGCAATATTTGTTGAATTCTTCAAAGCATCTGCCACTTGGCTAGGCACTGCATGGTTTAATCTTCTTTAATTCTCACAACACCCAAGTGCAAACCGTAATTGCCCATATTTTGTGGGTGAGTGTATTGAGGCTTAGAAATGGCAATTGATCTGCCTAAGGTCATGGAACGGGTAAATGGTGGATCAAAGATTCCTATCCAAATGGACCCAATTCCAAAGTCCAAGCTAATTAAAAATAAAATTTGGTGCTAAATTAAATAGCAGCTCTTTCTATGATTCTATTAAAGGTAAGCTGTAGTAGAGGCCAAAATTTAAAAATAAATTTATAGTTGAAAAACTTAAAATTAAGACAATCATCAGCTAACTTCTTTTTCTGGGCCCCGAGAAAGGTATGCTATGATTGAATTTTATCTGCAATGGACCCACGAATCTTGCCTAAGCGCCATGGAGAACACTGAATAAATCAGGAATTAGAGAGACCAGTGCAGAGCTGACCCAGGCCGAGTGCCCAGAGAGGAGACTTGCGTGAGAGCTTTCTGGGCATGGAGAGCAGGCAGGAGGCACAGCCAGGTGGAGGCTGCCTGAGAGGCCAGTCTTGGCACCTGTGTGCACTGTGAATGGTGTCTGCCAGAAATGATCATATGTGCTCAAAAAACAGGGACCAGGAGCAGATGAAATTGTCATTTCTCTTCCTTGCTCACCACCCTTCAATGACTCCCCATTGTGGCCTAAACAAACCCCATAAGCTTTACTTAAAAAGCTATTTATTTAAATGGCCTCATTATGCAGCTTGAGCAGTTCTTACTCGGGAGATCCTCCTGCCTCTGCCTCTCAGGTGTTGAGACTATAGGTATGGATCACCAGATGTGCCTCACCGTAAGCCTTACTTTGACAAACTTCAGCATAGCCTGGGCCCAATTTGCTTTCATAAATCTGGTGCCTACAATCCCAAGCCCTGTGCAGAAACTTCATACCCAAATTAAACTGCTCTACTTCCTATGAACTCAGTCCTAGGTTTGGGGCTATTCATTTGTCTCCTGTCCTCCATTTTCCTTACAAATCTACCACCAAGTCCCTACTCACTCTTCAAGTACACTCCCAAGGTGCCTTCATTCATGACAGTTTCTCTGAATGTCTACTTGGAAGCATCCTTTCTTTCTTTATTCACATTGATCACGTGATGACTTTGGTTGTTGCTAAACATGTGGATGTTTCCCTTTCTACTATGTGTATTCTCTTTGTGGGCAGAGGTGATAGTTTGTGCTCTCATGGGGAGTGTATTAACCAGCATCTCATGAACAGAAGAGGCTAAAGCCTTAAACCATGGAGAAGGTTCAAATTCAATAATTTCAAAGTACCTTAAACTCCCCTAAAAGTTAAGATACTTAAAAACATTTTAAGAGCTAGACTTCTGGGATTCATTACAAAAAAAAATACATACACTCATTCACTCATTTACTGATTCCTTCAAGATCCTCCATGTAGGGCTGGAGATGCCAAGCTGTAGCCAGGCCTTGTCTACTAGCCTTGGGTTCTGTCCTTGGTGCTGAAAAAGAAAGGCAGGAAGGGAGGGAGGGAGAGAGGGAGGAAGGAAGGAAAGGAAGGAAGAAAGAAGAAAGGAAGGGAGGGAGGGGGAAAAGGAATGAAGGAAGGAGTCTTAATTTCCATTACTATATCAAAACACCATGACTCTAAGCGACTTTGGGAGGAAAGGGCTTATTTGGCTTGTGATTCCTCTTCACTCTCCATCATTGGAGGAAGTCAGAACAGGAACTCAAGCAGGGCAGAAACCTGGAGGAGGCAGGAGCTGATTCTGAGGCCATATAGGGGTGCTGCTTACAGGTTTACTCCCATGACTTGCTCAGCCTGTTTTTTTTTTTTTTAAATAGAATCCAGGACCACCAGCCCACAGTGGTCTGAGTCCTCCCACATCAACCATTAGTCTAGAAATTGCACTACAACCTTGACCACAGGCCAATCTGATGGGGCATTTTCTTAATTGAAGTTTCTCTTCCACTGTGACTCTAGCTTGTATCAAGGTGCTATAAAACGAGCCAGCACAGGGAAAAGGAAGGAAGAAAAGAAGGAAGAAGGAAAGGGGGAAATCTTCATTGTAGTTGTTTTCTTCCTTTTTCTGGAAACTCAACTGAACCATTGGAGATGCACATATTCCATTGAGATTGAGTCTGTTAGGAACTGCAAATGCCACAGGTCTTTAGTTCCATTAAGGCTACCAGCTATTCATGCATATGTGCATGCATGCATTCATGAGTATGCATGTGTGTGTATTCCTGCATGCGTGCATGTGCCTGGCTACAGAGTAGTCTTCTGAGTAAGGTTTGTGTCTCCCCTTGCGGTTGGCTCAAGTCGAGGAAGAGAAATTGAAGGATGTTGCTATGACAAATGGCTGCTCACAAGCCAAGTAATTTCTCCTGCTCTCCTGCCCCATATTGTACTTGCTCATGACTGGAAGGAACAGAAATTCCTGGCCACAGAAAGCCACTTTCTGGTGTGCACAGCAGCCTTGGCACCTACATTGTCTTTTAACACACTTGCAGGTTTGTAAAATTAAGTCAGCATTTTCCCAACTTAGATCAGTCATAGTCAATTAAGGAGACAATCTTTCTCATGCTGGCCAAAAGCCAAGTGTTTCTCAGTGATTATTTTTTTGCATAAATTTAGACCTACATGATGAGAAGAAATACCATGATTGTCTTTCTTCTTTAGTGGAAGTTAGAGAATGTTTGTTCATTTATTTATTTTTGAATCAGGGTCTCACTATATAGCCTAGGCAGGTCTCAAACTCAAGATCCTCCTGTCTCAGCCTCCAAGATTACAGAAATATGCCACCCTACATGATCCATAAGTCCCGCTTTAAGTAATAAGCACAGTGACTTTCCTTTTGCTGCAGGTATGCACAACTACCTTGGGCTCTGGAGTCAGTGCAGAGATCACTATTTAGTTTGGAGGTTTTGCTGTGGGCAGAGGGGTGGTGAGAGAGATGGAAGGACAATCTAGATTCTTGATCTTACTGTGTCTTTGTTTCCTTATCTGTAAAGCAACATAGTACTTTGTAGTTGTCTTGAGAATCAGATGAACTAAACATAGTTTAGATCAGTCAGACAAAGGAAGCCATCAGCGAACAAGATCAAGTACCAGACTTGCAATTGCCGATGGAGCTCCAACAACTCCACTGATTTGCAATCCACACCTCGCTTCTTGCGTAGGGTCCTCCAGAAAAACAGAAAAAAAAAACAGGACATATAGAAGAGTGAGGAGAGGGATTAGCTCTTGTCACTTTTAGAGGCCCATGTCCCAAGATCTGTCATCTACTAACTAGAGAATGAGGAGAGCCTATAGTTTCCAGTCCAACCCAGAAGGCCTGAGGACCAGAGGTGTCCATGGTATCTGAAGGCAAGAAAATAGGCTTAGCCAAGCACAAGGAAAAGGCAAATTTATCCTGCTTCTGCCTTTTCATTCTGTTCAGGTTCTCGGTATCCTGGGCGATGCCCATCCACACAGGTGAGGGAGTTCATCACTGGCCCGCTGATTGCAATGCCGAGTCTCTTATGGGGTCATTCTCACAGACATGCCTATAAGTCATACTCTACCCGCTATCTGGGTCTATCTTAGGCCAGTCAAGTTGACACATAAAATCAACATCGCATCTCCGAAGACATCAGCCCCATTTCTTTGCTGCCTTTCTCCAAATAACCGCTCAGTGGAGCTTTAACCAGAACATAAAGCTTTTTTCTTCTTCTTAGCATTTCTCGTGGAATGTGATCCTAAGGCAAACGTCCTTTAGCATTCAGATGTGTGCAATAAAAATTCACTAGCTTCTGACTTTCGGGAAAAAAAAATGCTGTGCTGGCTGGCTACAGAAAACTTCTGGGGTAAAAATGTCTCACGAACATGTCTCTGTCCTCACCACATTTGGACAGGAAAAAAAAAAAAGGTTCCCAGTCCCTCTAAAGCACCAAATGTGGAGGTTTGGAAATGAAATTCCAATACAGCAATTAGGTTATTGGCATTAACCTATGTCCCTGGCCTGCCTTCTTTTAATTATGGTTTTTCTTCTTTGCTATCATCAAATTAAAAAAAGAAAAATCTTTGCTATGGTAGTCTAGCAACATTGTTAGATTGTCATTCTGCAGATTATATGGAGAGAATGAACTGTTTCCAGGATGAGTTTCAAGTAAATTTATGAGCCTATGGACAAATTGCCCATTATTGCTTTCCAAAAAAAAAAAAATTAAATACTAAGTCAATTGACTAATTTTCAGCCTTCAAAAAAGAAGATCATCTCATGTATTTCTGGAGCTTCGAGGTTCATAAATCTTGCTGTCATGAAGGCTTCTGTGGAATGCTTATGGTGAAGACTGAGATGACAGTGTTCTGTTCAGCCCAGTGTAGAGATGCAGATGCTTGTGAAGGCCAAGGGTCACATATTGGAGTGTGTGTGTTGGGGGGGGTTGTTAAGGTTTTGGAACCCAGGACCCCTGACTCCCCAGCCCAGGCTTCTCTTTGTTACATTACTCTATAGTCAACTAGTTATGGACCATTTAACTAACATTTAATTAGCTGAATGTGGAAACGGATAACCTTGAAATTAATTCATGTTAATGTTAAATGTTGCTAACTTTTTATTAGTTGAATGTTTCCATTAACTTTTCCAATGACTGCTTTTCTGTTCCCCCTCACAGCAGTGTGCAAAATTGAGTGAGTGTTCGATACGTATTATCGAATAAACAAATAGCTTTGCTGGCCCCGTTTGGCTGCAGGGCGGGGTTAGAAGGTTGAATCACTGAAGACAAAGTTGAGCATTTAATTCACCCTTTCATTTGTCAAGTATTTATTAAGTCTGCGGACGGCGCTCCATGGAGTAGACTATTGCGCGCATGTGGCCCTTGGCAAGTTATTTAACCTCTCTGAGCCTCAGTTGCCTTGGCTTTCACAATGAGGGATAATGGTAACACCTAATTTACAGGACTGTTAGGAAGCCCAAATAAGACAATGTATTTAGCGAGTGTTGTAGAAGCTAGTCTTATGGGTATTGTAAAGGGGAAGGATCATAGTTAGCAATCCCTGTGCTAGATTCTCATGTGTGGTTCATACCCTAAGGATCTGGAGCCTGCAATGAAGGAGTTCAGTCAGTCAGGGCAGAGGAGACACAGGCAAACTATGCTGCAGCTTTGCTGAGGTCTGAGAGGAAAATAGGGCCCCTCCCTTTCACATTAGATGACAATGGGAGAAGGTCACCAGAGAGCCTGGGGAGTGGCTATAGGTCACACTCTACTTACGGAGTCTATTCAATATCTGAGGAGAGAATTCTGGGTCCTTAGCCCTTCAGCTAGCTGCCCAGGTCAGCCATGTGGTTTGAATATGTCACCACAGGCTCCTGCTTGCTTGCTCCTGCTGGAGACACTATTTTGGGAAGCTGTGGAATTTTGGGAGGAGGAGTCTGGAGGGAGGAACAGGTGGCTGGGGAGGACTTTTGAAGGTTCTACCCTGCCCCTATTTCTACTCTGTCTCCCTGCTTCCTGGTTTGCTTCCTGTGGGCTATCCTCTGCTCCACACACTCTCCTCCATGAAATGACCCGTACCTGCTGTGGACTCAGACTACCCCCGCCCCACGTGCCCTGAAACTGTGATACAAAAGCAAATCAGTCCCTCTTCACTTACATTGTTCTGCCAGGCATTTTGTAATAGTAAACACAATGTAACTGATGTCAGCAGTGAGGCAGGATGCCGACACCAGGCCTGGAACAGAAAGACGATGCAGATTTGTGTCCTAGAATGACAAAATGGGCACAGGGGAGGGCAGGGTGACCCAGTCTTCTCCTGGAGACCCTCTGCCCCTCTCAACAGTGGAGGGAAAGAACCCTTTTTTCTCCCACCTCTGCTCCACCAGAGCAGGCTACCCCTGAAGCTGAGCACTAAGGAAGGCCAGCGCCACGCCCCCATCCTCTGCCTGATATGGAAGGAGGAGTGTAGGCATAGAGGGAGCCTCTATTTCATGCCCTGGGGGTTGAGGAGCTACTGTCTGGATGGAAACCCCTGGACTGAGCTGCTTGAATGAAGGAAACATCTGGCAAACTCAGAGTTTGACACAACAGTACCACACAGTCACCCCAACCCCTGCTGGGAGAAGCATCTAGACCAGTGGCTCTCAAGGGTCCTAATGCTAGGACCCTTTAATACAGTTCCTCATGTTGTGGTGGCTCCCAACCTTAAAATTATTTCGTTGCTATGTCGTAACTGTAATTTTGCTACTGTTATGAATCCTAAGTATCTGTGCTTTCTGATAGTCTTGGGTGACTCCTGTGAAAGGGTCACCCGACCCCCAGAGGGGCTGAGAACTGCTGATTTAGAAAGACGCCATGTAGCATGCCCCCAATCTGCCAGCAACTGGCTTCCATTAGGATCAGAATAAGCAGGGGCAGTAGAGGGGTAGGGTGGGCAATTGTATACCATCTCTGCCACATTCATCCTCTCAGCTCTTCAGAGTCCCCAGGATTTGGAGGTGGTGCAGGCTGCACTTCCATATCCCATGGAAAGAAAGCATGGGATGTCAGTTTCTGGGTGAATTTTCATGAGGGAGTGTGGAGTTGATCTCTTGTCATCCTACCTGCCTGCTTGCTTCTCTTCCTTTCCCCCATTTCTGTCTGTCCTTCATATTGCTTTCCTGTTTGTGTGTCTCCTGGTCTCTCATGTCTGTCCCCACATTTTCCTTTCCTAGCTGAAATGGAGCAGTAATTCCCAACTGGGGAGTCACAGCGGCACTGGGAAGTGGTGTTTGGAAATGAGTGGCATTTTTGTCATTGCAGTGACAAAGAGCCATTGTTGACTGTCATTGATCAGTGGGTCGGTGGTGAGAATGCTGGACTTCCTCCCACGAGCAGGCCAACCTCATATAACAAAGACCCAGCCCACCCCAAATGCCAGCCTTGTTAGAAGTAGGGAGTGTAAGGGTTCATCTTGATTGACAACTTGTCTAGACTGAAAACACCTAGGAGTTTTGTAAAGCGTGCTTCTGGGAATATCTTTGAGGGTGTTCCCAGAGGTGATTGGCAGATGAGGCAGAAACTGCAGGGGAAAGATCTGCCTTGAATATGGGCAGCACTGTCCTATAGGACGGGAGCCAGGGTGGAGAAGGAGGAGATCTGCCAATTAATGCTGCTCTCTGCTCCCTGGTCTCCATGCCCTGAACCATTTCCTCTGTCACTCGCTGTCACCACCACCATGATTCTCTATCTCACCACAGATTCATGGGGATGGAGCCAGCTAACTAAGGGTGAAAATCTCCAAAATGATGAACCGAAGGACATATTTCTGTTTTAATGTTTTTCTCTCAGATATTTTGTTGCAATGACCAGAAGTGGCTGGCACAGGGACAGACAGCAGCAGGATGAAGATACTTACAGGAGGCTGTTGGGCTCAAAGGGGCGTGGCATATGCTAACGAGGCTCACAACACAAATAAAGAATTGTAAAGATTCAAGGCGTTGTTTGTTGTTGCTGCAGCTGGAAAGATGCCTTCTGTCTAGTGTTTGGAGTACACTCTTATACAGGACATCGGGAAAGTGAATAAAGGCTTCAAAGGCAAAGACCCCACAAACCAATAACCCCCTCACCACTGTGGCAAACACCTCACCTGTCTGAACTCAGAATTTTCTGGTTACCAATGTCCTGCCCTATTGACTGTGTGAATGCAGCAAGCACTGACTATTTGGGCAACTGCCACCTAGGAATTAGGGTCTTTGACCTAAGTTCATGCTTCAGGGAGCTTCACTCTGTCCCCCTTCCTTCTTGGGCCTTTGAATTTCCCAAACCAGTTCTATAGCTGGCAGATTATTGTTGAGGCCCAAGGAAAGCCCTTGTTTCAAAGAGTGTGGGGAATGTGTGGCTAGTCCTCCAGGATGGAGCCTGGGGGTTGCAGTCTCATTTTCTATGGAAGCCCAGATCTTAACTATGATCACATTCAGTGTTCCTGGGAAATTACATACTTCCCCTTGATCAGATTTGGGACCATTCATGGTTCGCTCATCAGATCTCGGGTTTGCCTCCAATGGTTTCTAAGGTTAATTACATCACATACACTTTATTGGCTTTTTACACATGTCCACATTCCTTTTGAGGACCCTTTGTTGCAGATGGTGGCGGGGAGGAAGGTGTGAGTTCACAACAGCGTTTCCATTACAGCTGTGAGTCCATGTAGAGTTGCCTGCATTGTCTGTTGTACTTAGCCCCACCCCCACCATGTCTATCTTCATGCATTTTTTGTCCCAGTGTCTTATTTATCCTTTTTTTTTTTTAAAGAATCTCTACTTTTTTGACTGGATGTAGTGGTTCATACTTTCAACTCCAGGTTTGGGAGGCTGAAGCAGGAGATTTCAAGTTTAAGACCAGCCTGAGTTACATTAAGACCTTGTCACCAAATAAAAATCAACTCAAGCCACAACAGAACACTATTTCTGCCTTTTGGGAACCAGGAAAAGGCTCACAGCCATAAACATATCTCATCAGTTCTATAAGGTCACTGTAGCTTCCTCATAAACATTAGATATTTTGATGTTTCAGGCTTTGGTTCTGGCAGTTTCTTTGATTTTTTACTGACCAGTAAATTATTTATTAGGTCTGTCATAAAGGCAAACTAAAGCCTATAAATGATATTTATAGCATCACAAAAATCACCCCTCCTATCTGACATCTCAGATGCGGACTGTGGTCCTGATGATGTGACAGGCCTGGACCTTTCCTCCTTCCTCTTATTCTCCTTCCTTTTCTGCTCCTCCTTCTTCCTCTACTTCTCAACAAGGTCTCCTGTAGCTTAGGCTAACCTCAAACTGGCTACATAGTTGAGGATGGCCCCAAACTTGTGATCCTCCTGTTCCCCCTTCCTGAGTGTTGAAGTTTCAGTGTATACCACCACACCCAGCCCAAAAGGTAGTGAGTGCTGGAGTTTTCACTCATGGCTTCCTGCATGCTAAGCCAGTACTCTACCTGAGTTACACTCTTAGCACCTCTTACAGACACCTGATACCTCCAGGCCCCAACTCCAAACTCAATTCCATAGGTTGCAACTCCTTGCACTTCCCTGTCTGGGAGGCCCAGAACATTCCTGTCTATCCTTGGAAATGCAACAGTGTTCAGTCAGTGACTCATTCCAACAGACACTGAGTTGCCAGAGGAGTTCGCTGCAGCGTGTGTGTGTGTGTGTGTGTGTGTGTGTGTGTGTGAGCAGCCCAGGGCCAGCCCTTTGGCATTGCTTTCACTGTGTTTTCCCTTTCCCTTTCTAACTTGCTCAATTAAAGCAGCAAGGCAGAGCCGGCAAAGAAATCAGTGGCTCTCTTCCCGAACATCAATGAAACAAATTTCTCTCTGGGATACCTATTTGTTGTTTGGATATTAGACTGACTGTAATCTGTTTCCATTTTCCGTCTCCGTGTCCCCGCCAGAAGCTAGAGGCTCAGTTGCGGGCGTCCTAGGGCTTCCATTTGGCTGAAGGAGGGGATAGATTAGCTTCCTATTTGCTATGCGGACGCTCCCATCTGATATCCATTAGATGTGTCAGGAAAGCCCAGAAAATGTGTCTCCCCTGGTTATTTGGGGGATAGGAGAGTGACAGAGGGTTCTTGGAGATGGTACCAGCTGCTCTGAAGACACCACCTCGTTCTTCTCTCTGACTCTGGTAACCCAGCATATCCCAAGTTATTTTAGGGTCAAAAGTTATTTTAGGGTCAAGGGATATGGCTGCCAGGGTGTGTGTGGGAGCAGGGTGGGCGGGAGCTACTTTCTGTTGCTGGGGGAAGAGTAGGAGCCAAACTCTTGGTGAGAGGTAGCCATGCTGCATTTGGTGCAAGCACCCAGGAGAGCCTAGAGTTTAAGGTATTCCCATGTATGAGGGAAGCTGACATCCAACGAAAGAAAGAAAACAGTGTTTCCTATCTTTCCTTTGGCTTCTTCCTGGCTCCAGTTCTCTTGAGGAGTGTCTTAGAGCCTAGCCAGTCCTGCCACTCACAGTCCCTGAGAAGCCCAGGCATGGATGCTTGACTACTGTTGTTGAAAGACCCGGATAAATCCAGACCCCTCTAGCAGGAAGAAAAGAGCCAAAAATCTAGGTTAGCTGGTTCAGTGACTCTGTTCCAGGAACTAGCTGACCATAAAGTTAGATTATAATCTTGAGAATAATCTTGAGAAACGGGGAGTTACCCCCTTGTGATTATCACTGGTATTTTCGGAATTTTCCAATGACGCCCTCCCTACCCTCTTTGGGTTGTGGTTTCTTCCCCTAAATAATCCTTCTCCCAGCTACTGGGGGTGGGGGCAGTGAGTTTGTTCCTGCCAATAAACCTCATGTGATTGCAACAAGGACGGTCTTTCGTGTGTTCTTGAAGGATGGGGGGGGGGTCGTGTTATCCCGAGATTTGAGTGAGAGTCTCCCCACTTCGGGGGTCTTTCACTGTGTGCATTTGTGGACAAGGAGGACAATGGAGACCATGTCTACTGTTTGGGTGTATCTGAGGAATCACTTAGGTGGGGCACAAAGTGAGTTCATAGTGTGTCCAAACATTCTTACTCTAGAGTTGCTCAGGATGCTGAGTCTCCTTGTCTATCCAGGGGCCCCTTCCTTCCACACTAACCTTTCTCCTGCTTGCCCACTTTCTGTCTTACCTCTGCCAGGGATACTGTTACCTGGGTCAGGGATAACCTCCCATTAGTTGCTTGGTCTTGCCCTTGTCCTTCCCTGGCAGTGACAGTGTTTTGGGTCTCCCCCATTTCAGGGGGCTGGCTCCTTTTGAAAGAGCATGTCTCTAGTGACATGGACAATCCTTCAGAAGTGACAAGACCTGTCTCTGCATCTCACAACCTGCCACCAGGCCTAAGTGACTTGTCATCTTCTCTTGTCAGTTGCCTCTCCCTCCTTCTGTGCTCCCTCCCCACCGGAGCCATAATCCTCTCTCTTTGATAACACAATTGTCTCCATGGTGCTGAGCCCCTTGCAGCTCCGTGGGGCTCTCTCGCCACAGAGCAGGAAGATAGAAATAACAGTAACAAAAAAAAAACCTTAAAGAAAAGAACAATGTTCATCTCCAGGCTGTTTCCCAGTCCCCTGTGCTGGTGGCGGGGGACGATGGGACGATTCTAGAAGGATGCTCAAGATCTGGGTGAAGGGCACTGTTGCTCTCAGACAGAAGGCCCTGGAATCACTGCTGTTTGAAGTGGGAATATTTATTTCCCTGCTTAAGCAGCAAGCCAGAGAGATCCGGCTCCCAGCCTTATACAACAGGGAAGCATAGGGCCCCACAGCAGGCTGGGGATAGTGTGCAGAGGCTGGCAAGGAGCTGCTGGTCCAGGGGGTGGTCCTATATTACTCCTCCTCAGATGGCTTGAGATTCGGCTGTAGGAGGAGGGATGGGAAAGCAGCGCAGGGGTTGGAATCCCCACCATCTGTGTGTGCCACTAATGGCTTGGTTTGGAATCTGTCCCCACCTCACTGATAGCAGGGCCTCACTGTTTTGTTCATCACAAGGCTTCTGTGGGATCTCCTGGGCTCTGAGCAGGGCTGTTCCTTGAGCCTTTCTTAGATTATGTGATCTGCATACCCAGGGCACCGAGTGAGCCCTTGAAGCCTTGGGTGACTCCCTTCTGAGTCGAAGATTTAAAGAACGGTGTACACATCGCTGCCTTTGCTTACTGCAGAGTTTCCCTAACTTTACTCAGGTTTTGTAAACACCTGGAGGTCTGATTTCAGTGGTTTCAGAAGCTAGGTGGAAATCTCAGCACTGGAGAAATAGTAAGTTCTTGATGACATTGTGACATCCTACAGCTGCCGAGAAGTCACTGTATCTGTTCTCCTCATCTGGGAAGTGGAGGCTGCTCTTAGTTGCTTGGCTGACCTTCCAGTTCTCATAGAATTGTGCAAGGAAATGACAGTTGTGGGGCGATGTAGCCCAATGGTTAAGCACTTGACTAGTGTGCATGAGGCTCCAGGTTCAATCCCCAGTAGGGGGAAAATAATCACATAACATACAAGACAATGGGCAAGCAAGTCCCCTTTGAAGTACAAAATACCTCAGGGGTGGCTTAACCTTTGATGCCCAAGTATATCTACTACACAATAAAAACTGAAGAGGAAGAGAACAGTCTAGCTCCCTACACACCAGTCTCCTGGTCTCCACTTGCTGGACCTTACATTTTCTTCAAACCCCATTGTGACTGCCTATTCCCCATTCCAGACCAAAATAATCACCAGGCATGGTGAACGAAAAAGGATCTTGACGGTTAGGGTTAGGGTTAGGTGCTGGACCTTACATTTTCTTCAAACCCCATTGTGACTGCCTATTCCCCATTCCAGACCAAAATAATCACCAGGCATGGTGAACGAAAAAGGATCTTGACAGTTAGAGTTAGGGTTAGGGTTCATAGAACAAGGTTGTGTTGCAAGCTCAAAAGACGACATGCTTGACCTTGAGTTCCCCTTGAGTCCAGGGAGCCCAGGGAGATGATCAGGAGCTGTCTGACTGAGCAGGGACGGGGAAATTGGGGAGCTCTTGTGCAGAGCCTCATCTGAGATCTGATGCAGGTGCCCTGACATCTTTCCCTGAGGCTGGCCTTGACCAAAGCCAATCTCTTATTGGTCCTGTGAGAGCCAAAGTTGTTACATTTTAAGTTTTAATTACTGTACCTAAGAGATCCATGAAACAAAAATGTCTCTGATTTGCAAGCCCCTTGCTCAAAACAGACAGTTCCTGAAATGCTGGAGGCTATTGTTTATGGGAGATAACAAACCATATGTTTTCACTCCCCTAAACAAGTTTGTTTGACCCATCTGCACCGGATGTGCTAGATCACATGTGGGCAGGAAATACATCAGGATGTATGCTTGCTCCTGATTGAACCTCATGAGAAATATGGTGAATTATGAATTTTGTCTTTTTAAGCTCCTGCAAAACATGTCTTGAGGCCATTTCATGGGAACCCTGGTATGGACCTGGCCAGAGCTCATTCATCAGGTCAGTGTTAAAGTTTGCTTCAAATTTGACTCTATACTGTGGTAACGGTCTTAGTCTATACCAGTGGGTTTTACAGTCCTTCCTAGCAGGCCTTTGTCTGGTCTCCATTTCTGCTCCACCCATGCCTTTCTCTTGCTGGGTATTATCAGTGTGGTGTGGCTGGGCAGGATGGCAGCAGGAGAATTGAGCCTCCTGGCTCTGGGGAATCCTATCGGAGTATTACTATTCCAAGGAGGAAGTCGGTGACTGCATTTTAGACTTGCAAATGTGCTTGGCAAATAGGCTTTGCTGAGAGGTGGGACAGACAGCTGGACTGAGGAGGCCATGACAGCGAGTTTACACACTTGGTGATTTAAAGAGATATTTGCTCCCTCAGAAAGAGGGTCTCTAGGGGACCAATTCCTGGTAAAACATCTTTTTAGCAAATTCAGTCAGCAGTCCTTGCGCTCTACAGTGGAAGCCACTGTCCCTACCTCGGAGGAAGAATGTGCCCAATAACAGGAAGAACTGGGCTTCCTTTTGCCTCTTGAGAGTTCATTTAATCCCCCATTTATCATTCATTGCCTTTGTAGTGTGTGCTGGGTGAGCTTCCTGTGCCACTGCATTTAGCTCTGGGGGCACGACTCTGTGGAAGATGTCCAGTCCATGCTTCCCTCTTCCTTAGAATATGGTCTCTGCTCAGGACAAAGGTCATTGTAACATACTTAGTTGGCTTTGTCAGACCCAGGAGTCCCCAACCTAGACTAGCATGATGGAAATGTCACACAGACACAGCTTGAGATTATCTGGCTCTCTGTGTTTGTTCTCAGCACCATTTCTCTAAGGAAAAGAGCTTTGGGTCACCCACGTGTCCCTGACAATCTGAACAGGACAACTGTTTCTAGCTCATCTGATGTTGGTGTGGATCAAAGATGATTTCTTCCTTAAGACCTGCCACTGCCATCTGCCAGGAAATTGTCACCATAAGTGTGCACCTTCACAAGACAAAATGTGAAGGGTGTCCTTTAATTTGTTTAGTGTGTTGCTTGTACACCTGTATTGTACTGTCTTGCTCAACTTTTCATCATGACCAATCCTATAGCCTATAGGGCAGGGGTTACTGTCAAATAGCTCAAGAGAAGTGCATGTGGTGTAGGAGGTCCTTCTGTATTTGTGTTGCTTTCATTGGTTGAATCAAGAAACTGCCTTGGCCTTTTGATAGGGAAGAGCTTAGATACGTGTGGAAAAGAGAACAGAATACTGGGAGGAAGAAAGCAGAGTAACAGAGAGAGCCACCATAGAGCTGCCAGGTCAGACTTGCTGAATCTTTCCTGGTAAGCCATGACCTTGTGGTGAACACAGATTAATAGAAATGGGTTAGATCAAGATGTGAGAGTTAGCCAATAGGAGGCTAGAGCTAATGGCCAGGCAGTAATTTAATTAATACCATTTTCTGTGTGGTTATTTCGGGGGTTAAGCTAGCTGGGCAGTGGCCCACTCCTCTTACTACATACACGGTGTCAAGCTTTGTCCCAAATGCCTGAGAAGCCCAAATCCAACATCATTTACTAATGGTGTGCATTTGTAGAAGGAAGGAAGGGGAGACATTTATTTGAAACTCTGACTCAAGAGAAGGTTGAAGCACATCTTAAAAGGTCTAATTTTCCTTCCCATCTTCCTCGTCAGTACTTTCCTCTGTTCCGTACCAGGAGGGAATGGCACCACTCAGACCAAAGCAAAATCCAAAACACCTGATCAGGAACAGTTTCCAGCTCTTTGCTTCTCACTACGTCTCAGTCTTTGGGAGAGCTTTTGAAGTCTGTGTTTAACATCCATTGCCTATAGTTTAAAGGATAAAACCTCTGGCCCAAATGCTTTTTGCCCACTTGGGAGGTAATAGGCAAAACAGTGCATTTATTTATAAGAAATGGAAACTTGGATTTTCTTTAAAAAAAAAAATACTGAGTTCTCCTATGGATTCATTGAAGTATTTATATGCTTGTGCATGGACTGTTTATGTGCGTGTGTAAACACACACACACACATGCACACACATAACTGACTGCATCTGTGTGCAGGGGTTGGAGTATGTCAGCCTTGCTTCCCCTGCTGAGTTTGTCTCACCGACCAAGAAACACTGGCCAATAAAAGTGGTGACGATGTCACCTATGATGGGTACTTCTTCCTGTGGGCTTCTTGCAGCAAAATAAAGTTGCTAACTCTGAATCATGTCATTGGTTCCTGACCCCCGTGATTTTGCAAGATGATTTGCAGCTGGGCATGGATTTGTCAGGAGGCCCTCAAATGGAAGGACAAGACTGATGCAGGAGCCCGAGTCAGACAGAGACATTGCCAGACAGAGCATCTTTGATAGACAATGCTTCTGCTTTCTGCCTAAGTTCCCCACTGTCCCTGCTCACATCACCTTCTCAGTGCAGCCCACACTCTAAATTAGAACAGCGCTGAGCAAACGTGCCGAGCCTGGCCAGTAAAGTCAATATTGCTCTGGGGTAAAGCTGCCACCTGGGCTGTGAGACATACCAGGCCCTGGGATCAAGGGACTTGGAAGGACCAGTGTACCACAGTGCTAGAAGGCAGAGTATGGTCACTTGGGTACTGCCTTGTGTCTACTCATTGATCTATTCAGGCATTGGATAAACACTCACTAATCGTCTGTGTGTGGGCTCTGGGCTATGGACTGTGGGGGCTGTACAGATAAATGAGACATGATTCCAGACTGGAAAATTTTCACAAACCAATTGTATTAGTTACTTTTCTCTTTGCTGGGACCAAATGCCTAATGAGAAACAAGGGGAGAGAGGTTGACTTGGTCTCACGGTTTGAGAGTGCACAACCCACCATGGTGGGGAAGGCGTGATTAATTTCATGACAGTGGGAGCACATGGCTGAGACTCCTCACATCTCAATAGATCAGGAAGTAGATACAGGACAGGAAGTGGGTTTGAACCATAAAACTCCAAGGACCACTCATCAGTGACCCACTTCTAGTCATCCTCCACTTGCTAAAAGTTCTACAGCCTCCCCAAACGTTGGCTGAACCACCAGCTGCAGACCCAGTGTTCAAACACATGAGCTTCTGTGGGACATTTCAGGTTGAATTCACCTTCCTAATCATCTGGCATTCCAAGGAATAGGGAGCTCTCCAGGGAATAGGGAGGATTCCTTAGGCACAAATGAGGAAAGGCTTCATGGGGAAGAGGCTGCTGTGTGAGGTTATGGATAGGGGAAGACAGGAGTTTAGGTAAATTTGGAGGAGCCAAGAGGGACTGTTCAGCAGAGCACGGAGGAAGATGGGGAGAAACACAGCTTCCTGGAGTGAGCCCTAAGGTCTAACTGCAATGAGAAATGAGGGGAGAGAGAGAAGAGAGACTGGGGACTGATCAGCAATCAAAATGGTCTCATCAACCAGGATGGCTGTTTAGAAAGAACAATGGAGAATCCCGATGACCTCTGTAGCTGTGCTCACATTTGTCACCATTTTGAGAGGCCTTGCAGCTGGAGATGTCACCTTTGGTGCAGCAGCAGTCATGGCAGTGACAGAGTCCATGCTCTTTTTCAGGAATTCTGTTGAAACCACAGACCCTTCCCTTGACGCTATGCTATGCAAGGATCCATTGGGCAACCTTTTGCTGGCGGAGGGTTCCAAACTGCCTCCTTAGGGCACCTAAGGCTCTGTCTTTTATATCCACCATGCTCCCAATGTTTGTCCGATGAAAATCCACGAGGTTGACTGTGCACGTGCTCACCATCTAATGCTTCACTTTTCCTTCCCTCCAGCCCCATTCAGTTTCTCAGACTGAAATAAAACACAATGGATTCACATCATGGTGAGTGCAAAGCTGCAAATAAACCAATCAAACACAGCTGAGAAAAGAGTGGAGAGATGATTGCTACCTGTGGCAGGGTAAGGAGAACCAAAGAGTTATTTCCATGCTTTCCTGGAACAAAGAAATCCTGGGGATTTTATTTGGGGCCCTATTGTGTTTCTATAGAAAAGCACTTGCAGGGGCAGATACATGTATGAGCATGCTCAATTAAAGCTTACACTCAGCCAGGCGGTGGTGGCACACGCCTTTAATCCCAGCACTTCGGGAGGCAGAGGCAGGCAGATCTCTGTGAGTTCAAGGTCGTAGTTCAAGGAGAGGCTTTAGACACATTTTGAAATGTGCTTGGTTCAAGGTCATCTAGCACATCTTCCAAAGGATAAATGGTGGCTAGGAAGACTGCTGGGAACCATCAGTATGTGCCAAAAGTCTGGGGTGTCTCTGCATGCTCAGAAAGGACACTCTGAAGGTATGTCCACATAGATGGCTGTCACTAAGCGTCACTAAGAAGCCACATCCAGAAGATCTAAGCTCTGGAATATGGATGGTGGGTTAGAATCTTGAAGCACCCACCCTCTCAGTTTCAGCTGCGTTGTGAATAAACTACCTTTTGCAAATCTTTTCTGTGATTGACACCTTGTGTGGTGAGAAGACAGACCCTGTTTAGGAGCTGTGTGTGGAACTGAAACCCCAAGGTACCAATATTTCTGAATCAAAGGAAAATAAGAAAGCTGGAGGAGCTACCTTAAAGCCAAGAAGCTTTTTTAACCTCCCTTTGCCCTCACGCGACATTTTCTCATCTGGCCGTGGAAACTTCTCCCCAGAGCAATGCTGTCACAGTGATCTCCGTTATGCTTGCCTCTAAGCTGTCCCCCCTGGACTCGTTCCTCAGCTTGTGGCCCTGGAGCCTTTGGAAGTGAGACTGCACTGGCAGGTTAGCCCCCTGGCAGGCCTTTGAAGTTAGAAGCTGGCCCCTAGTTCTGACCGTTTTCTGTGTCCAGGCCCATCATGATGTGAATGAACAGCTTCTGCCACTCTGAACTCCACCGTGCCTTCCATACTGTGAGGAACCTTACTTTCTGAAGCCGTGCACCAAGATGAGCCCCCCTCCCTTCAGCTGTTTCTGTCAGAGGTCTTGGGCACAGTTACACGAAGGTAATGATGGCCATGTCTCTAGAGACCTCACCAAGGAACCAGGAAAAGAGGAACTGGAAAAGCAGCTTCTAGTAGAGCAGACTTCACTGTTCTTTTGAGGGCAGTTCTGGGGAGTCACCTGGGAGACTTGCTTTGACAGCAAGGCTCAGGTTTTGAATGAAGGTCAAACCTCCACCTGACCACCTTGTTTGACATTTTGCCATTCCTTCCAGAACCTGAAGGAGTTTTGTCTCAGACCATTGCCTTCTCTTTGGGCCCAGTCACCTCCCCTGAAAACCCTTCACAGCCCTTTGGAAATTACCTGCCAACCTCTCCCACTTCCCTCTCCCTTATGAGGATGGTATTTCACTTTTAACCAATTGAGCATTCTTTGGGTTTTCATACTTTATATGTAAAAATGTACATATATGCACATTAAACAAATGTGTGCTTTTCCCCCATAACTTACTGCATTTCATGTCTATTTACCTAATCATCATCACCATCCTCTTGCCCCCAAAATCTCCCCAAAATATAGCTGTTCTGATTCCCAGGAAATGTGAGTATGTTACCTTTCATGGTCAATGAACTTTTGCATATGATTAAAAGGTGCATATAAGTTAAGATGAGAGATAGCTCTGAATTATTCAGGAGAGGTCCTGTTTGAACTCAGAATTTCTCATAAGAGTGAGACAGGAGGGTCAGGAGAGAGTAGAGGTCTGTGTGATAATGAATACAGAAATTGGAATGATGTGGCCACCAGCCAAGGAATGCTGGCTGCTTGTAGCAGCTTGAAGAAACCAAGAATGCTTTCTTCCTTGAAGCCTCCTAGAGGCTGCGCTGCTGACCCATTGATTTAAGCTGTGGGGCTCATCTGGGACTGAGAATTTTGAGAACAAACCTGTGCTGTTCTAAGCCACTTAGGGGGAAACTGTTCTGCTCACAATTGTGGCATTCAACCTAAGGCCAAGTCATCTAAATTTTCTGTCATACTTCATTTGTCATTTTTTAAGGGGTTATGATGTCCAGTGTTAGGAGGCTGTCCTGACCTCTGACAACTTTACCAATGAACTGAGAACTTGTTTACAGGGTGGTGAGGTCTCAACACCCCATCCCTGCCTGCATCCCCACGCCAAATCCAGGGCCTGGTCTCCTCATTTTGCTTGAAGCTTAGGTTGCTAGAGCCTCCTGAGACAATGATTCAGGAGTATCTCTTAGATGGCAGATACCGGAAGCACAGTAGGAGAGGGAGCTGAGAGCAAGGTTCTGGATAGAACTGCTTGCCTGACTTGCGCAAGGCCCTGGGTTCAATGTCAACACCCCAACCTCAACCCTAAGCCAGCACAGAGTGAGAGAGACTTTTATAGCCACAGATTTAAATAGCTATTGATTAGGCATTAGCATTTAAAAGCTAGTTATGCATTTTAAGTACAAATAAACATGCTCATTTTGAGTACAGCATTTAATGAGGGTAGCAAGCAAATCTTTGAGAGATCCACATGTAGGTCATGTGACCAAACTCGGTTTCAGAAGGTACACACAGATTGTGTTAGAAGCCTGTCCCCAGGACAGACCCAGTAACACATGTCATTTTTGTAAACACACCTTCCTGACAGCTTTGTTGATGTATACTTGCCATACAATAAGCTGTGTGTACCAACACATACCATTTGGTAAACTGACAAATCTATCTTTAAGATTATCTCCATAATTAAATAATAATAATAATAATAAATATTCATCTCACCTGAAAAATCCTTCTGTGGTTTGTAACTTGTCCTTCCTTCTGTTCTCCTGTGTCCCCTCTTGCCTGCTGCCCCTAGGGGCAGCTATGATGTACTTCCTGTCATGACAGGCCAATCTGCATTTCCTAAAACTTAGTTTTAAAAGTGGAACTGTAGAGCATGCATCTTTTTTTTTTGTTTGTTTTGTTTTTTCGAGAAAGGGTTTCTGTGTAGCTTTGGAGCCTGTCCTGGACATGCATCTTTTCTGCCTGCATCTTTCCCTCCCTGCCAGCGAACCCTCCATGTTAGCTTGCGGCTCAACAGTTACCCGGTGCTGTTCCAGTGTGTGTGAGCACTATCGTTTGCTTATCCGTTTTCCAGTTGATGGACGTCTGTGTTATTTTCAGGTTGGGACTATTAGAATCAAGTTTTTATGGATAGTCATGTAAAAGTCTCTATCTGTGGGGCTGGAGAGATGGCTCAGAGGGGAAGAGCACCTACCGCTCTTGCAGAGGATCTGAGTTTAGTTCCCAGCACCTAAGTCAGGCAGCTCACAGCCACCTCCAACTCCAGCCCTAGAGGAATCCACACCCCTCACCTTCATGAGTACTGCATTCATGCATGTATACCCATGCACAGACATATGCTTTAAAATGATGACAATAAATCTTAGAAAAGTCTCTGTGTGGACATAGGTAGGCTCTACAGCAGCCACTGGTTAGACCAAGCTTTTGCTCCAGGGTCAACTGAAAACGCTGAAACAGGAGTCTTTATGTTGAGGTTCCAGCCACAGATAGAACCAAACCGTTAACCTGACTTTGGGAGAAATCCGAAAGTGGGCATGGTCAGAGGCTTCCCTTTGCTTGCTGGCTAAGAGGTCTCATCAGTATGGTACCCCACCCCCACCCCCCACCCCTCTGGGAGCTTTAGCCTTTGCAAAAGGATGGTCACTTTGTAACCCCACCCCTCTGGGAGCTTTAGCCTTTGCAAAAGGATGGTCACTTTGTAACAACCAAAGAGCCTTTTTTTTTTTTTTTCAGCATTCCTCAGTCTTCTCTTTTAATGAAGATGTCTCCTTTGTCCAGCTCACTAGAACCTCCCTTTAGCTGATGGGACAAGATGTTGCCTGACTCAAGAATTGTAGGTAAGATCAGTGGAGACCTTTAAATTCACTTTGATTTGTCTTTTGATGGCCTGGCAGTTGACAAAGAGACCAGAAGGGCAATGCTGACAACCATGATGATCTGATTAGGGAAGCGAGGTGGGGATTCTGACCTTCTGAGGCCTCGTGTCTTCTTGACAGAGCTTCAGGGTGGGAGGCAAGTTCCTCCTGACAGACTCTGCTCGGTTGCATTGAGTGTCTGGTATTCTGGCTGTAGAATTCAAGGTCCATTTGTCATTTGAGAAGGCTCTCGGCCGTTGGCTTTGGAGTCGCTGAGGCACTACTGGAAGGCTGCAGTTCTAAAGGCAACTATGGTTGCATGACGTGGTTGGGGCTGTGCAGCCAGTGTTCCAGGTTTGCGAGGTCCCGTGCATCAACCTCTTCATGCCTTTTCCTTGAGATCTTAGGTAAGGGAGGCCTCAGGGGCCTGACTTGGTCAAATAGAAATTAGAAAATCATCCTCAGAGAATTGGGGGGGTGGGAGTAGGGGGGCCGAGACACAGTTTGATGGTGGGCTTACACCCAGCACTTAAGAGCAGAGAGAACAAGCAGAGCTCTTGCGTGTACGTGCTTGTTGCTCTCTGGCCTGCAGTGTGACTAGGTTCCTCAGCCGTCTGTGACTGTCCTGCAAGGATGGGCTGTAACTGGTGAGCCAAGAAGAAACCCTTTTCGTTTCTTCTTTAAGTTGCATTTGTTTGGGTATTTTATCAGAACAGAGAAAGAAACCAAGATGGCGCTGGGGGGAAAGTGAGGGTTACAGAAGGACATGTGAAGTAGAAGAAAGGAGACAGGTGGGTGGCTGGGTTGGGGGAGGAGACTCCTAAACAAATTCTGCTTGAAAATACTATAATGATGCCTAATACTTTATATGCTAATTTAAAGAAGGATAAATGACCAGAGAGAAATGTGTGTGTCACCCCATCCACAGTTAGTGTACTGGGATTGCCAAGTCTTCCTTACTCCTGACTTTGGGAATGGCTTTGGGTTGGTGGATGCATGAAGTCTTCCATGAATCCCTCTTTGGAGCTGATTAATTTTCATCTTGAATTCCTTGTTAAATATCCTTCCTATTTGAAGTGTGATAGAAACTTTCTCTTGTTTTAGTATTTATTTATTTAAATTTTCTCTCATAAACTGAAATGAAGCTATTATTTGGGGGAGAAGAAGAGTTTAATGTTGTGAGGGAGACTTGCCCTTTGTCTTGCTGGGACTTAACAGTAAGACAGTTGAAGGATTCTTTTATGATTTCAGTGTTAAGGTTAAACCCAGGGCCTCTCTCCATCCCTGGAGTTGTAGGCCAGCCCCAAGAGTTTTTGAAGATAGTTCACAGCCATCAGTTTAACTGGGTGCTGGATGCGGGATAAGACTTCTCTCTTCCCTTTCGCAGGTCCTATTTCTCCTATAGCAATCTCACAGCTGACCAAATCCTATCAAGTCCACCCCCTGCTAACCCTATTATCTGCTTCTCGGTCCATTTCCTTTCTTGGACATGACTTTTAAAAAATTATCATTTAAGGAGCTAGAGAGATGGCTCAGTAGTTAAGAGCACTGGATGCTCTTCCAGAGGTCCTGAGTTTAGTTTCTACCAACAACATGGTAGCTCACGACCTTCTATAATGGGGTCTGATGCCCTCTTCTGGTATGCAGGCACACATGCAGATAGAGCATTCCTACATAAAATACATAAATAAATACATTTAAAATATATAATTTAAAAACTGAGCAAATTAACCATCTTAAATGTCTGTTTAAAAACATTGGCAAGAACCAGCCAGGTAGAGTGGTGCATGTCTTTTACTCCCAGCACTCAGGAGGCAGAGGCAGGTGAATCTCTGTGACTTTGAGGCCAGCCTGGTCTACAGAGTAAGTTCCAGGCCAGCAAAGGATACATAGAAAGATCTTGTCTGAAAACAAACAAAACAAAAAACTCAAAAATCAAAACCCAAATATTGGTAAGAGACTTAATTCATTCTGGTGTAGTGGTGAATGGTCATTCTTGAAACTGCTAAGAAAAATGGGAACTGATTTCAAATTCCTTTCAAGGTCGCATGACTTGGATAAGCCCTTGGTAAAAAAAAAAACTACTTTAATAATTTTTATTTAATGAAGCACAACCAAAAGTTATCAATCAAAACAACAATGTTCATGTGTGTGTGTGTGTGTGTGTGTGTGTGTGTGTGTGTGTGCGCGTGCGCGAACATGCTTCAAATCTGGGTCCTTGCTTTGGTAAAGTCTAACTCACATGCTGGAAAAATGGTTACAAAGGAAATAACTCAAGATGGTGCCTAGTGCTGCTGAAGACCACAGGAAATTTTCATTGGCAATCGTTAAAGCAGGAGCAAAAGTTCTCCATGCTTCTTTACAAATGACACCGCAGAGTTTTGCTCATTTAAATTAACTAATGGATATTCATGAAATATGCAGATCATGTTTAAGTAAGATAAATTATAATGAAACATTCATTGCTGAAGTATATTTACTTTAGCATCTCAGAAAAGGTTATTTATATGTACGAGTGGTTTGCCTACATGTGTGTACTTGTACTGCATAATGTCTAGTGCCCTGGGAGGTCAGAGGAGGCCCTGGAACTGGAGTTATGGATGGTTTTAAGCCACCATGTGGGCGCTGGGAACTGAACTCACAAGAGCACCTATCTTGACTATCTATCTCCAAGTCTCCTGTTTGTGTTTTATGAAGTTGGTGTCTTCACCAACAAACAGCCCAGGCTGTCCTTCTGCCTCAGCCCTGAGTGCTAGGATTATAGGTATGCCTTGCTGGCTAGTATCTTGTTCATTGGTTTATGGAAACTAAATATATTTGGGGTTGCTACTAAACATGGATAATTTACTCTGTGAGGAAGCACACACTGTTGGAAATTATTTAACACATGCTCATGAAATTGTGGTACATGGCAGTTCAAAAATGGCTACTTTAGGTTTAGATGTAGTTTGTCCTAAGGTAGAAGCTTGGTCCCCAGGACGACAGCATGGACATGGTGGAGAGTTAATGAGTAGGATCTAGGCTGAATGTGGTGACATATGTTTGTAATCTCAGAACTCAGAAGGCAGAGTTTGAGGCTAGCCTGCCTGCATAGATTACATTGTGAGATCCTTGTCTAAAAACAGGAAGAGTCAAAGTGGGATCCAATTCAAGGAAATGAAATCATAGGCTGTTGTCACTGGAAGGCCTAGGTGCTGCACTTGAGGACTGAGGTAGTTTTGGTAAAACTAAGTTGCTTTATGAAAAGTAAGCCTGGCCCCTTCCTCCTCTCTGACTTCCTGTGTTACCTTCTGCCCTCTGCCTTGGGGATTCTGTCTCCCGTGACACCTTACTGGAGGCGGAGCAGATAAATCTATCCAGACTTTGGCTTTCAGCCTCTGGAACTAGGAGCTAGGTAAACCTCTTTTCTTCATAAAACATAGAACCTCAGATATTTTGTTATAGCAAAGACAGCCATTAAGCTAAAGTAATTTGAATCAATGTTTAGTAACCAAGACTCAAGTAAAAAGAGAAGAAACAGCATGAATATTCAAAGAAATATCACAGAGTTGTAGAAGGTTCGTGGAAGAATCTTGCAAAAGGAATTTACACATGTCAAAGCTGACTAAGATGAGAAGGGAATTATTGATAAGTTCTTCTAAAAATTGAGCATTAATATCAAAAGAACGCTATCATAAAACTGGAATGTGTTCTATGCTATGAAATGGCAAGATTTTCTTGGGAGTGTTGATTTGTTCTCAAAGAGAAATAGTGGTATTTTGTCTTTTAGGTAGCAAGTCTAGGAATCAAAGATAATTGTTTCTTGTGCTTTGCGTTTTTATTAGCTCTTTGATTGCTTAAGAAAAACAAATCTCACCGATAAGAGTTGACATCTGTCTATCACTATGCTACTTTTCCTGTATTTGCTCTGAAAGTCTTTTGTCTCTTTAGTTTGGGTTCATAGCAACTCTGCAATCCTTTTTTTTTTTTTTTTGAGTGTTGAAAATGCTTAAGAAAAATTTTATGGTACTGGAGCGACATCTCAGTGGTTAAGAGAGCTTGCTGCTCTTCCAGAGAACCTGAGTTCAGTTTTCAACTCCCACATCAGGTGGCTCACAACTGCCTGTAACTCCAGCTCCAGGGGATCTGATGTCACACTCTGACTTCTGTGGGTGCCCATATCCATAGCGCATGCACACACACACACACACACCTACCTCATCTTTAGGAATGTTTGATTTGTAAACTTTGTTCTGTCACAGTTTTATATATGCACATAATGCATTCCGCTCCCTTCCCACTCCACTCATTTCCCTCACCTCTCTACCAGCCCTCATTCCCCACAAGCTTCTTGTCTCTATTTACTAATTTTTTGTTTCATTTAGTGTCCACAACATTAAACCAGGACCATCCGTGTGGTCTTGAGTTTGGAACTAATACCAGAGCCTGGTAGGGTCACCAGTGGCTATACAATTGAATATGATGCTGTCCCCTCTCTCAGAACCTGTCAGCCACCACTAAGTCTGTAGCATGTGACAAGCCTCGGGAGTCCACTTCATGCCCTACTTTCTTTGGTTTCTTTATTTTGTTAAGGTTTTGTGTGTGTGTGTGTGTGTGTGTGTGTGTGTGTGTATTTCTGCTTACATGTACCTGTGTACAGAAGTGGGTGTTGTATTCCTTCTAGCTGGAGTTACTTGTAGGATTCCCCCTCGTTACATGGGTGCTGATATCTGAACAATGTTTCCATGATTGTCCAACCAGCACACTTAGCTACTGAGCCATATCCCCAGCTCTTCTCTTTGTGTGTATTAGGGATGGAACCCATGGCTTTGGTCATGCTGATGAAGTATTTACCTGTTGAGCTACATCTCCATCCCGACTTACTGGTTTTCAGATTTGAAATTATTAGTATTATTTTCTACTTTTGTACTGGACTAGATGGTGTATTCTATATTTCCACAACTTAGACTCCGCCCCACCATGAATCCTTAAGAACAAAACCTGTTCTGTCATTGAGGTCCTATGGGTTGAATCTGGTCAGCTTGCATAAGTTTCAATGAACCAAGCGATAAGCCCCATGCCTGATGTGTGAACCACACAGAGACATTACCCACATACCCAGTTCCATAGTCAGACACTCAAACTGTAAACCAGGAGGAGAAACTGTCAGCTGCCTGCCAAGGAGGCTTTTCCCCAAGATGTTGGAACTTGGGATAGGGAGACCTGCCTCCCAGTCTCTCTTGCATGTGTTTGCTCCTTCCTACATCAGAACAGTGCTGGAGTTAGACTTTCATAATCAGTAGCTCTTAGGAGATACAATGAAATATGGAGGATGCAACTTCCAGTCAAATTCTACTAGAAGTCCCTTGTAATAGCCTCAGACTGCCCTCTCAGCCTGCTTTATTTGAACCTAGCCATGCATGGCATCTGAGGTAACCTACTGTTTGAATGAAGAGAACACTTGGAAGCTGCTGGCAATTCTTGTTGCACAGAGATAAAGGCACCAGGTGAGCTGGAGATGTAGCTTGGTTGGTAGGTACTTGTCTGTCATGGGTGAGGTCCTGGGTTTGATCCCCAGTGTAATGATTTCTGTCCCTTTAAGAGACAAGCCACACCCACTCCCTCCCTGTCTTCAGCTGCAGACTCTGGCCTTCTCTCTCTTCTGTTCCTTCTCTCTGGAGAGGCAGCTGTGCTTCTTCTTCTCTCCCCTCTTTCTCCCTCTCTTTCTCTCTCTCTCTGTCTCTCCTCTTCTTCTTCCCTTCCCTCTTTCCCCTCCATAATCCACCTAATAAATGTTTAACTTTACTCTACCTGGGTACCTGTCTGGTCTCATGCACCCGCCACTGCCTGGCCGCTGCCGCCATTGCCACATGACTGGGGGCCATTGGGGGCCCTGCCACCCATCGTCACATGGCTGGGGAATCTGCGGGGACCTGCAGCAAGCTGCCAGGGACACCCCCCTCCCCGTTAAAAAGAACAACACCCAGCACTGCATAAAACTGGGTGGGCATGGTGGTGCATGTCTGTTTTCCCAGCAGGAGGGTCAGAAGTTTAAGGTCATCCTCAGTTACATATCCCTAGATGCAATACATAAGACCCATTTAAAATATAAATAAACAAAAATAAAAATAACAATAAGAAGAAAACAAAAATTAAACAAATAAAACCCTTTCAGATATTCTAAAGACTAGGTTGTAAAATTTAGCATCTACTCGGGCAAGTGGGCAAAGTCCTCACCCAACTTATTCTTTGATCTATTTGATTTGAGGGGGGTTTGATTCCAAGACACCCTGGGTATGAAGCAAATGCCAATCTCTTGGTATTTTCCTCCTGACACTCATGAGAATATTATCTCTGGAGTGCTGCGTTCTCTCAACAGTTTTAAATGTCTGTATGCAGCCATCTGTCAAATGTCAAATGGTCACTCTTTGTCTGGATTGACAAAAACTCAAACAAATGTCTGATCAGAAAGACCCCACAGCCTGTGATTGACGTGTTGAGAGCAGAAATTCAAAATAAAGCTGAAGTGTCTATGTCTGAAGTTTTAGTCTCTTGGGCAGGAGCCAGATCACGAGAGAGGACCTGACCTGTAAGATCTCTAGGAGGCCATTGATGGGGCTAGGCTTCTCCACCAGACCCAACCCAGCAGGCCAAAATAGAGTCTCTGGTGCTGAGGTTTTAGCCAAAGTGCTGAAATTAAATTGATTATCTGATTCCAAACAAACTAGGAAAGCGAAAGGGAACAGCCAAAGTCACAAACGAGCCACCTTTGAGTGGCATGCTGAGGTTCCTCTCTGTGTTTGTCCAATTCTAGAATTGCAAATAAGGTCAGCACATACCTTTATGTGGTGGTATTGTCTTCCATCCCCCAAGCCTCAAACCCCCCAGCCTGGCTCCTTCCACCACCTCCCTCTCAGGCTCACTATGCTATTCCAGCTGCTCTGCAGTCTGGGCACCTGCCTGTCTTTGCCTCTTGGGCGTTGGGATTGGAAGCGTGCACCTGCACTCCCACCTGTGATGCCATCTTTTGAGAAAGGGAGAGAATAGCTGGACCCATGGCAGGTGCATATTGGTTTGTTTGGAAACCTCTTTGCTCTTTTCCTTTGACCTCCCACCAGCAGTGCACCAGGAGTTCTTTGCCAACACCCCCATTCAGCACCCTCCTGGTTGGTGTTTTCACGTTAGTTATTATGGTTGATACAGAGGGGTATTACCAGAGCCTTATGGCGAAAGCCCCAAGCATCTCGAAGGACTAGACTCAGCCGCCCATCTCTGTAGAGCAACTACTGATGAGCAGTGCTGGAGGAACAATGATTTAATCAAGAGGCTCACACTGGGAGACAGAGAAAGGGTTTCAGATACTTCATCTTCTGACAATGCCAAGCTTTCACTGTGGGTTTAGCTGCTTTGTGCTCCCAAGGAATCAATTTCTTCCTATCGGAAGTTACTAAATGCCTTCGGTGTTCTATGGTGAGATATGGTAGTATCTCATTATAGTTTTAATTACATTTCAGTAATGAGCATCTTATCATGTGCTTGCTTGCCACTCACATATCTCTTTCATGTGGTGTCTTCAAATCTGCTCATTTGGAAAGCCAGGTGGCACGTGCCTTAGGAGGCTGAGACAGGAGGACCATGGGTAAAGGAGGGCCTAGTTTCACAGAAAGTTCCATCATAGCCTTGACTACAACGTGACTCTCTGTTTCAAAAGAAGATTTGCTTTTTAGCCTAAAATGTGGTCTATTTTAGTGAATGTTCCATGCATTTCTAGTAAGATTATAACATTCTCGGGCTTCTTATTGATTTTGTGTATATAAATTATTTATTAGTGAAATGAGATATTGAAGTAATTATTATATTGTATCTGGACCTATGTGTCACCAATGATGTTTGTTTTATGAAATTGGGTGCACTGGCACTTGGTGCATATGTCTGTATGACAGTTGTATCTTACTGATGCATATTTCCTTACATTTTGGATGACTTTTCTGCTCCCTGCCGCCCACCATGTGCTGCTGGATCTAGTGTGGCATCTTCTGTTTCTGCATACTTTTCAGCTGTTTGATTTCTTCTCTGGTGGCTTACAATGCTCTTCAGTCTTTCTCTTTGAAACAGAGTCTGTCCTTCATTGCATCGCAGGGAGGTAGCTTCTAGTCCACTAACATACCCCAGAGGCTTCAAAAATGTTTCTAAAAAGCAAAAGGTTTGGTTCTGATGACGTTCAACTTATTAATTTGTTTTGTGGATTGTATTTTTGGTGTCATAGCCAAGAAATCTTTACCCATTTTCAGGTCACAAGATTTCTACTGTTTTCTTCTAGGTGTTTTATTGGGTTTGGTTTTGCATTTATGACTATGATTTACTCTGAGTTATTTTTGTACTTGTTTGGATGTGTAGATCAAAGTTAAATTTTTTGAGTATGGACATCCAACTGTTCGAGCACTATTTGTTGAAAATTCTGTCCTTTCTCTATGGAATTGCTTTTACACCTTTGCGAATGTGGGGGAGAAAACAGCAATATCTTTTTCTCACTCATTGTTGGGTTCACAGCTGTGGCACCTATATTAAAAGACAGATTAACAAGGGAAAAACATGGAGACTTTCTTTTTATAGCTGGATATGTCACATGCCACGGGAGCCTTCCAAGATGAAAACTATATGACAAAGGAATGAAATATGGTTTTATTTTGTTTTTAACTGAGTTTCAAACATTTATTTATTTTTGTAGTGCTAGGGTTTGAACCCAGGGCCTTGTATACTCTGTCAAGCATATTAGTACTGAGGCCAAACTCGTACATTTTTGTGCTTCTGTCTGTGAGGCTGGTCTGTGCACAGAAGTGACAGTGTGGACAAAGAGGATCTGATAAACATAACCAAGTGGGGGACCCCAGCAAGGCTGTTTTTTCTCCATGCTCTTTCTTGTGCCCTTGTGTCTCCGGAAAGCAGGAGATATCTTTTCTCCATCATAGTGCGGTCTATTTCTTCATTTTAGGAATGAAAGTCCTGTGTTCCATTGGAACCTCCAGCTCTGCATTCTAGGTGACTTTGCAATTTCCTCCCCTGGTGCCGCCAGTAGCCCAAGCCTAAGCATTCAGTGTTTGACCATATTTGGGCAGAAACCCAGCCTGTGACAGACACTTCATCCCCCCTTGCCTACAACCTATATACTGTCCCTGTTGAAGTTCAAGTGCGTGGCGTCTCCAGCCTTATCTCTGGGACTGGAGAACCCGCCCTGGAATAGCTTTGCTCAAATAAAACTGTTCTACTTTTTCAGTTCAGCTTGGTCTGGTTTATTGTTTTGGCAGAGAAATTCATTATGGGGGGGGGAACCAGAAAGTTTATTATCCTGCAGAGATCATAAACATAGACCAGATTTTTAATATACCTATGTTAAATGTGTCCAATATATCTCAATAAGCTTATAGATGATACTCTTTGTACTTTTTAAGAATAAATTATCAGTCAGGTGGTGGTGGCACATGCTTTTAATTCCAACACTAGGGAGACAGAGGCAGATGGATTTCTGTGAGTTTGAGGCCAGCGTGGTGTGCAGAGAGAGTTCCAGGACAGCCAGGACTATGCAGAGAAACTGTGTCTTCAAAAGCAGAGAGAGAGAGAGAGAGAGAGAGAGAGAGAGAGAGAGAGAGAGAGAAAGGAGAGACCCTAATGATCACAGATGGCCATGATTAGGCCTTTGAGTAGGAGAGATAGAACATGGTATTATAGGTAACAAGAGAGGCTTCCTTTCAAATCCATAGAGGAGTTGTGCTTTGGAGACAGCTGCTATCTATAGGAAGAGACAGATACCTTGATTCCAGAAGAAAAAAAGGGAACACTTCTGACTCTTAAAGGTTTTCAGGGATAGGGCAACCTTTGTACCACATGATCTGGCCTGACCTGTGTGAGAGTTCTTAAGGCAGCTGCAGAGGCATGAGGAGGAAGGGAAGAGAGGCTTGGTGTGACCTTAGCTGGGGTCATGGTTATTCATGGCAAGGGGGCATACTGCCATCCATGTATACGAATCAACAAAATGCCTACAGACAAAATGGCTCTAGATGTTTTATAGGGGTGGAAAGGACTAACACACACACACACACACACACACACACACACACACACACACACACACACACAGAGTTCCCTCCTGCAGACCCTCCCAGAACTGCTTTGTCTGGCTGCAAGGGGAGCTGGGAAGTGTAGTCTTTTAGCAGGAAACTATAAACCTGCCCTGAACACCAAGAGTCACACAGGCAGGACCATAAACGTATCTTACAAGGTGTGTGTGTGTGGTGGGGTGGTACATGGACATGGTACAGCATGCTTTCTTATCCACTCTGTCTGCAAGAGAGAGAGCTGCAAGGGAGCCTGGTGTGTCCGGGAGAGGCAGAGGCAGCTAGAGGGTCCGGGATGTAGCAATGACAGGGGCCACTCGTTTTCTATGTAGGAGAGCCGGACTTGGCTGGTGTGTGGCTCATGGAACATGACAGTAGTCAGGCTGCCTTTTGAACCTCAGGCAGCCACGGGTCTGGGTGTATTTTTGGCCTCTCATGTCTTCTCTGCTTAGGGCCTGGGGTCTCTAACAGTAAGGTCAGAGCGCTCTCCACCTCTGCTGTTATCTCAAATGCCAAAGGCGCCTTAGTTTGGTAGAGTGTCTTGAATCTCATCAGTGTGTGTGTGTGTGTGTGTGTGTGTGTGTGTGTATAGTGATTCAAATTTTTAAATGTTTCGATTCAGTCAACAACCCCACACCTATGAACATACAAGTGACCTAATTAAACTCAGCCGGTTTAAAAAAAAAAAAGAAAAAAACCCAGGAAAGTAGGAGGGGTGTGTTGTGAGGAAAGATTCCTTAGGGAGTGTGAAAAGGATACAAGAGGAGAACTGGGGGATAAATATAATCAAATATATTATGTATTGTATTATATATAAAACATTAAAGGAGAAATAAAAAATATTGTTAAAAATGTACTCTTTCAAGTGTAAATGATTTTCTGAAAGTCTCATGTTGTAGACGTTCTAAGGTTTTTTTTTTAAGTTTCAGTCAACAAATGATTATAAATAAGCATAATAAAGTTACCTGTCAACTCTTTGTGTCAATATTTATGAACTCACAATTGTTTGCTCTTATTAGTACCTTGACTAAAATGAGTCCGGAACACCACAGTCAGCTGAGCCTTGGGGGAGACTTACCTCAGCATTTTATAAATGCTGCCCAGTAAAGTTTTGATATTAAACCTCCAGCCTTTTCCATCCCTTTAACCCTCTCTCTTCTCCACCTCACAATTTGAGCCACAACTGGGCTTTCTCCATGCGCTGCCCCAAGGGCAGGGACCATACAGAGAGAACAAAGGGTCCCTTTCTTGCCTTCTGAGCCCTTAAGTAGCCTTTTGTAAATCTATTGTAGAGGCGATGGTATTGAGAGCCACAGATTTCAATTTTAAGGGCAAGGTGCTTGAGAGAAAAAAGGGTATTTTTGAATTTCAAAAGCATGGCTTTAAATATCAAAAGCCAAAGCCAGAGGGCTCAGAGCACAGATTTTATATTGTAAACCCGACTGTGCAAGAGACAGGCTCTCTCTCAGTCCCCACATAGATAAGATATCTGCCCAAAGAGAAGAGTGATGTAGGGGAGAGAATGGAACTTGATTCTAGTTTTAACTGGTGAGTCCTTGGGGAGGGGATGGAGGCACGGTGCCACTAGGCTGCAGTGGCTGCAATGCCGCCATTGATGGAAATCCAGACAGATTTGGTGCAAGGGGGTCCTTAATGAGAAGGGCTGTTGGCTGACTGCTATCCAGAGTGCAGGCTTGTCCCCAGGTCCATACCTCACTGGAAGCATGAAGACAATTTAAAGTATATAGGCCTGAAGCATCTTCGGCGGCTTCTCGGTATCCTCAGTCCATAATAGGTGGCAGGAAGAGGTCACAATTCCTGCATCTATCGCTGCCAAGAAGGACTTGGCTGTGAGTGCTGATCGCCTGTAAGTGGTGTTTGCATTGAGACATAAAAAATGCGGGGTCTGATAAGAAAGGGAGAACATCCTTTGTCTCTCCTACTGTAAGCCTTCTGGAGACTGGTCTAATGTGGACGGGGACTAGAAGCAGGTGAGGCAGTTTGAGCGACAGGGGCCCTGGAAACAGTTCCAACTCTTGTCCTTGCTTCTGTTTTTCTGAAGGCCAGAAAGGCCAGAAGTTTTGGAGTGCTCTGGTTCCTGACCTTGGTGTTTGTTACAGTTCTCCTCTCTTGTCCACAGCTGTCTTGGAAGCTGTGTGAAGGGCTGGGATTGACTCATGAGTGGGCCAGCTGAATAGACCAGCTCACCTGTATGCTTCAACCCAGCAAAGCCTATTAGCCTTTCGGCAACAGGATCCCAGTGGATTTAGAAAAGAGTTTTGACATCAAATCAAATGGAATTGTGGTTATTACCTGTGGTGGCGCGTAACCAAAGCAGGAACCACATTGTTGTCCAGAAGCCACATTGTTAGACACCCTCCCCTTTGCCTTATTAAACTCCTGAACCGGTGATACATGGTTGCCTTCTTGCCTTATAAAAATGTGTCTTCCTAGATGCCTTGGTGACCCCCCCCTTCCACATATTGTATTCTTGCACTTTCTTACCCCACAGGCAGCTTTGATCCCTGGGTCCCCCACTCTTCTGTCCAGGTGCTAACGGTCAGTTGCCTCAACAGCTGTTTGCTATTAACCCTACCCCTTCCCCACAAAAGGAAATGCAAAAACCAATGAGGGGCTGCTCTCTGAAATCCCGACTTTGGGAGAGGCAGCTGCCTGGCCAATTCTAAACACAGCTTGTTATAACCACAGAGTTGTGGAATTTTTTTTTTTCTCAGGTCTAACATTGATTTGAGTAAGAATGGCTCCCATGGCTCATAGATTTGAATGCTTGGTCACCAGAGAGCAGCACTATTTGAAAGGATTGGGAGGTGTGGCCTTGTTGGATGGAGGAAGTGTGCCACTGGGGTTGGGCTTTGAGGTTTCAGAAGCCCAGGCCAGGTCAGAGGCTCTTGTTCTTACTGCTGCCTTCAGATCCGGCAGCTACTATGTCTGCCTGCGTGCTGCCATGGTCCCTGTCATGAGGATAATGGACTGAACCTCTGAAACTGTAAGCAAGCCCCAATTAAATGATTTCTTTTTATTAGAGTTGCCGTGGTCATCATGTTTTGTCATAGCAGTAGAATGCTAAGACATTACCAAACACCCTACATTTGAGAGGGAAGATTGCGTTTGTGACTTAACTTGCTACTAGAGTGTTCTCTTGGTGTTTTTTCTATTGCTGTGCTAAGACAACATGGCCAAGGCAACTTGTATAAGAAAGAGTTTACTGGGGGCGGCATTTTAAAGGATGAGTCCATGGCCATCATGGTGGGGAGCATGGCAGCAGGCAGGTGCCGGAGCTGTAGCTGAGAGCTTACATGTTGAGACAACAACCACAAGGCAGAGAGAGAGAGAGAGAGAGAGAGAGAGAGAGAACTAACTGGGAATGCTGTGGGTTTTGGAAACTTCAAATCCCATCCTCAGTGACACATGTCTTTCAACAAGGCCACACCTCCTAATCTTTTCTGAGCACTACCACCAACTAGGTTCAATCATTCAAATATATGAGGCTATGGGGACCATTTTCATTCAAACCCATCACAGACATCTTCTTTAGCTTCTTCATAGATGGGATCCTTTGTGGTAGCAGAGTGTGGTCTAGGAGATGTCAAAGTCCTTGTGGCCCTATCCATGATCATATCTGTGTATCCTATAGCTCTCATTGCTTCCTGTTTGAGCTTTGTATAATGGATTCTGTCTCTTTAAGAGCAAGCCATGCCCACTCCTTGCCAGCCTGCAGCCTGCCTGCAGCTAGATTTCTCTCTCTGTCCCTGCTCTCTGAAGAAGCAGGTGTGCTTCTTCTTCTCTCCCCTCTTCACCCCCCTCCTTCTTCTTTCCCTCTCTTTCTCTCTCTCTCCCCTCTTCTTCTTCCCTTTTCCCTCCATAATCCACCTAATAAATGTTTAACTTTACTATACCTGGGTCACCCGTCTGGTCTCATGCACCCGCCGCTGCCTGCCTGCCACCGCCACTGCCACCACCATTGCCACGTGGGCTCTACCTGCACAAGCTGCTGGGGACTTGCCACCATTGGGGACTGCCTGTGTAGTCTCGACCCACACAAGTTGCTGGGGACCTGCCACCATTGGGGACTGCCCGCGTGGTCTTGTGCAACACACGGGGACCCACAGCAAGCTGCCGGGGGACCCCCATAACCAAAAAGAACAACATTTGGAGCCGTGACTCGGATAGGCTCTCCTGTTCCAGTTATTCTCCAGGGACTAGGTTCCTGAACCAGGTTTTTTATTGGTGAGTCTGCCATGATTGCTTCCCTTAGCTAAGATTATGTTTGGACTGACCCAGGGTCACTCCGCCCACATTAGCACTGCACACTCTGTGCGGTGCATTCGACTGGGGACCCAGGGTCCTTCAAATTCTTCTTTCTCTTTTCCATTTCTTTTCCTTTTTTTCCCCTCACCGTAAAAAGCTGCTTGGAGCAGCCTCTGACCTCTTTGGCTTCCAGTCGCCTGGACTGGATCCAGTCAGGCTTTACCTTCCCACCCATAGGTCTAGTTGGGGGATACCCCTCATGGGTCTTGGAAGGTCATGCTGATTTGCTGTTTCGCGGGTTTACACGATTTTAGCTGTTAGGTAGCGAGTTTTATTCTTTTCCAATTCCAGCCATGGCTTGTGGCATGGTGCGGCTTCTTCAATTCCAACCTTTTGCTCCTCCCTGCGGCTTATGGCATTGTGGCTTAGCAACAGGGCAGATCATGCCTCTAGGTCTCTCTTATTATTAAGCTTAAAATCCCTGTAGCTCAAAAATTATGGCTTTTAGCTACAACGTGTGGCTATCGCCATTTTGACTGGGTCAAGTGACTTTGTCGCCATCTTGGCTGAGGGCCAGGTCAGGTGACCAGGTTCCATCATCTTTATTGAGGTATTCCTTGCCTGGTTCTCCACTATTTACTCTCTAGCCTGGTCAGGTGATCAGGTTCTCCCATCTCTACTGAAGTATACCCTGTCTTGTTCTTCGGTTTACTTATGTTTTTGTCTCTAAATTCCTCTTGCTGACTCTGTTGCATGAGTGTTTTATGTGGTGACATGCCTTTGGTAGGGCCCACCAAGGCACCCACTTCATCCAATTCCTGTTCACTCTCTCTGTGTGTGTTCATACATGTAACTTAAACGCACCTATGTTTAATGTTATAATTGTTCATTGTATCTCATTTCAGATTACAAAAACAGTAAGTCTCATGTTTTAAAACTGATATGTACTTTTAAGCTTCTTACAATACATTAAGCTGTTCTCTAATATTGTCAGTTCTGCCATTACCCTTCTATTGCAAGCAGTTTTCTTCTTTCTGTCATTTTACAAGTGTAAATCTTACCTGTTACGTTGAGAGCCAATGCAGTCAAGCTCAGACCCAGCTCTCCAGGCAGATTCTAAACTGTAGTTATACCTAATAAACAGCCCTCAACTGCTCAGAGATCTAGGGAATATGGCATTTATTAAAAAAAAAAACTTTTCATAACCAAAGAGACAGGTTGGCTCTCAACAGCACTCTACTTCCTCCAAAGAAGACAGAAGACAAATGAGCATACAACAACGTCCATCCACAGTTCGCTTCACCACTGGGCCTGGGCAAAGCTGCCCTTCATCTAAGCTGAAGATCTCCTGATGTGGACAGAATTGCTGGAATTGACAGCCTAGCTGCTCCGGACAAGGTAGGCCTGTCTTCCTACAGATTTCTTAGCCCACAGGATCTTCTGGAGCCTGGCAGGTCCTATGCTAAACAGCAAAAGGCAAATGCAACCTTCAGCGATCATGGAGGACCCAAAAGAGGAGTAGCTCTGGGTGCCAACCAAGTAAGTTCTCTGTCATTTTTTTAATCATTAACTCAAAATTTTATCCTCTCCAAAGATCTCTGATGCAGTCTGATAGCTGAGAGGCTTTGTCAGTTTAAAAAGACACCCTCACTAAACAAGTTTCAGATCAAATTTCTCTCTCATGATGCCTTCCATTGTCTTAAAAATACTTTTCATTGTGCAAAAATATCTATTACAGTCATTCTAACATAAATATGCTACTGTTTATACAATGTATATGTCTAAAACTTCTGTTTTCACAAACCCAAAGAATTCTTGTGAGTTCCAGAGAGCCGAATTAAAGGATCCAGCTTAAACAGGTCAGAAACACACCCCCTCAATTCCCTGGTCCTAAAATGTTTTTTTCCTTAATTTAACTCTGTTCTTTGTTCTGACAATACCATAAACAGGTGTAAGAGACACCAGACATTTCCATGCACAAACACCGGTCAGGAGCAAAGAGACCAGCTATGCCAAGATGTGGCCAGCACACAGTCATCTCAGGTTCCCCCCCCCCAAATAAAAAGACGATGCCCACAAATAAGCCGGAAGCAGCCTTGAGAATCTGCCACCCCAGTTCCTTCAACCTGTGGTGCTTAATTCCCCCGCTTTTTATTATGAAAAAGAGCTGGGAATGTAATGGATTCTGTCTCTTTAAGAGAAAGCCACGCCCACTCCTTGCCTGCCTACAAGCCTGCCTGCAGCTTGTAGATTTCTCTCTCTCTGTCCCCGCTCTCTGAAGAAGCAGGTGTGCTTTTTCTGCTCTTTCCCCTCTCTCTCCTTCTTCTTTCCCTCTCTTTCTCTCTCTCTCCCCTCTTCTTCTTCCCTTTCCCCTCCATAATCCACCTAATAAATGTTTAACTTTACCTGGGTACCTGTCTGGTTTCACGCACCCGCTGCTGCCTGCCCACCACGGCCGCCACCGCCACCACTGGAGACCCGACCACATGTTCTTGACCCTGGGGACCCACAACAAACTGTGGGGACCCCCTAAACCAAAAATAACAACACTTTGACCTTTGTAGATAAAAAACCTGAGAAGATGACTTATGTAAGAAAAAAACCGAGGGAATGACTTTTATGTTTTCTAATTGCTGTATAACAAGTTAGTACAAGCTAAATGTCATAAACAATAACCATTTTTTTCCTCCAGTTTCCATGGACCAGGAGTCAGGATATCTGCTCAGTTCTGATACTGAGGTATCTGTGAGGTGCGTTCACAGTTTGAGCCCAGAGAGTTCTCTTCACAGCTGTTGAGGAATTCAGCTCTTGTGGTAGTAGAATTGACAACCCCATTTTCTTGCTCCTCACCGGAGAGGAGTTTTATGTGGTGTTAGCAAGCGAAGGTGCTGGCTGCTCACAGATCAAAGGCTGGTATTATGAAGAATCAAGCTCATTCAAGCAAAGGTAGACATCTCAAGAAAGCGGAGGGCTGTTGGCTTCCAAGTTCCCTGTTGGAGAGCTCAGGGTACAGAGAACTTTTTATAGGGCAGGAAACGGGGTTGCAGTGGGATGATGGTCAGGAGGGCTTGTGTGAGAGGGGGGGTCTTTGTTATCCGGGGTATCTCTATTTTGTCTCTCAGGACAAAGCATCACAGGCAACTTCAAATTCTCGAGAAGATTTTCTCCTTTCTTCCCTTCCCTTCTCTCTGTGTAGATGTGTGTATGTTTGTGTGTCCCTCCTTCCCTTCCCTTCCTTTATTTTCTGTGTAGATGTGTGTATGTATATGTTTGTGTGTATGTGTGTCCAGGTGTGCAGGTACATGTCTGCTCGTGTGTAGAAACTGAAGTCAGATGTCTTCCTCAATTGATTTTCCACCTCAGTTTTTGAGACAAGGTCTTGCACTGAACTTGGAGCTCACTGGACAACCAATCTAGCCAATTGGCACCTCCCCAGTGCTTGGGTTGTAGCTGTGTACCACTCACTGTTGGCACGAAGGACCTGAACTCGGGCCTCATGTCTATGTGGCAAGCACTTTACTCCCGAGTTCCCATCCCCATGTTCCTTGAGAAGGACTCTTTGCTTTTCTGCCAGTTAAACCTCACAGCAGTTTACATTTAACTGATGCCCAGGATTGAAGGCTAAGGCATTACAAAGGTCACCAGATGTTCTGGGCCCTGTACATACAAAGAAAGATTATTTAAAAATGAACATCTTTACCGTTTAGGTGGGGCTTCTCTTTAGAATGTAGATGCTGAGCAAAAAGGAAAGGATGGGGAGCTGTGAGGGGATGCAATCTTTTAGAAAAAGTACTTATCAAGGACTATCCCCAAAGGCATGCTTCAGTACCCATGTAGGGATAATTATCTGCTCATATTTAAGGTCTGGTCCCATAGTCCCATTAGAGGACTGCATAGGGTTTTGACAGCAGGAGGTAGAATTGAGGGGATTAGAACTCTACCTGTCAAGGACATTGAGCTATAGAGTATTTCCAGGAAGGACTAAGAATATAATCACAGACAAAGGGAGCTTGCACTTGCTGAATGAATCATAAACAGTGGGAAACAATAATAAACTGTTATGATTGCATCCCATGAGTTACTCTTGTTCAGTGATGTAATTACATTCACCATGACAATGTGCACTTGGGCTTGGGTTTTACGAGGTTGCTGGATCTGGTAAGCTCCAGGAACCCAATGATCCTGCACAAACAGTGGGAGCTTTGGCATTCACTTTGAGTTAACATGATCACCAATCTTAACAGTTATCTTGATGGAATTAACACAGCTAGGAAGTTAGTGATGGGTATCTTTGTGTGTGCCTATGAGGCTGTTTTCAGACAATTAGACCATGGGGACTCTGACTAAACAATGAAGTCATCCCTTGATGGCTTCAAAATTTGGTAGTGCTATTGGAAGGTGGTGAAATGTGGGAGGTGGGGCCGAGTTAGAGGAAGTATATCAGTTAAAAGTGTGTCTTAGGAGACTGTGTCTCTTTCCTGCCTTTCCACCTCTTTCCGACTGCCACATTATAAATAGCTCCTTGTCACAATGGATTGGACCTTCTGAAACCAGGAGCAAAAGTCAATCTTCCTCATGTTGCTTTTCTCAAACATTTGGCCCAGCAACACTAAAGCTTGATGAATAGAGTTGGACTTTGGGGAACTCATTTCAGTAAAGAGAATGGATAACTTTTCTTAAATTGCAATCTATTTGGACCTGGAGTATAGCTCACCTGCAAGCCTTAAAACCACCTCTAAGTCACGTTTTGTATGTCTTGTTTTTCTCCCAGCAGATATAGCAGCTGGACTTTGGAGAGGAATCATGATCCTTCTAGATATGCAGATTGATTTCTGGGTCCTCTGGCACATGGCCCTGCCAAGGTGATGCACAATTTAACAACACAGGTAGCAGAATCCTCTGTCCTATGTCCTGGCTGCTGGTTCTACATACATCCGTCTCTTCATGGCTGTGACTCCCTCTCCAAGTCTCTTGAAAACAGGAAGGTAGAGGCCAAGTGATTTCCAAAGGTTCTTCAGACTCTTCCTGTTGTCCCTGTTATCAAAGAACATCTTAGATTTCACAAATCCCCCTGCCCATCTGGAAGACCATTCTAGAGAGAACTTGTCCTGAAACAGATCAATATGTGATCCTATCATAGGCAGATGGTTTCGAATGTTTCTGAGGCCTCGGTTTTTAATCCTCTCCTGTGTTTCACCATCATCCACCACTGGGGTGATTTCCTACACTCTTGTGGTATGTGTTAGTGTTTCACCACTAAGACAAAATGGCTGAGAAAAATAACTTAAAGAAAAGAAATATTTGTTTCATCAATGGCAGCTTGCTTCATGGTTATGGGCCTGCGGTAAAGCAGATCATCACACTAGTGAGGTGAGGATTCATGGGAACAGATGTGCCCAACTCATGGTGATCAGAAATGATGGAGGGGGAGAGGTGGAGAGAGGCAACTAAGACAAGATATAGTCTCCCAGGACACATCTCCAGTGATCTGTTTCCTCCAGCTAGCTTTCCTCCAGACCTCCCACCTTTAATACCTCCCAATAATACTATTAGATTGTGAACCCATAATTGAATCAATCAATCGATTATATTACAGACCTCACAGTCTAATAACTTGAATCAGTCAATTATATTAGAATCCTTATAATCTAATAACCTCCCAGTTTATCTACTAGTGGGGGTCCAGGAATTTTGAGGCAATACTTCTATCTAAACCAAGGCCTCCTAGTTAGCTAGGACATTGTAACAGGATATGTGTTTTGATGGTTTGAAAGAAAATGGCCTCCAAAGGAAATGACACTATTGGGAGGTGTGCCCTTATTGGAGGAAGTGTGTCACTGTGGGGGTGGGCTTTGAGGTCTCTTTTGCTTGAGTGTGACAGTCAGTCAACTTCCTGTTACCTGCAAGATGTAGCACTCTCACCTCCAGCACCATGTATGCCTATATGCCGCCATGTTCACCATCATGATGATAATGGACCGAGCCTCTGAAACTGTAAGCAAGCCACTGCAATTAAATGTTTTACTTCATAAGCGTTGCTGTGGTCATGGTGTCTTCTCACAGCAATTAAAAACAAAATTAAAAAAACACAAATATTGGTACCAGGGACTGGGATATTGCTGTAATAGGCCTGCTTTGAACTTTGGTACATTGGGTTTAGAAAGCAGTGGAATGTTTTAAGCACTGTTTAATGGGTCATAAGGAAGGAGCATGGAAGACAGTGGTGTTAAGAGTTATTTGAACTATGGGGGTTCTGCCAAGAGGTTTCAGAGAAGAATTTTAGTATGTTGCCTAGAGATCATTCTTGTGATATTTTGATGAAGAAAGTAGCTGCATTTTCCATTGTCCCAAGAGTTTGCCCGAGGCTTAAGTGAAGAATTTTGGATAAATTCTGTTGGCAGAAGAAATCTCAAAACAGCCTAGTATAGGCTCTATTGTGTGGCTACTAGTGTTCCATGCTTAGAAAGATTTATAATGAAAAGGAGCAAGCTGAGCAAGGTAAATTACAAAATGTAAATTTCGAGGAGAAAAAGAGCACCAGAATGTGGACGGGAGCTAAATCCTGTGTTCAAGGAGATAAACAGATTAAGAAATGGAATAAAGGGAGTTGTGACCTCAGGGCAAGATCCCACCCAGCTAAGTTTCCAACTTGTGAAAAGGAACTAAAGAAAAGCTTAGAGCCAGGTGTGGTGGGGCACCGTTTTAATTCCAGCACTGGGAGGGCAGAGGCTGGTGGATTTCTGGGTTTGAAGCCAGCCTGGTCTAAAGAGCAAGTTCAAAGACAGCCAAGTTTAGCCAGTGAAGGAAACCAAAAGAAACAGAAAGTTGGTGAAGATGTAATTGAACAAGGGGGCCATGTTTCTGGTCCAGTAAGTAACAGAACCTGTCAACTTCAGCCAAGTGGTTCTGGCTGTAGAGTTAAGAATAGAAGAAAAGGAGGTATAGAATAAAGCTGCCGAGGCCAGGCTTGTGTCAGGGGTGTCCCTGAATGGAGGTCTATAGAGAGGCCATTGTATGAAGCTGTGAAGGTGAAGCCTGGATTGCCTTGGAGACCGCAAGAGGTTAGAGATGCAGAGTACCTGCCAAGGAGAGCTGCCAACAGGGGGTGGAACCAGCTCAAGAGAAACAAGTGTGTTGCAGTCAGCAAAGCTGACCACAGATGGAGATCTGAAGATCGTTTTGACACCAGACATGGAACTGCTGAACTTGGCGTTTGCCCAGCTGGTTTTTAGTATTTCCTCACTGCGCTCCCTTCCCTGTGTTTTGGAATGGTAATGTATATCCTGTGCCACTAAACGTTGGAGGTATGTGAATCTGCTTTTTGATTTTGATTTTTACAGAGGGATTACAGTTAAGAGACTGCCAAGAGTCTCAGAAGAGACTCTAGAGTTTGAGACTGTTATTTGTTTGGCTGCATGTATACATTTGCATCGTGTGTGCCTGGTTCCCCAAGAAGGCTAGAAGAGGGCATTGGATCACTTCGAACAGGAGCTACGGATGGTTATAAAGCTGTCATGTGGGTGCTGGGAACAGAACCCAGGTCCTTTGCAAGAGCACCAAATAATCTTAATCATTGATGTCTCTCTCCAGCTCCTTGAATGAATCGTGACTAATATGGCTTTTGGTACCGGAAATGCTGGGATTCTCTTTGCATCTTTCTTGCAGTGCAGGCATGTGTTTTTGAGGAGCAGAATACAGAGTCACAGGCAGATCAGTGCTTCCCCAAAGATGTCTACATTCTGCTTCCTTCACATGGCAAAGGAGAATAAAGACTGGAGATGGAATTAAGACTACTTATTGATCAGCTGATCTTAAAATAGGGAATTTTCTGTAATCTAGTGGGCCCACTGTCATCAGAAGGGCCCTTAAAGGAAGAAGAAAGAAACAAAGAAGACCAAAAGAAGACCAGTAGTGGGTTGGCTGTGCGAGGAAAATGTGGCCCGGTGCTGCTGGCTTTGAAAACGTGGGAACCAGTACTAGTGGCACCTCTAGCTGCTGGAAAAGACCAGGGGACAGATTTTGCCTTTGAATATCAGAGATAGAACAGTCATGCTGACATCTGGATTTTAATCTAATGAAGCACATTTTGAACTTCTGACCCCTGGAACTGTAAGACAAAAAAAAAAAAATCATGATCATTGTAGAGAAAAGAAGTACAAGCCCTAATCCTGTGGCTCCCTGTGCATCATCATGGTTGGGCACAGGGTGGGATTTGCTTCTTCCCTGCTTCCTTATCAGCAGGCTGGCCTCCCACCTCTGTCTCCTTTCTGCTCAGCAGCCTCCTTCCCAAGGTGCTGAGAGCTGTGCTCCACCCTTTGCCCTGCCCCACCCCTGCAGCCCAGGTGAACCAGGAAGAGCCAGAGTCTGCACCCTGCTTCAGAGACCAGCCCATTCTTACTCCACACACCAGGTGCACTGCCTATTTATAGGCCCCTGATGCCCAGCAGACATTTAAGAGAAATTATACAATACTGCCTTTTATACCCTTTTTACAAAAGTGCTTCATTCTCTCTCAAGTTTATGAGTCCACCAGGATGGCTGAGCTTTAGAAGCTCGCATGATCATTTTGTCAATTGGTTATCAGAAAGAAACGTTTCCTTTGCTCCGCTCACTTCCTCTTGCAGAAGAATGTAGAAGGCACATGTTTACGGTACTTCAAGGAAGAAATCTTTTCTCACCCTCGGGGCCAAAACCAAACCAAACCAAAACCCCTGTCTAGAAAGAGATGAAGCAATGGGAAAAGACAATGGCATTTTCTTCCTTCTTTTTCTCCTCCTCCCTCCTGTCCCGTCCTTCTGCAAAGATTGGTACAGCTCCAACAGCTGCAGGGGTTGGTGCTTCTATTAGTTCCCCAGGGCTGCTATAATGAAGTAGCACAGCCAGATGGCTTAAAATACCAATCAAATTCACAGCTCTGGAGACCAGAAGCCCGATATCAAGGCATTGGCAGGCCTCTGCTTCCTCTGGGACTCTATATAGATATACATTGCCTCTTCCTAGCTTCTGGCGGTGGTGAGCAGTGGTTGGCATACAGGGGCATCACTCTAGTCTCCGCCTCTATTGTCCCAGGGCTGTCTCCTCACACTGTCCTCCTTCTACACACATGTCTAGGTAAATACCTCTCTTCCTTCAAGGCCACCAATCATACTGAATTAGGGATTCTACTCTATCTTATCACGTGTGTAACAACTATACAATAGCTCCATAATACTAGTGACAGGGATTAAGAGACTAGATTAAGAGAACTGGACAGATTCTAGAGTCAGAAGGAGATAGCACGTCCAGAATTGGGTAACTGATGGGAGCGAGGAGGCAGGAGAGAAGAAAGGTCAAAAGCGATTGGGTTTCCAACTTAAGTGACTGAGACGGCTTCCCGCTTCTCCCCTTCTCTCCCTACTAAGTTCAGTGCTGAACATGTACCACATGTCCTCTCCTATAACATGCATTTCTTCCCGAAGGATAAATCTAAGCATAATGGATCTTACAACCAAAGAAATCTCCAATTTAATAAAATCTAAAATCATCTTGGCTTGCATATGATGAAGCTGGGCTTCATAAAGATTTGTTATATAGCTTGTCTGTCTTGGTCCTCACTACACAGGTCGTCTCCTCTACTCCCCAAGCGACATCATGGGACACTTGTATTACCCCTTCTCCACAGATGTGCAAACATCCCAGGCAGAATAAGAATAGTGACAGTTATGATCTATGGAGCTTCCAGCCAGGCTCTGAGCAATGTGTGTTATGGTTAAACCTCATTGCCCCCAGATAGGATACATGTCCACGCAATTAGGGAGGAAAGGAAGGCTCCCAAAGGCTCCATTTTGGATCTCTTGACCCCACATCAATCAGGGCAGAGACCAATCTCCTCTGCTTGCTGGACAGGGCTCTCTAGATCCTATCTCCAGTGCTTTCCGTGCAGTTATTGTATAGTCCTTCCTTGCTTGGCCTCTGTCTTAGCATCACTGAAGTATCTGTGTTCCTCAGAAACACTGGGATATAAGTAGGCCTGGGAAGAGGTGAATGTGATCACTAAAACATCACACTGAAGGAGACACCTGTTAAGTTGGGAGCGTAGGCCCCAGCCCCTCGCATCTATCCCAACCCCCAGGCCTGGTCTGGACTCCTAATCCCAGTAGGCCAGGTCCTGACCTCTCCCTGGGCGGAGGGTCAGGACCGCTTCCCCAGGGTATTTAAATGAGCTCCCCAAAGAGGAACACGTGGTCCCTTTTCCTTCTTCCTGATGGGCCCCCTTGGGGCCACCTGAGAGCGCAGAACTCCCATTAAACCTGGATATTTCTTAATTTGGCTTGTTTTGATTTGGCTTGATTGGGAATTTGTGTCGGCAGAGAGCTCGGGTTAGGAAATATTCCTAACAACACCCACTCCTCAACATCCTGTAATTTTAAAATTGACCTCTAAGAGTGTCATCTTCCCTTACCCTATTTCTTGCTGTGTGGCTTCTTCATGTTGGTTTTTATTTTTATGACCATGAGTGTGTGGTGTGGTTCATGCTAATCCTTCATGGTTGCTAGGATTTGCCTGTGAAGCCTTCCCTGGCCGCCTCCCAGGTTAGGACAGTGTCCTTCCCCCTTAGAACTCCTATAATGCTAGTTCTGTGTACTTGTCATTAGCCTTCCATAGAGAAAGACAGCGTTTGCTGTTTGTCAGCTTCCCCTCGAGAGCCATCTTTATTTACCCCTCTCTTCTCTTCTCTTAGCCAGTACCCGCATGCATAGGAAACTGTGAAGATGGGCTGCATTTTGTCCTTGCCAAGTTCACACTGAAGTCTTAGAGTGGCATCCTCACAAAAGGGGAGTGACTGGAATGTGCATGTGGAGAAGAAAGAACACATCAAGACACAGACAGAAGAGATGGCTATTTATAAGCTAAGTGAGGTGACCTTTGAAGAAATTAACCCCAGTGACATGTTGGTCTTGGGGCTTGGAGCTTTTGGAATTGTGAGATTATAAATTTCCGTTGCTTAAACCATCCAGGCTGTGGTGTTTACTAGCAAACAAATATACCAACCAAAGAACTAACTAAGAGGTCTCTAACGCTATGCCCAGACCTCTAGTTGCCTTAAATTTTCTCTGTTCTCACATCTTCCCTTCTCAATCAATCTTTCCTGGGGAAAGAAGATCCCATTTGTATCTCTCCCATGCAGAACTCAGCCTCTGGCTGTTCGCATCCTCCTCACTCTGTAAACGCTTCCACTGTTCCTGTCGTGGAGAAGGGGTTACTGTCCTTGTCTGTGCACTGTGCACGGGGCTAGCGCTCGTCTTCATTAGAGACAAAGCAAGCCTCCCTGTGGATGGTGGTATCTGCTAATCTCAAGAAGCCCTGACCTCAAGCTTTCACCCTGTCCACAGCTAGCAGGTCATGAAGGGGAGCAGAAGAGACTCCCGGTGTGTTTGTCACAGGGTGAGACTGCTATGTCTTAAAACCTCATCCATCTAATTATGAGTGCATTGAGAGCCTGTCACGTGCCATGCTTTTCTGGACACTGGGGATGTGGTGTTAAAGCTGATGAACCAGATGGCTTCCGGCTGCCTCCTGAAGCTCACATTCTCATGTTGTCGATTGAGATCTTGACCACCATGACACCCCGATAATAAGCACAACTCAGGCCTTCACCGAGCTTCCTGGTTTGCCAAGCGTGATGATGCTCATTAGTCCACTGAGTCCTCTCCAAAGCCTTCCTTGTGCAGCAAGAATTATTATTACCATCGTCTGTGAATTCTCACAATTGATTTTTTTTTTCTTCTTTTTAACATCTTTGACATCAGCTTTCCAGTTCTGGTGGATGACATAGCATAGATTAATTGGTAGTTCCTATTCTCTTTTTTGGTAAAAGAAAAAGGTGGGGGGTGGGGTGGGCAAATATGGATGTGTCAATGACATCTTAGCTTTAAAACACTGTAAAATGATCCCTGTTTTTCAGATAATGAAGTTGCAGTTCAGAGAGCTGCAGTGGTCTTTCAAGGTCATGTGGCCACATTGTCTTCTATGCGGGCCTGGAGTCCTGGAACAATTCCGACTCCGTAAGTAACCACTGCACACCCTTGACTAGAGCCTCTTTGCCCATTTGCTCTTTGGAGGTTGGTTCCCTAAGCACACGCAGCTTGTTGCGCTAATTTTCCTACAGGAAATCCCACAGTTCGTCCCAGGATGAACTTCAAAGGGAACTGTCTCTCCCCCAGCTCTACCACACCAGGGGAGTCACAGGAGACCAGAGCTAAGCATATCAAAAGAGCCCCCAAACCCCTGTGCCCAGGGTGTTGCTGTGAGCTCCCTCCTCCCTGGGCTGCTTTGGGAGATCAGTTGACAAAATACATCCGAGGCAGAGGAGGACCCTGTGATCAGCTGTCATCTTTGGTGAACACCCAGGATGCATTTTTTCTTTCTTCATTATACAGGAGGAATCAACTCTTCACCTTCTGCAATCTACAGTCTGACACACCCACTTACTAAGGCAGACATTCTCTCCGGAGACAAGAGAAGAAGAGGAGGAGGAGAGAGAAGAAGGCAGCTGGAGGGGAAAGGAGGAACTCGGCCAAGTTTGGCATGGCCTTCTTTTTATTCCGTGTATCATCTGGGACCCAAACCCTTGACCTAAAGTCAGGCAGGAGGGATCCAGCAGAACAGCACTTGAGTACTTCGCAGTGTCTTCAGCACCGTGCCTGTCGCCTGCTGAATCTCTTTCTGTGGCCTTTACTTTGCTGTCATAGGCTGCTGCGTATGACTTTGATACTGTCTGTGCCTTAGTTTCTGCATGGACAGTAGACTCAGAGCCTTGCCTCTTAACTCAGTCATCCCCCATTCTAGTGTTAGAGCGTGCCTTCCAGGGGCACCCACCCCCTACATCTTCTCAGAACCCTATCTTGGTATAGATACCGGTAGCTCAGTGAAGTCGGCTGCTCATGAGCCCCACCTTCCACTGTTTTGTCTCAGCAGCCTCTAGCCTAGGCCAGGGGGCAGAAAGAATCCTCTCACCACAGCCTCCCTTCATCCTCTAGCTCTCAGGAATGCCCTCTGCTGGGCATTCCTGGGATGTGCATGGGGACTACTGGCTACCATGGTCGGGCTCCCATAGGGCTCTCTTGACTCTCAGGTCACATGACAGAATATTCTCTCACATACCTGTAAAATACTTAATCGCCTACATACTTGGTCCAAGAAATGCTGTGAACTGTGTGGTGTTGGCATCCTGAAGAAGGTCTTGCTGGGCTCACTCTGCCTTCAGCTTCTGCCCAACTTTTTCTTTGTTTTGTATTCTTTTCTTCCCAGCTCCAATCATTCAGAGTGTAACTTAGGGTTCACCGCTCCTGAGTCAGAGAGGCCTTGTCTCTAGGGCAGAAACTGTGGTTTGTTCATGCCTGGGTCTCTACTGTCTAACATGTTTCCAGTTGCAGTCAGGAAAGAGGAAATTGAGCTAAAGAAAATTTCCTCGAACCCCTGATGTGTTCAAGGCTTTGTGTTAAGTATCTCAGGTCCCAAAAAGACAATAAAGTCAAACATGGTATCTGTCCTTCAGCAAACAGGGCCAGGCAAAGGCAATAACTTCTTTCCATTTAATCGCAAATGGGAGCCATATGAGTAGATACTCTCTTCTAGATGAAGGGGAAGCGGCTGGGGTCCTGATTGGCTATCTGTGAGAAAGGCCACAATTGGAAATCCAGGTATCATGATTTTAGAGGAAGGGGGGGGCTTCTTCTGATTGTTAAGACACGAACAAAACCAGGTTGTTTCTTGGAGACCATAAGCTCTTTGCTTCTGTCTTGCTTGTCAACCCAGACCAGAAGGACCGGATAATGGAAATACCAAGAGCCCTGGGCCTTGAAGGATTCTACATCTTGCTGGCCCAAGTGGGATCAGTCCAGCCCTTTCTGTTTCCTCGGGTGATTAGTGGGGTCTCCAGTGGGCAATGACAGCCTGCCAGGGACTGCTTGAGTGGCAGCAGGCAGTCTTGTCAGCCATTATCTTGCTGGAGTAATCCTCGAACCTGTGCGGCCTCTCCATTTGATCTGCTTAAGACCGCAGGAGATAGTCAAATGCTTTTGGCTAATATCATATGCATGCATAATTAGATGGCAGCAATTACCATCTGGGTTCCTAGCATTTGTTCCAGCACTCATGCCCTGGGCAAGGAGCTGGTAGGAGTAAAGGCAGGGCAGCATCCCCCAGCCTGCTTGTCCTCTGTCAGCCTCCCAGAGAGCAGATTGGAAGCCTGGAGCCTGGGAGCACAGCCCCGTGGAAGGGCAACGATACTCAATGAAGAGTGACAACAGGCAGGTGGCGGAGGGAACCGAGCCTTGCTGGTGTCTGTGCCAGCTCAAGGGTTGGCATGCAGTTGCGAGCTGGGTGAGCTGCCATGGGCATGGATGGTGAAGGCTCATAGGCACCCCTTGTTTCAGAGAGAAAGCCAAGAGTCAGTTTGAGGGTTCTCAGAGCAGTGACAGGGTTGATGGGATGCCATATGCCCCGCCCTGGCCCTGGGTTCTCCTCCCCCCCCCCCCTGCTCCTGACTGTTGGCTCTCCCTGTGGGTGCCATTGATGCAAGCATATGCTTGGCCAGGTCTGGCTGACATTTTCCTGGGGCTTGTACTCAGGCTTCTTGGCTGGGAAGGGAAGGAGCGAATACAAAGAACTGAGATTGCCTAGGGGAAAGTCTTCAGGTGCAAAGGGGAGTGAACAAGCGTGGACTCCAAGCTCTCAGAGTTTTTGCTATTTCCTGTCCTTTGACTTGGAGTGTCCCAGAGGCTCCCAGTGGGGCTGGCACAATCTAGGAGAGTGCTTGCTACCTGCTGTGTTTGCGGCTCAATCAAGCAGTCATCTAGGTGCATGCCTGGCAGCTGGATGGCGAGGCCTGGCTTGCAATGCTTATCCACCCCAAGGTTTTGGAATGGGTGGAGCTGGGCTTCAATCCCAGCTCTGCCTTTGAGACCAAATGACCTAAGTGAAGTTACTTAAGCCCCCCTGCTACCCCTTTAGCAAGGAAAGTAGAAATTTGTAGGGGCATCTGGCAGGTCAGGGACACTCAGAGATAGTTTTGGCTTTCCTTTCCTTTGTAGTCGGGTTAGAGTAAGGAATGGAGTTCGCACTCTCTACATTTACTGCTTTTACCTACTTGGCAAAGGAGTAAAATGGAGAAGGGGTGGAGAGAAAGCTATTTGTATCCCTGGGGGGCGGGTGTTCTAGATCTGCTAGTTTGCCACAGGGAAGAACATGAAGTGGATTTTGGCCAAAGAGGCTGTCTGTACTTCTAGTGGTATAGTCTCTGTTATTTGTCCCAGGCAAAACCTGGGCCACCCCTTGTGCTGTCCAATAGCTCCATCCTTGCTATTTGTCATGGCACTCAATACTTAGTCATTATTTTGGTTGGATTTGTGATCGCACCCTCAATCTCTTTCACAGTGTCTAGCAAATGGTAATGTTTTTGAGAAATATTTGTGAAGTGACTCCTAGTTTAATTTATATAATCTCAGCCTAGGCATGGTTGCCTGACCAGATGAAGGAGGAATGATAACATATCAAGATAAGGAGGGAAGAGAACCAAGAAAATTCTGGAGCCCAGTATATTAGAATGAGCGTGTTTTTAGACCGGCTTGTCAATGCTTCTATCTTAGCTTTGTGGTATGAAAGTTATATGATTGCGTGGGAAATTCATTCCTCTGAACCTCAGTTTCCTCATCTCCAAGATGGGTATAACGTAGAGCTTTTATGAGAATTTAAAAGCAAAGCATATAAACTTGGCCACCGAAGAGTAAGATGGTGGTTATGATTGTGTTTTAAGATATGTTCAGGGATTGGCTATGGTGGCACAAACCTGTCATACCAGTACTTGAAAGGCTGAGGCAGGAGAATTACAAATTGGATGTTAAGATGGGCTACCTAGGGTATCAAGACTAGCTCGATCTAAACAGCAAGTTCTGGTCCCAAAACAAATCAGCAACAAGGGCAGGGAGTGCAGCTAAATGGTGAGTGAGGTACCTGGCACGGACAATGCCCTTGGGCCCAATCCCTAGATGGTGGGAGATGAACTTTTGACCTTTGGAAATCTAGCCAATGTAATTGGAACTCTCATTCTGGGAGATTCTAAAATGTGGCCCTTCCATGATTTCTTGACCTCTTCTAATTAAGCTTGTGATGATCTGGTCCTGTGAGTCTCTTCCCCCCTCTTGGTTTCCCTCCACTATCTGGGCACACCTGAGAAGCTGGTGGGTTTTATGGGTTTACTAGTGATTATGGGCGTCAGGACTCAGAGGAAAGTTTCAGTTTACTGGGTAAGGCACCTCCTCTGGCCTCATGGGCAGTAGCACTTCTGCTCACCTTTAGGACTATTGGGCAACTATTATGTTGTGGGGATTCATGGACCACTCTTCTTGAGGAGAGTCATCAAGAATGAAGAGATCCCCATTTAGGTCCCTCCTATGTCTGGCTCAGAAATATAGCTGACTTTCTATGAGGGCTTTGGAATCATTCCTCAGATCCAGAGGACTTGGGGTGACCTTAGCGTAGGTGGCACCAGGTTACTAGCCTTGGTGAGTTGGTGGTTTGGGGTAAGAAACATGGCTGTAGGTAGGGCAGGGCTGAAAGCGGTCATTGCCTGGAGTAGGTGCCTGTCTGCATGTTAAATCCAGATGGTCCATCTGGGCAGTGAAGAGACTCTGCCAGCAAACAGAAGTTCTAGGGAATAGTGTTGGGCCTCTTGGACTTCAGCAGGAACTTGGCAAGAGCCAGGCAGGGATGCATTAAGGTTCCAGCCAAGCAGGACAGGGAATAATTGCCAAAGAGTACTGGAAAGACGAGCCAGAAACTGAGGCTGAAGGCCAAGTCTTCAAGTGGGCTCAGGCCACTTGAACTAGAGAAATGGCCCTTTGCTTCTGCACATGTGTGTTTCCAGTGGCCGCGTGGGATGGCACACCAACATGCTTGTGGTTGGCTGCAAGGTCATAAGGTCCTCGAGGATAATACCTGGTGGCACATCTTGTCCTTGACTACCCAGCCCAGAGGCCCAAGCTGAGGCAGAAACAAGCTGAAGACAGGGCTCCAGCAACGTGGAGGGAAGCCCTGCCTCATCACTTCACACCGGACCTCTAAAGTCCTGGGAGATCTGGGATGAAGTAGCACGGCAAGAAAGACCAGCCTGGAGTGGAAAAGCAGCTTGTGAGGCTTTGGGATGACCACGAGCTCTCAAACCCAACCATCTAGGTTGGTATTAAGCTGGGTTTCTCCTGAGAATTTAACCAAGTTTTACGTAAACATTCTACCGTGATCTCAGCTCTTCAGAGCAAAGAAAATAGCCCATGCTTACCCTGGGGACTACAGAGTAAAGTTGGGAGAACCCTGGATCCCGAGGCTCAGTCATTTCCAAAGGTTCTGTGATGCACTGTTAGTTATGGTTCTTTGAGGCCTTGTCTCTGCTGGAGACACTGGAGTGTCAGCTACTTGGTGGAGGAAGGTTGCCATTTTATTTATGTATTTTTTGAGATAAGGTGTTATTATCAGCTGAGGCTGACTTGGAACTCACCCTGTTGTCCATGCTGGCCTCAAACTTGTCACTTTCTACCTTGGCCTTCTAAGTACTGAAAGTATAGACAAGGGTGCACCACCATGCTTGGTAAAGATGACCATTTCTTCCTTTTTGGTAGTACCAAGGCGATGACTTAGGATCCATTGGCTCTTTGGGCACAATATTTGCTGAATCTATAACAACTCAACCCAATTTTAGCTTCAACCCTTTTTGGCCCAGACCCTAAACTTGGGGGTTTAGGTTTTCAGTGGAAGAATCTCAGGTTGCTGTGGAACAGGGCTGAGATGTGCAGGCCACACAGAATCGGCCACTTCTCCTTCCCGTGGATATATAACTTTAGCTCCCAGCTAGTTATCAGCAGGCATGATTGGAGTCCCGTGTCTGTCCTCTTGGCCTGTATCAAGTGGCCCCTGAAAGGTCCTATTGTTTTCTTGCTTTGGAATATGCCCCACCCAAAGACCATCAGCCCAGTCCCAGAGTGTCCAGGGCCAGGGAGAAGACCTCTGCAGTGTGGAGTGCTTTTTCCAGGAATTCATCACCAGTCTGCATCCAATTAGGGAGAGCAGGCTGGGTGAGACATCGGCCCAAACCCTTGTTAAGTAACATCCCTAATTGATGACAGGGATGCTGAAGCGGTTTAGAAGCCGGCTCAGATTGTGTTTTAAAATCCTCCTTTCTCCTGGGCTGTCTGCCAGAACTCGGTGGCTTGGCTCTCCAAGAGAACAAAGGAAGCTTTGAAAATCTTTCCACCCCCTCCCCAAATGCTTATCTGAAAGGACATCTCCACCCCTTCCCAGTTGCAGCCGTCACAGAAGCACAGGTGATAAAGTGCTTCTTCGTAGTCACCCATTTGGAAGTCATCACACCTCCAAAGTAGGAACTGCGGCAGTAGCAAGAGACAGAGACTGTCTCAGTGCCCACTTGATGCCTTGCGAAGCTCTGGGAAGGGAGAGGGGAAGGGCAAGGCCAATGGGACTTTGTTCAGCGACAACTCTTACCTCTGGGTCTCTGGCTGTTGAAATGTCAACCCAGGGCTAGATAGGATCTCCTAACAGCTGCTACTGCTGGTTGGGGCTGGGGGCAGGGCTGATGGTGGGCAAGAGAAGGGCCTAGAAGTACATTCAGCCTTTTGTATTCTTGAAGGTAGAGCTGGACCTTTCCTACAAGGGAATGCAGAGGCTGCGCCGAGGGGCCAGCTACTGCTGTGTCCTGGAGAAGCTGTCTCCAGAAGGGTGATGGGTAAGCCATTTCAGAGGAGGAGCTGGTCCATCTTTTAAGCTGCCTAGTTATGAGCTGTGGAAGGGAGAGGAAATTAGACTTGGGGTCCCAATAGGACTCTGCAAGTCTGGTCAAGGTGAGGACTTTTTCCTCTCGAGGCCGTGCTCCAGGGGCCATCTGTCGACCTCCACATTGCTGCTCTCGGGCACACATACCCCCCAAGGCAATGAGAATGCACAAGGATAGGATTATGTACAGTAACAAGCAGTACCGCGTGTCTGGCTTAATTCAGAAGCATTTTAGCGTTTGGAAGCTGCAGGGAGATGACATCAGAGCTGACTACATCATTATCTTTGAAATTCACACAGCGCTGTCTATCAAGCACTGACTGTCAGGTCCGTCACACTTAACACAGCTTATCCTTGCAGTAGTCCTTTGCAACAGTAGAGAGAACTGAACTTCAGGAGGGCCAAAGCGCTTGCCTGAGATCACAGCAACTAGGAGAGACGGAATTCAAGAAACATGGAGCTCTTAGCCACTCTCTGTTGACTCCCTCAGCTGTTTTTGCCTTGCAGGAAGAGTAGGAGTGTCATCAGGAAGCAGAGGCTGTTTGGTGGGGAGAAGAGCAGAAGTGAAGGCAGTAATTGTCATAAACCAATTTGGAAATAAGAGAAAAGGGAAGTACCGCCTACTGCGTACCTGCTGTCTGCCTTGCATTGTATAGCTTTTCACTCATTCTATATCTTATCTCCCTGTGAACCCCACAAAAGAAGATTGGGTGCTGGTGGCGTGGTTCTGTTGGGAGCTGTGAACCCCCCAGATCCTGAATTTCTGATAAACAACTTGTAATGCTTGCAGCTGCTCTGAGCACGAGACCCTCAGAAGCTCCTGATGGCAGGAGAGTGGTTTCTGGTGGGTTTGGCTGGGGCGTGGCTATCAGTTAAGGATCTCTATATAAGTGGCTCTGGTAGGATGACCTGTGTCTGTGAATCTTTGTGTGTTTCAATCTCCAGCCCCTTGCCCGCACGAACTGTAGGGCAGCACAGAGAGCGCAGACTGGTGTGGTGCGCTACAGGGTTCAATTGCTCAGACTGATTGTTTTGCATATTGAGTAATTTGAATTTAGATGTAGACCTGTGTTCCATCTCCAGCACCCACGTGACAAATTGGGCACGGGAGGCATGCTCTTGTAATCCCAGCACTAGGTTGGGGGCAACAGAAATGGGATCATTAGGATTTGATTGGCAACCAGTCTAACTGAATTGGCAAGTTCTATATTTAGTAGGTGAACAGTCTCAAAATATAAGGTGAAAAGGGATTGAAGAAGACACATGAAGTCAACATCTGGCATCCACGTGCATGTGCACCCCTATATACATACAAAGACACACAAATGTTTCACTTGTCTAGGTCTCCAACACTAGTTAACTGACCAAGTAGTTATCTCACATTTTTTTGTTTATTAAACTTTCACCAACTGCACTGGGGCAACTGACCTTGAACACAAGCAAGGGGCCTCTGTTAGGAAGCACCTCTGAGCTTGTGACTACCAGGGCTATATGCCTCATTTATTTCCTGTTCCATCTCCCTTATACGCTGTCCTACTCTGAGTTCTGCCATTGAGGTCAAAGCAGAGGACAGCAAAGCTGGGAGTGGTGAGGGCAGAAGGTGGGCTACCTTGTCCTCTAGGCACAAAGAGTCCTTTGTGGTGGGGGCTCTCCCAAGGGGCAGCTACAGGCTGTGAATGTCTCTTCCCTGCCTGCTTCTTCTCCCTGGCTGCTGTCTCTGAGCAGCGCAGCCAGCTCCCCTGTGCCCTCTGGAGGGCCCTTCTGGCACCTCAAGCATCCAAAGGACCCCAAAGGCAAGATAGAGCTAGTTGCTAAAATGAGGCCCCTCTCCACCCTTTGGCTACTTTCTGACTTCCTTCTGGCATTTTCAGACCCTCGTTGGGGACTTGCTAGGTCCCAGAGGGGATGGAGGCTCCTCCCAGAAGTGTCTAGGTAGGAATAGAAGGGAATGGATGGCAGGGCAAGAAGATTTGTCCGTTTATGGCTCCAGAATTCAGACTCCTGGGATGATTTAGGAAGTGTCAGGAGTTGAGGGACATCCTTGCCCTCACCCGTAAAGACCCACCTCCTGGTGTCAGATGGGTGACATCTCCCTGTCACCTGCCGACCCCCGAGCACTTGCCTTCTAAGTCTCCTCAGAAGAGAAAGCCCACTCTCACTCAAGAACAAGTGAGGCCTGGGAGAGATGGCATGCTGGAGTGGGCAGTGGAACCCCAGACCTCTCCTTCTAGATCTGGTACAGACCTTCTCGTAACCCTAGGTCAGGCTGTCGCAAGTCATAATGATGATACCCTACCCCTCCTCATTAGACTTCGATAGTGCCCTGTGCTGCAGATATGGAGTGACCTTTGTGCTTGACCTAATCACCTTGTGCCGAACAAAGAAAAACAAGGTACCTTGGCAGTTGCTCTGTGGGGACCTATGCATGGTGCCAGGTGGCACTGGGGTAAACTGTGGCTTAGTGGGCTAGGGACCTGGCTCTGAGTAGCTCAGGCAAGTCCTAAATGCAATGGCTGCTCCTCTAGGAGAGGTCACTTTAGATATCCCTAGCCACCGAGAGATTAACTGCTGTTCTCTTAGCCAAACCACTGGTGTCTATTTTCAAAAATACTAGAGGCTCATTTACATTTAATTTGCATCTCATTTGCATTCCGGCTCATTTAATGTTCAGAAACCACTGAGAGTTCTCCCAAGTCCCTGCTTCTTGCTTTCCCAGGTTGTCTGTCTCCCTCTTCCTCTGCCTGGTAATCTGTAGCTGGGCCAGCTGGTCTAAATTAGCCTGCTTGGGTGTACATCATTGGTCCAGCCTGGCTGAGATGCCCTCATGGGGAGCCAATAGGAGCAGTCTTAGGAAATCAGTCACCAGCACAGCCCAAGGAGCTTTCCTTTCCCTACCTTCCCCAGGTCTTCCTTCTCCTGAGCATTCTTTCTAAACGTGAGACTCCAGCTGCCTGCAGCTGCACACACAGAGGGGCAGGGGGTAGGTTTACTGTGCCCCAGGGAAGACAAAGAAAACAATGAAAGAATTGATAGTTGTGTTTTGGTTTGCATCCTGCAGGCTCCTGGGATGGTCTGCTAGGGAAATCCTTAACTGGGCTACCAAGTCTGAGAGCTGCTGGGCACATCAACATGACAAAGGGAGGCTGTGCCTGCCTGCTGGTTCCTTTCCTATCTCCCTGGCTCCATTTCTGACTTTCGGAAAACCTGCAGATCTTCCAAAAACTTAGAGACACATTTCTGGTCTGACTTGCTCACTTTGCCTTATCTCTTCTAAGTGGGACAGGAACTAGTTAAGCCGATTAACACTGGCGACTTATACTGACCCTTGCCCAAGTCAGAGTGGGCACTGACCTCCTGGTTACTCCCTTGTAAGAACTCTAACATAAGCTACAACATGGTAGCTAAATTGTCTCTCTCCTCTCCTCCCTGAAGCCTCTGCAAAGGTCTTAATTGGTCTCAATTCTGCACTCCAAGGTACATGCCTGTAAGCTGAGACTGTAAACCTATCCCCGGTCATTTCCTGGCTGCTCAGACCCAAATAATCACACAGAAACTATATTAATTACAACACTGTTCAGCCAATGATTCAGGCATATTTCTATCTAGCTCTTACCTCTTGAATGAACCCATTTCTATTAATCTGTGTATTGCCACGGGACTGTGGCTTACCAGAAAGTTTCCTTTTCCTTCAGCAGCTACATGGCACCTCCCTGACTCTACCTACTCTCTCTGTATACCTCTGTTTGGATATCACGCCCTGGCTTTATTCTGCCCTGCCATAGGCCGAAAGCAGCTTCTTTATTAACCAATGGTAATAAAACATTCACAACATACAGAGGGAAATCTCACATCACATGTCCTAAAATAAGAGTGTTGTGCTGAGGTGCTGTAGGATGGAGCTGTGAAGACATCTGTCTGTCTGCTGTGTAAGCTCCCGCTTCTGCTCATAGCATGGGCCTTTGCTCAGGGGACAACCTTTTATGGCTTCTGGTCAGCTTCTGTGTGTGTGTGTGTGTGTGTGTGTGTGTGTGTGTGTGTGTGTGTAGGGGTACTGTACCTGGGTGAGTGGGGCTAGGGTAGGCTGTGTGTGAAGCCTCAGTGTGTGA
>JAQHUG010000003.1:6862370-6909222 GCA_028555095.1 Dicrostonyx torquatus
GGGTACTGTACCTGGGTGAGTGGGGTTAGGGTAGGCTGTGTGTGAGTGTGTGTGTGTGTGTGTGTGTGTGTGTGTATGTGTAGGGGTACTGTACCTGGGTGAGTGGGGCCAGGGTAGGCTCTGTGTGTGTGAGAATGTGTGTGTGTGTGTGTGTGTGTGTGTGTGCAGGGGTACTGTACTTGGGCGAATGGAGCCGACTGAGCAGCTGTCAGGAAGATCTCATTATGAGGGCTGATGTGAGCGGAGCAACATGGATCTCTCTTCTCTCTCCACGGTTACACTTGTCGCTCGTCTGCTCACTTCCTGTTGTAGGTGAACTAAAGGGGTTTGATAGTCGAGTATGCGTCGCTCCTCAACAACCAGGCAGCTGAGATGATCCAGCCATTCTGAGCAGCTAAGCTGCTTACCCGGGTGCAAGCTTCAGAGCAGGCCTGGGAGACAGGCCCTTGTCCTTCCTTAACCAGACTGTGGGACAGGAAGGACAGTTACCACCACCCTAGAGAACAGGAGGATGTGTAACACTTGGGGGAAACATTAAAAATATGTATTTTTACTGATGTGTCTGTGTGTGTAACTGTATGCTGTGTAGGTGCTGCGGATGCTAGAAGAGTTGTCAGATCCCCTGGAGCTGGAGTTACAATTATGGGATGCTAGTAACCAAACTCAGGTCCCCTGGAAGAGCAAGTGCTCCAAACTGCTGAGCCATCTCTTGGGGCCTGACCTGGGATATTCTTAGTTCTATAGGTACCAGGGAACTGAGCCCAGGGCATGTTTATAGCAGACAAGCGGTCTAGCAACTTAGCACTTGGGGAATCTTGATGAGGAGTCACAGCAGACACTAAATATGGCTTCTGCCATGAAGACAGATGATAGGAGGCTCCCTGCCCCTTTGGGAGCTGCTCAAAAGGCTTCTAGCTGGCTCCTTGAGGTGCAGAGATTTTCAAAAGGGTAAGAACTTACTTCCCTACCAGTCAGGGCTCCTGAGCTGGTAGGACACTATAGCGCGAATTCTAATTGGTCTTACTAATAAAATCCTGGCATCAGATAGAGGGGTTAATGCTGAAAGATCAGAGAGACAGAGCAGCCAGCCACTAGTTCTTACTTCTACCGAATCCTCAGACCAAAGGGGCAATCCTGCTCTTACAAATCCTCAGACTAAATAGGCTGAGATCCTGTCTCCACCTCCCTAGTGCTGGAATTAAAGGTATGAGCCTCCACTGCCCAGCTGTTTCTTTTAGACTGATTCACACTTGTGTAGCCCAGGGTGGCCTTGAACTCCTGAACTTTCTGCTTCATCCTCTCAAGTGTTGGGATTAAAGGTGTGTGCCACCACTGCCTGGCCCCTATGGTTAACTAATGGCTAGCTCCACCCTCTGATCTCCAGGCAGACTTTACCTGTCAGAACACAAATATCACCACAGGCCACAGAGCTGTTGGTGGGGCCTGTTAATACACAGCACATGGGCTCTACCTCAGGGCTTCAAATTATTTCTCAGAGTAGGGTCCAGAAATTTGTAAACTGGCCACTCCCAGGTGATTCGGAAGCAGCTCTCTGGGAGGCAGAGGCAGGTAGATCCTCCTTTTCTGTCTTCCAAGAGCTGTGGTTACAGGTACTACCACACGCAGCTGAGAATCTCCATCTTTGCCCTTGAGTAAGTTCAGTGATGCCCCACTATCTGCCTAGGAGTGTGCTCTTGGCTCCTGAGCCCAGAGCCTTGCATATGCTAAGCAATGCTCTCCTACTGAGTGGCACCCTCAGTTCCTCTGTGCTTTTAAGTATGTATAGAAAAAAAACCTTTGCTCTCTTTTTGGGTCACTAACCTTGTGTCCAATCCTTATGTCCAGTCTGGCACTGGCACACCAACCAACTCCACCACTGTAACCACAGCTGTCAGATTCATGGTGGCTCCTTTGGATCTGCTTACTCTTGATGGTATTGGTAGTGTCGTGAATGTGTTTAAATTGATCTTCAAAATTTCAAGCTCTTGATTTGCATGATTTTTTCAGTCTTCTTGGTCAAGCAGATCACTTTCATGGGTCAGCTCAGGCACAGTCAGGAAGACATCCTGGAGGGGTTTGCTAAACTGTTGTTGGCTTGAAGATGGCGATATCTACTGTATGTGATGGTTTGAATGAGATTGGCCCCCATAGACTTAAATATTTGAATGCTTGCTTCCCCATTGGTGGACTGTTTAGGAAGGATTAGGAGGTGTGGCCTTGTTGGAGGAGGTATGTCACTGGAGGTGGGCTTTGAGGTTTCAAAAACCTTCAGCCATTCCTAGTCTTGATCTTTCTCCGCCTCTCCCTACAGTAGCTCTCAGCTACTGCTCCAGCAACATGCCTGCCTACCCCTCTACCTCCTTCCACTGTGACCATGGACTAACCCTCTGAAATTGTAAGCAAGTCCTCAATTGAATGTTTTCTTTTATAAGATGTCTTGGTCATGGTGTCTCTTCACAGCAATAGGCAGTAACTAAGACCCTGGGGGTGTGGACAGTATACATGGGTGCACTGCAGCCCCATGGTCAGTGCAGGATCAACAGCAAGGACATTGGGTCCTCAGTCCTGCGACTACGAGAGCTCAAGTCTGATGCAACCCAAGTGACCACAAAAGCCAGTTCTTCCCCAACACCTCAGATAAGGGCACATCCCGGCCAACAAAGTTTGATTTGGTCTTCTGAAGCTCTAAGCAGAGAATTCATTTGAACCTACCTCTTCACCTTTGCTTCGGAAATAGTAGGTGGGTATGATTTAAACCACTAGCTCTGAGGTTCTAGAAAGTATACCCATGAAATCCAACATCCAGTCACCTGGCCTGGAGTCCATCCTGCCCCGTTTCCCGCTTCCTCACCAGTGAGGGGTGGGTCAGTCCGGTGTCTGTTTCTTCTCTTTTACAATTTTTTTTAGGCCCCCAGAGACTCTGTATGTCCTCAGTGGGCTCACACTTGTCACTGAGGGTCCAGGAACTCCAGTTTATCCTTCATCACAGGGCCAGTGATGACAAAGGACTCTCAGTAATGATCTACCTGGTGGATCCTTCTTCTACATTGTCTTAGTTCGGGTTTCTTTTGTTGTGAAGAGACAGCATGAGCACAGCAACTCTTATAAAGGAAAATATTTAATTGGGATGGCTCACTTGCCGTTTAGGGGTTCAGTCCTTTATCATCATGGCAGGGAATGTGGCTGTGTACAGACAGACACGGTGGAGAAGTAGCTGAGAGTTCAACATCTTGCAGGTAACAGGAAGTGGTCTCAGTGCCACACTGAGGGAAACTTAAGGCAAAGAGATCTCAAAGCCTGCCCCCACAGTGACACACTTCCTCCAATAAGACCACACCTACTTCAACAAGACAACACCTAATAGTGCCACTCCCATTGGGGCCATTTTCTCTCAAACCACCACACACATTGTCTCACATGACTCACCATTTTCAGGTGGAGAAACTGAGGCCTACCGAGTTAGGAGACTAGTGCAGTTTATTGTGAGGAGCTGCTTTTGACCCAGGACTTGAATGAGCAAGTGGCTCCTGAGCCTGCGGTTTTAACTGTCACATAGTTTCTGCTTCCCTCTGCACCGCGCTTCCCATATTCTCAGAGATTTTTGTCTACCAAACAAACTGCATTTATCAAGTAATAATTTGTTTTCCCATTTTTTATTAATCAAAGCCATGTATGACTGACAATCAGGGGTTCAGATCAGCACAAGATTAGTGGTGTTATCACACTGAGTTGATGTAATTCCAGCCAAAAGCAGAGAAATGATGTCTCAGTTAGTAGTCTTGCAGCCTTATCTCTGGTAAATGTGTCATTTCTGCTAGGCATACAGGAACGTTCAAACAGCTCCTGAGTCCCCATTACTCCCTGGGGACACCTGTAGGGGTTTGAGGACTAGAGATCAGGACCACTGACTTCCATCCTCCAGATGCTAATTATCTGTTCCGTTCAGGTGGCACCACCTCTGTGACTGGCCTTAGTGTCTTTCTGCCACAGAGAGGGACTGCACAGGAGCCCTGGCCTCAGCCATCATGTTAGGGCCAGAATAGGCAGTGTGACATCTCTCTACACACACACATATATATATACATACAAGTATATGCACCCACACCCATACCATACATGCACGAATGTGAGCATACATGAACTATCATCCTTGAACACCAATCTCTCTCCTAATAGTGATAGTCCAGTTTGCATCTAGGGCAAAGGTTTCTAATCTCACATTGCCATAGATACAGGATGATGTGAGCTTAGGCTCGTGAGGAGGGTTACTTTTCACACCTGAACAAATGTAGCCTGAACTCTGTTTTTCAAAGTGGAGTACAATAAGCCTGAATTTGTTACTCATTCACTGGAAATTTATTAATGGCTATATATGGCAGGCAGTGTGAAGGACTCAGGATTTCTTACAAATAAAGAAGTGTAAGACCTCTGCTCTCATGGTGCTCACAGCCTGGGGGAGCCAGGCTAATAAAAAATCATTAAGTGAAACAAATATGGGGAGGTGAAGACGCAGGGATGGGCTGTGTGAGCTGGAGACGCGGGGATGGGGTGTATGAGCTGGAGGCTCCCACCTCAAGACCTTTTAGAGAAGTTGAGCCCTTCAGGATGAGGAGTTAGTCTAGCATGAGGGTGGAGGAAGTGGCAGGGACTTCACAGCTGGAAGGAGTCAAGGCTGGGGCTATGGAACATAGTAGCTGGGCCTAACACAGAAAGAGCTGCACATCGGAGTGGGTACTGCTCTGTCAGGGCCCTAGGGTGCTGGCCAGGGTTGGCACAGGATACAGGAAGACTGGATGAGAGAGTTATTTGGTAATCACCCCCTCCTCTATCTTGTCACCCCAAGCTCTTCTCCCTTGGTCACACTGACTTCTATCCAGAGACAAGAACATGCTAGGATGCTCAAGAGTGCAGTGACGATAGAGCAGCCAGGATTTATGGAGCACTTATTACATACAGGTCTACAAAGAACCTGGCCTGTGTCACATCGAATCCCAGCAGCTGTCATTTCTTATTCTCACACAAAGCCTTTAGGATGTCAAGTCACAGATGCAATAGGTGGTGTGAATAAGATTCTGGCTCCGATCACACTAGAACGGAGAGTGCAAGTCAGATACCCCGACTCCTCCCATCTTACCAGCATCCATGGCGTAGGGAGCAAAGACAATGTAGACGTGTTGAGGGGACCCCAGAATGGAGATGTAGGAAACAGGTATGCTCTGAGGGGACACAAAAGGAGAAACACAGAGGTGAGGCCCTCCATGTCAAAAGGCTTTGAACTCAGGCCAGCCAGCCTTTCCTCCAGGGCTGCTGGGGAATTGTGAGAGTGGGAAATGAGGCTTCCACCTTCCCGCTGTTTCTGTGGGGCCTGCGGTGCCTCCCCACCCTATTTGCAAGGCCATAAATAATCGAGATGTATTACTTGGGGATTGCCATGGTAACATCTTCAGGTTACCAGGGATGTGAGATCCAAACAAAAGTATTCCATTAAATATTTCTGGCCACTAGAGGAATGCAGCCATGTAAGACTGGGATGCAGGGGAGGAGGGGCAAGGAGGCTTCTGGCTTCTTTGTCCTTCCTCCTCAGAGAGCTACAATGCTGATTCTGGGAGGATCCCTTATTCCCAGGCCCCTTCACCTGCTCCAGAAATACAGACCATAGCTCTAATGTAAACTACAATCCTGAAAGAGACGCTGCAGGCTTTCAATAAACACATCCTTTTCTAATTGGCTTAGGATTGAGTTGAGTCTCCAACTTCAAAAAGGCCTCACATCCATCATCCTCCTCAAATGGAATCAGCAGCCCTGAAAGCCTGTCTGGCACAAGCTCCCCGCCCCTGCCAACACTAGGAGCGTGATGCAGGCCTGCAATTATTGTCACGGTGAGAAGAAACAAGGGTGGGATTGATGTGGCTTGGGGTGACCCTCTGTGATGGTCCCTGGGGCTGGAGAAAGCTATTCTGTAGCCACAGTCCTCCCTGGAGACCCAGCCTGGGAATGAATCTGTCTCTACCTTTGGAACCCCATAACCACTATAAATATGTTTCTAATAACCACGAGGTGTTTGTTTAACATAAACTCTCTCTGCCCTCTAAGGTGGCCGAGAAAGTGCCGAGTGCAGCAGAGTTGAGGAGGCATAATTAAAGTCACGCTGGCAGGCCTCAGTGTGCTGGCTAGGAAGAGGATAAATTTCTCAGCCGCTGGGTCAGTCTCTCTGTGGCTCCACCTGGAAGAGGTTAGAGTTAGAGGGGACCTTGGGAGCCTGAACTTAGGCCTCCCTTTGCAGAGAAGGGTGCCAAGCAGGAGGCAAGACTGATCCTTCTGAAACGTGGTTTCCCAGGGCCAAGGAGACAGCTGAGCACAGTACCCGCTTTGCATGTGAACCTAATCTAATCCCTAGAGCCCTTTAAAAGCTGGGTGTGGCAGTGCACACTTGTCAACCCAGCTCTGGGGCTCACTGACTAGCCAGACTAGCCTAATTGGCAGGCCCCAAACCAATAAGAGAGAGACCCTGTCTCAAAATATAAGGTGGATAGGTCTCGAAGACACCAAAGGTTGACTTCTGGCTTCCATTATACATATGCACATGCAAGTAAACACACACACACACACACACACACACACACACACACACACACACACACACACACCGTGGTTTCCTGATCCTTTTATTTCTTTTCATTTCTATATCTCTGGCTCCAGGGTGGTGGTGGTGGTGGTATGGGAGTCTGAACACAGAGGAAGAACTTGGAGGAAGGGGAGCAGGGACACTCAGCCTCCAGGCCTTCTGGGGACAGACCTCAGATCACCCAGTCTGCTGCTGTCTTGAACCTGTAAACATGTCAGCTTGTAAGCCCAGCCCTGCTCCGGTGACTCCAGCAGACCGATGTATATTCCTGGGCCTTGTAGACTCCTTATTAGTGGTCTCTTGACAAAGTCAGGTTACCCTTCACTGAGGCTATTGTCCCATCCAAGCATAGTACACACAAGTGGGCTTTGAGATGAGACTTGAACACAGAAAAATAGAGAGGGGGCTGGCCAGGGGCCAGATCATGGCTACCCCATCCAGCTTCCTGCTCATTCCCACCTACCCTGGAGTTAGTTAGCATCTCATCCATTGTTGATGAAACATTTATCCTGGGCCTCAAGGTGAGCCAGGGAATCAACCGACAAATATATAAATAATTCTAAGCAGTGCTGAGTACAGAGGCCAGGAGTGAGGGCTGCAGGGTTCTTTAGAGTGGGGGAGTTGTATATTGCTTTGGTATGCACTCCTGTGACCCCCACTCTCCAGCAGCCCTCTCTCCTGATGCTGCTCTGATGAGAGTTTATATTAGCCAGCACCCTCGATTGTGAGTCTATTTACAATCCAGGCATCGGTGGCTTGCGTGAGAGAGCGAGATGGCCCATCCCCAGATTAGTTAAATTGGAAATAAATTGGTTGTTAAATAAAAGTCCTCTGTGGGATGTGACAGTGATGAATGAGGGATGGATGCGCCTGGGGAAGGGAGTGGTAGCTTTCTGGATGGAAACTATGGAGCTGAACCAAACCTGGAGTTTGCACAGGAGCCTGGATGGTCTGAGGTCAGAGAATGGCGGGGCAGGCACGGCACCAAGATCCATGCTTAGAGGGGAATCAAGGCTAAGAATACGAGCACTCTCTAGAGCTCCATATCTTCTTAGGACTTTCAGAAGCGTTGGCGTGTTTGACTTTATATCTTTGTGATATGTTTTTCTTTCTTTTACAGATGAGGAAACTGTGGCAAAGAGACTTTCCATCTGTCTTTATCAGGTAAGAAAAACAACGGGAGTTGGTAAAGTGCCTACTTTGCAAAAGGAAGACCTTTGTTTGGAGTCCAGACTTCATGTATAAGAAGGGTGGAGCTACATGTGCTTGTAATCCCAGTGCTGGGAAGGCAGAGAGGGTAGATTCCAACCAGCACAGTCTACTTGACAAGTTCCAGGCCAATGAGAGACCATGTTGAAAGGAAGGAAAGGAAGAAGGAAGGGAGGAAAGAAGGAAGAAAAGAGAGAGGAAATAGAGAAAGAAAAGGGAGAGAAAATACACCTGAGGAAGTATATACTAGATAATTGTCTGACCTCCACATGTCCACACAAATGCACATGTAGACACTGTTTTCCAGAACACAAAGGATGGCCATATGTGTCTTAGCCTTCACTACTTCCTAGGATTACAAGGTGGTTAAAAGTCAACACCACCCATCATGTAACCTATGGTTTGCACACAGGTTTAAAGTTTCTTTCCAAAGGCCCACCTATTACGGGGGTTGGACCTTTAAGAGGTGGGACCCTATGGAAATCCTTTAGTTACTGGGACCTCAGAATACTGGTCTCCTGAGTGTTTGCCAGGAGAAGCCTTACTTTGAGCCAGCGCCACACTCTGCTTTTCTCTCTGGTGAAGAAGTGATTTCTTCCCCTTGCACGTGCTCTGCCATTTGTTACAAGGCCAACCAGAGGCAGCACCGTGCTGTCTGGACTTTGAGCCTTTGAGATATGGGTGTGATAAACCTTGTTTCCTTCAAAGGAGCCATGTCTGGTATTTTGTCACAGTAATAAAAACCTGACTGTTACTCAGCAGTTATAGACTGCAGGACTAGGGCAGGAATCCAGGGCTCTGGGCTCCTTGGTCACTTTAATAATTCTTTCTTCTTCTTTAACATCTGAGCAGTAACACCTTCTCACCATCCTCCAACCCATGTAAACTCCACTGTCAAGGACAGAGAAACGGGTGACAACTTAAAGTAACTGTATCCTTCTCCCAGAGTGTTTGGGTCTCATTAGGCACCATTAAGTCCCATTAAGATCTGTAAAAGAGAATCTCTTCTGTGACTAACTCTCCCAACTTCTCTTTATTTTCCTTGCTATCACAGGGTCACCTCTTGAACCAGGATGGATAACACATCCTGGAGGGGGAAGATGAGAGAGAATTTGTCGATGCAGATACTGAGCCAAAGAATTGCAGAGACAGACGGGAACAAGACCTATCTTACACCAGCACCCTTTACACACATGGGAAAAGTGAGGACGGAGTAAGAGGAGCGTTGGTGATAACGAATAAGGGTCTCCCCGAGCATGCACACTATGGAGGACGCAGAGGGTCACACCTTTCTGTGAGCACCACGTCCTCTTGTCCTTGGCACCCCACTTCACTCAGACAGGTCCCCGGATGGATCAATGCTAACAAAGATTTACTATGGATTCAGGGGTGTGGGAGAAGCTGGAGCTGGGGATGTGTTCGGTAGGTAGAGTGCTTGTCTGGTGTCTAAGAAGCTGTGCAGTTAATCTCCAGTCATTGCTTGATGTATACTGTCGTCCCAGCACTCAAAAAGTCGAGACGAGAGGATTGGGAGTTGAAGGCTACCCTCAGGTACATAGTAAGTCTGAGGCTAGCCTGTAATACTTGAGACTGTGGCAAAATAAAATACAGTAGAACAAAACACTAGTGGCTGGACGATGCTGCACATAGATGCCTCCCCTCCCTGGGAGTACATAGGGATGGAGCCGAGGAACGTGTGTCTTCTCTGGATTCTCTAGAGGTCATTGTGTGTGTGTGGGGGTCTCACAGGAAGAATGTTCCTGGCTGCTCTGGCTAGCCTTGGCAGTCAGCATTCTGTTGATTCTGCTAGAAGAGCCAGCCAAGTCTGAGGCTGTGTGGGATCCTGAAGAGCTGTGGGTGGGCAGGGAAGCCCTCCTTTGCTTCCCCGTGTTCTTCTTCACACTATCGAAGAGACAGCCTGGGGGTGGGGAGATAATTCTTCAGGGGAATTAAAGTCTCTTCCTTGAAAGGTAACAAATTCCTCACTAATTATGCTATTATTTTATTATGCAGCCATAATGAGAAAAAAAACAAAAAATTAAAAAATTAAAAACCCAAACCTCTCAAAGCCTAAAAGGAAGGTTGTAGCCAAGACTTATCCAATTTAATAAATCCTCTCCATCCCATAATTATTTCCTTGATTCTTTTAATGCAAGTCTGCAGGAGATGGAGGAGTGGTCTCTCCCTGTCTGTGGCAGGGGAGGGGGACAAGAATTTAAGGAGAGGACAACAGAACTTATTCCCACCAGCCCACCCTGTCTAGACAGGCGTTGTCATACCTATCTGTCCCTCACCTTCGTTCTCCATCTTGCCTTCCTAAGACAGGGATGCCAGAGGATGAGGACAGGCTAAGATCCCACCCCTTTTCCCTGAACTCTGACCCTGGTGTTAGCAATGCCTATCTACCACTGTGACCTGGCCCTGCTACAGCTTGTACCCTATTCCTTCAGCATCTAATCCTTCAGTTAGAAGCCCCACTTCCCAAAGGATAAGATAATAAAATGAGGATGGATGTGTTGCCTTTCCAAAATCACAGTGATGTATTTACTTCTTGGTGTTGAGGATGGAGCTTGGGGCTTTGCGTGTGCCAGGCAAGCACTCAACCAATGAGCTATGTCCTTAGTTCCAGAGTCACAGCTTTTGGACCAGACAGGCCCGAGTTCAACTTTAGCTTAAGGGAACAGCAGATTCTGTGTAATATACTCTGAGCCATTGATGTCTTTATCTGTGAGTTGGAGATACCCATCCTCCAAGGATGTTATCGGGAATGTTTTGTGGACCAAAGGACATCTGGGCATATGGATGACACATAATGTTTGTCATAGCTGTTGTCCATCAACAAGTCTCTTTCCATGCCTCCCACCCACCCAAACCTTAAAACCTTAAGATGGATATCTGAAAGGGACATTCAGATTACTTGAGGAGACACCTGGCACAATGGAGGCTTTCTTGGTGTTTATGAACATTCCCACTTTGCCCATCTCTATCTTGTGATGGTGTCTTAAGGTGGGCTTCCGACCTGGAACATGGTAGGTGAGTTGAGATGAGGGGACCTGGGAAATTCTGGGAAGCCTTGTTTCTCTGCTTCTCTGGAAGAACTGGTCCAGGAAGAATTCTGCCCTCCTACTTCATTACTACAACCATGGAGACTGCTTGTAGAGTGAATTCCTCAGCATCCTAAGGCAAAGCAAGCTATCTTTTCTTATGCAAGACACCTGAGTCTTGCTGACCCTGTATCCTTATTACTACAGAATGTGGCTCCAAATGAGGCCTTTTGTCCAACTGGAGCCCTCCCCAAACCCTAGACTCTCTGTTATCTTTCCTGTAGTCAGGTGTTAATGATACCCATTGACCTAACAGGTGCTGTATCTAGGCACTGCCTTGATGCTGTGAACCCTCTGGGCAGCCTGGGGTGCTGCTAGAAGGCTGATTCTGGGATTGCCTGATTGGATTTCAGCAACTCAAACTTCTCAGGCTTCAGTTTATCTACATGTAGAATAGGGCATACAAATAAAAAATGCTCATTACCTTAAGGGGTTGGCAGAGGTGATGTAAGAAGGTATGTAAGAAAGGGTTTTGTGAAATAGGCAATTTAAGGGGCCTAGCACTGTCTGAGCATCTGTCATTAGTCTATAACAACGTGAACCTCTTAACACATAGTATTTCTTTGGGTTCTAAGAATCATGTGTTCATTGTTTACCCAATAACTAAGTCTTAGAGAAGGGAGGTAAATTCTGTAATTTCTACCTACCATAGTCAGGTAGGACCCTGTAAGACATTACTGTTCTTACTGATTCATAGAGATTTGTGTGTGCGCGTGTGTGTGTTTGTCAGAGGTCACAGTTTTGAATCCATTCCATCTTGACTAAAGGTCAGTGAGTTCAAACCTATTCTTGTTCCTCAAGGATAAATAACAGGATGCTTGGACAAAGGTATGTCTACTGGATGTCTTGCAACTCTAAGAGCAGACAACAGGATGTTTAACTTAGGGTGTGGTTATCAGGTGTTTTGAGATGTAAGGAGGTAATTATGGAAGGAGGTTATATCCTTGCATCATGGGAGGGAGGTCTTTTGCCCTCCCCTTTGATTCGGGTAAATAAGGAGTATGAATGATAACTTGGGGCAGTCACAGTGTTCACTGGAACCCTTCTGTCTCGTGTCTGTTTCCTTCTTCAATCCTCATTTTCCTTTTCAGGAACATGTGAACAAGTTGAGCCGGACCTGATTTTGTGTGTGTGTGTGTGTGTGTGTGTGTGTGTGTGTGTGTGTGTGTATTATGTTTATCTCACTGTGTGTCCTGGGCTGGCCTTGAACTTTCAATCCTTGTGGACCTGAGCACATGCCCTTCATTGAGCTCTGTATTAGTCAAGAAAACAGAATAAATAGCTAATGTGTATGTGTGAAGTAGGAATTCATGTGCTTATGAACATCAGGAAGCTTCTGCAAGCTGGGAAGCAGGAAGGTTGATGGAAAGTTCACTTTGAGTCCTGAGGATCAGCGGGTCATGAGTGCTGGTGCCAGAGGGCAGGAGTAGATGTTATCGACTGGAGAAATGAATTCCCATCCCGCTTTTATTAGAGGTCCCAAGGACTGGCTGGTGTTCCCCTGTCTGAGTGAGGGTGATCTTGTTTACTCAGCCCATGGATTCAAATGATAATCTCCTATGGAATGAAGGCGTCCACACTCCAAAATACTCTACACGAACAATCCTAAATTAATTGTCACAACTGTTTACTTGTGGGAGTCTCTAGGGAACACTAGAATGATGGACGGCGGAGTCTTATTTGACCTTAAGGAGCTGACGTTCTATGTGTGGTAAGGAAAATTCAATACACCTTACATAGGAAAGAGGGCCTTGACAGAGAGAGGCACAGAGCGAAGCAATGAGTCCTTAGATGGGAGAGGGGCTTGAGTTAGATGTCACAGAATGAATAGGATTCACAGAGTCGGGGAAGGTGGGTTGGTAATCCTGGGAGGGATTTGGACTATCTGGACAGAATCCTAGAAATATTCTGGGGAGACAAGGCATCGTTGAAAGTTGGCCGTTGATTATATTTCACATGCAGTTGCTGAGGGCAGGCTATTGCTCACACAGATACACACGTGTGTTCCAACATGCATCCATACAACACTGACTTCCTGCAATGGCCAACCTCTTGTCTTTAGGAGCCTATAGCAGAGTGGACACTAACTTGTTTCTCTGTATTACTCAGTTCTTGCTGCATTTGTTTCTCTGGAGTGGTCTATCTGGTGATTCCTGGCCAGTACCTCTTGCTTAGCTTGATCATACTTGATACCCTCTGAAGTTGGGGTCGTAAGAAGAGGCATGCACACAGCTTGGCCACAGTGTCACTAAGCAGGTTCCAGAGGACTCCCAGAGAGCTTTGGCCCTGGCCATTTCCTAGCCATCTGACACCAGTGGCGGTGATGAGAGTCAGGCTTGAATACGGCAGGAAAAATGCAGGTGAACTTAGTTTCCAGGCCTGTGTAGAGATGAGGTTGAAGACACTGTAGGTAGGCTGTGTGTTTGGGAGTGGGCCCATACATTGTACATGTTCCTTTAAGGGAGCGTGTTGGACAAGACTCAGGTTGGAAAATATTCAGATCCTGCTTCTGTGTCTCCTGTCTATGCTGCTCGTGTTGGAACAGGCTAAGTAAGGATCTCCAAGGGGTGGTTCTGGACCCTGACACTAACTTTCTCACAACGATCATGGACCCAATCACCCACAGTTGTGTGTTAGAAAATTTTCAGTGTGGAGCAGAAGTGATTGACAAGTTCCGTAACCACTTGATCCAGCTTGACTTCCACACGCACTTCAATTGGGCTGGCTGGCTTGGAATTTTTACTTGTCTGTCCTCACACACCTGGGACGCTGGGTGTATTTCTTGGAATGCTTTCTTATTCTCCTTCTCATCTTTGAATATCTTCCTGGAGCTTGGTTCTTTGCATTCCCCCATTTTGCATTCGGAACTTTCTAGTTAAGTCTTGAGGACCAACCCTGGCTAGAATGGATACATTATGGCAATGAACATGGTTCGACATGACCTTTCTTAACGCTGTGAAATGGACAAGTCATAAACTGGGATTTTGGGGAAGTATGTATCCTGAAATTGCTTGTATTTCTCTTTCTCTCTCTCTCTCTCTCTCTCTCTCTCTCTCTCTCTCTCTCTCTTTCTGTGTGTGTGTGTGTGTGTTTGTGGTTTATACCCCCTTCTCCCAGTGCTGGGGCTTGAACCCAGGACCCTTACTCAAGTGAGAGTCCACTAAACAGCATCCCTAGCCTTTAGTTGGTCATCATCTCAGTGGGGTCACTGCTTTTTCTTTATGTCCCTTTGCCCTCCAATTACCCCTTGGACCTGGGACCAGGTACCAGGAGGCAGTATATAGGAACCACAGGACCTGGCATGCTCTTTTACAATCCCCTCAGGACAAGAACAGCCAGAGTTCCTGTATAACCAACCATCCTGACTTCTCTCTTTAGCAAGCACGTCCTTGACCGTTCCTGGTGGGGAGAAGGGGTGGGTCTTTCTGCTTCTGATTATCAAATGTGGATAATCAGATTCCTGTGACTCAGACCCCTCTGTGCCTCCACGGTTACTGTGACCGTCAATCTTTACTCTCTAAACTCTCATCAGTCTCTGGTTCTCTGAGCCCCACCATGATTGACGCCAAAGTTCCTTTTTCCAGGAAGACCATTTGCATCTTACAGGCATTCTGCTCTTGCAGTTATCAGTTCCAGTAAATTTTAAAGACATAAAAAAAAAAGAAAGAAAAACTGCCAGGATATTGTTGGGAGCCTATTTTATGGCCATGGCTTTAAACAAACAAAAATAGCAATTCCATTAGTAGTTGGAAGTCATAGTAGGTACTGTATTGTTGAGGGTAAATTTTTCCTGCTACAGTAACCCTGTGCCGCAAAGATATAATAAACACATAATTGGAGAGTGGTTATTGGCAAGCCGGGTAGACAGCAGACAACACGTCACACTTGCAGGGTCACCTGGGAGTTGAGGTAGACAATTGCTTAGTGTTCTGAGAAAATTCTTCTCTGTAAATGGAGAGGGAGGTGAGGCGGTAGAAATACCTGGGCCTGGAACCAGACACATCTGGTTTCAAACCCTTTCTCTGTCCCTTTCTGGGTATGGAGGGCTGAGTGGTCTGCTTAATATTATCAATAAAATGAAGATAATCCTGCCAGGTGGTGGGGATTAAAAGTGACTCGAGGTGGAAGGGAGTAAGAAGGTCCCTGTAAAGTGTTCCACTTGAAATTCTGTGAAGGGTGGGCTCTTGTCCATCTTTATTCTGCTTTCACCCCTAGTGCTACCTCAGTGTCTAACATGTAAGAGGTTTATTAATGTGGCAATCAGTGTACTGTTTCTGTTGTTAGAGTTGTTTTTCTTTTAAACCACAGGTAGGCATTAAAAAGCTTCTGATCTTGTTAATCCCCCTGTCTTCCAACTAAATCTATCTTCCTGGTTCAGGTCCCACAGCCTGAGAGCGCTATTGGGTAGCCAGTGAGAAAACGTAAGATGACCTAATAATAAAGAAAAACAAAGTAAAAGGGCCTCCCACGCCCCCGTGAGATTGATGAGGTACAAGTATGGATATTTTAACCTTTTGGCAAAAACAGTTTTGAAGCAAATTATGATAGTTGATTTAATAGTAAGACTGCCGGATACAAAGCAAGTCTTAGCTAGGTTGGGGTTTTGTTCCTTGATTTATAGGAAATAGTTTTGGTGTAAATGTTTATTAGCGTCGGGTTCTCTTTAGAGGTGATATATGGTGTTAATACACATTAGCATGAAAAACGGTGTCTCTGGCTCTCTCAGATTGCACTGGGTCAGAGCTGCGTGTCTTCCGTGGCTGGGAACATTGCTTCCATTGTTTTCACCCCACAGCCTTTATGGTTCTTTATCAACTTTATGTCCCAGTTGTCACACCTGCGTGGCTCTTGCCTTGCTAGTGAGAAGGCACCTTTTAGTATTATAGATGACCTTCTGCTTTATCTATCTATCTACCATCTGTCTGTCTGTCTGTCTGTCTGTCTATCTATCTATCTATCTATCTATCTATCTGGGGAATTTAAGTTTCCCTACCTTTAAAATGACTACAATAACGCCCCTTACCTGTGTTTATTCTCTTTAGAACAAATACTATTTTTGTTTGTTTGTTTATATTATTTTCTCCCTCAAGTAGTTGTATAACAAGGCACACTTGGTTATGGACATGCAACAACTTTGGTTGGCTGAACAGGGGAAGATACTGTCCGTGGGGCAGTAATGAAGCCCCCCCCATGATTATTTATTTATTAGACATTCAGGGACAAGTTTTCCATTAAATCTCAATGAATCATCTGTTATGACTTGGATGTAAAATGACACAGGCTCATATTTCCGTGGTCACAGCTGGGGGCACCGTTCGGGTGGCAAGCCTTGATATCCACAGACTGGCTCAGCCTCCCATCCTTCTCTACTTGCTGATCCACTGAGATGTGAGGTGAGGTTTCTAAGCCGCATGCTCGTCCTACTCGTGCCGTGGAGAACGCCTCTGCCCTCCCCCACCACGAGGGTCTTTAAGCCGCTTCTTGTCGGGCATGTGGTCACGGCAGTGAGAAGGGTTACTAACAAAAGCAACTTATGGTCGCAAATGTTTACCTTGGCTTACATGACTGGGGGCAGACTACAAATCATGATGAGAAGATGGGACTTTAGGCAGGGAAGGGTGATAACAGGCACAGGAAGCAGGGCGTGGGGTGGGACTTGGATTGTAAAGCTCAAAGGCTATTGGCTTAGACTGACTTCCTCCATGAGGCTCCACTTCTTAATGGTGCTACAACCTTCCCAGACACCACCGGTGTCAGACCAAGTGTTGAACATGTGTGCCTATGGGGACATTTCCCATCCAATCCACAATAGTAACTAATATGTTTTCCATTTTATGCCTGCTCTCTTTCTAAGTCCTTTCGTCTTTGGATACACCCAACTGACTTAGCTACTAACCCTGATGCTGCTATGCGCTTTAAGCTCCTGCCCTACAACTTTCTAGGCTGCCCCTCATTGTCTGCTTTGGAACTCATTCTCTTGTGGATAGAGTTGGCAAACACTATATAATTATATTGGAAATCACAGGTTCCTAGAGACTGGGGGATAATTATGCTTAATAGGAATAAAATGAATTCCCAGTTGCCCTCTACAGGGTGGATGACAGTTCGACCCTATATTTACCTTCTAATGATATGGCAATTACCATCTAATAATTACCCTGGTACCGGTTGGCATCTGCCCAGCCATTAATTGGTTAATGGCCATTGTACCATGTGGGGAACTAAGAATATGCCTGCTCTTTAATTTCCATATCTTAGAAATCTTCAGCTCCTTGGGAGACTCCTAAGAAACATGTGAGGAGTAGGGAGGAGTGGTGCTGCCTGCAAAAGGATCTGAGTTCTTCGCTAAGGGTCCAGGAAGGCAAACCAGCCCGTGGCGAGCAGCAGCAGCAGGTGACCATGTGGGGAGGAGTCCAAAAAGATAGGATGATGCTCCTCATTTCCATCCTTATCCAAAGAGAGGGCCAAAGGTGCTCATAAGAAGATACCATTTGAAAACCCATCGTACACCCCTCAAGCATCTCTTAGACTGCTTACTCAATCTATCTGTCTCTGAGCACATGGATTGGGTAGCACATAGCCAACATCCCTGGTGAGCAGTGATCTAACCCTTCTCTGCTCCTCACCTTTGGGTCCTACTTGTTAGCTCTATCTGGTAGATCTCTTTGTCAGTCCAAGGATCTCAGTCTTGTCTCCGAAAGCAGACTGAGAGTGTTCTAAGAGGTGTATCTACATAAACGACATCTTGTGTCCTGTGCATGACAAGTCTAGAGCAGCCACATGATGCTAGAGCAGGCGTGTGAAATATTTGTTAAATGAATAGCAGTTAGCAAGATACAAATGTGAAGAAGAAGTTCAGGCTCAGCCTGGTCACTAGTGTGTGACCTTGAGCCAACAAGTAACTTCCTTTTTCCTCACACTATTTCCTCATCTGAAAATGAGATTAATAATAATTGATAGTGCTTCTCATGTGATACACGGGAGATCCAAAATGGTTCCTAATTCATAACCGTACACACTGTATTTGGAACTTACATATTAATGCCCATCACATACACAAAATATCTGGAAATATACATGTGCACAGATACACAAGGATAGATAAACATACATAGAAATGTGTACATACATGATATATGACCTATATGGATCTATATAAAAACAAACATGTGCATGGTAATATAGATATTAAAAGAAATCAGAACAAACATATTCCTCCTTACATTTTTGTCAAAGTAGAGGTGAGGGGGTCTGAGTCCTGAATGACTATAATGAGACTGTGTGCTTAATTTTTCCGTGGCCTCTGGAGAACCACAGAAAGTGTTAAGACACCCCCAGAGGAAGATGGCTCTGAAGGTGTTGTGTGGTCCAGTCTTCACAAATGTGTTTCATTTGATCCCCTCCTTAACTCTGCAAGGCAAAAAATACTGTGGGAGACAGAATATAACAGTTGATGAAGATGCTTTTATTTAGTCTACCTGCAGTGGGGAGAATGGAAGAAGAGTGTGTTCAAGAGAAGGAAGGGACCTGGAGTTTTATAGAGGTGGGCAAACAAGGGAACTTCCCATGAACCCCTTGGGAGTCATGGGAGAGGTAGAGGTTGCTTTCTCTGTGTGGCCGCCTGGGAGAGGATGGTCCTTTGAGGTTAGCTGCTTAGAGAGCACTAAAGGGTGTGGGGGGTGGGATTTCCCAATCTTCCACAACAAAGGCTCAGACTGAAATCAGTGTCCTTGAGATCACTCTGATGTTTGCATCTGGGCAAAATAAAGATGACAGGAGCAGTTAGGTGATTTACTGGTGTCTACCATGACTAGTTGGAAGTGACAATCTGTGTACCCCAGCCTGTCTAGCCATATAGCTGCCTTGGGGCCAAGGTGAGAATGTTGTGTCCGATTATTAATTAATCTAATATTCACTGATATGTTGTGTTTGCCAAGACTGTTCTAGGGGGTTAGGGCCTTCATAGAAATCACATCTCAGGTGGGTAGAGACTCACGGAACCAGTGAAACATACTGGGGCCATAGTGTAAGGTGAGATTAAATGTTTCTTGGTAACTTAGCAGGGAAGGGTGGGTAAAGGCTTCTCAGGGGCATCCTGAGTGATCAGAAGGAGCCAGCCATGTGCGCAGCTCTGGTGAGCTTCCTGCTGGCATCCAGGAAGGAAGACACAGTTATCTTCTCTGCCTACAACCAGCCTGTGGTCTGCCTCCTACAGAGGGGCCTTCTTTTGCTTTTGGACTGTCTGATTTTTGTAGCACACTATGAAATATCAAAGTCTATGATGGATTGGTATTTTGCCTCCTTTGGTCAGATTATGACCCAATTCCTCCCCTGGAGGGAAGGAACCCTAGGGGTACATGATGGGTCTAAAATCCTGCCCTAGTTAAGAAAGTTAAAATGCAAATAAAGGATGAGGGGCTTACAGAGCTTCCCATATGAGCAGGAGTGCTGCGGTCGTGCTTGCCCTTCTAGTGCAAGGGAGTCAGAGACAGGCGGGGGGGGGGGCTACTTACCAGGCAGCCTCCTTGGCGAGCTCCAGGCCAGTGAAAAGCCCCACCTCGAAAAGCAAGGTGAGTAGCTACTGAAGACACTTGGGGTTGCCTTCTGGTCTCCACACACATACACATGTGTACCCACATAAAACACACACATTTAGGCATTCACACACAGCGCAAGGCTTTGTGATGTGTGGGTTGAGTTGCCCCTATTCCTTCTACCTTAGGCTCCAGAAACTTTAGGACAGGGTTGTGTAAGGGAGTCCTAAAGTCCCTCTCTAGAGCAACAGATGGGAACTAGGAGAGGCTTGCTCTGCAGTAGCCTTTCAGGCCACTAGCTAGCAGCTCTCTGCTCTGATCTGCAGCCAGCCACTATTACCTGCTATTAGCACTGCCCTCTATTAGCGGCTATTATCACTTACCAACTATTAGGCACCATTAGGTACTATTATCATCTAGCTCCTATTATCTATTATTAGCTGCTCTTATCAACCATCTACTATTATCTACTATCAGCTTCTATTATCTTCCGCCATTATCCAGTATCTTCCATTTGTTATCTGTGATCTACTATCAGCGACTATCTATTATCTGCGCTGTGCTACAATCTCTGAGCAGCTTTTTATTCTCTGCTATCTACAGCTACCTACCATCTTGCTGCTACTATCTATTATTCAGCACCCATCAGCTGCCATCCAGCTGTCATTCCTCATCTTTTCTTCCTATCTCAACTCAGCACAGTAATTAATTGCCATTATAAATCCTGAGCCAAAATTTTTGCTTATAGATGTCCCTCTGGGATCAGAGGCTCCTCTTTGACACCTGGGTTTTGAGTTTCTGTTGGAGTCCCTTATGCGCTCTGCATGTAAGGAAGCCATAGGCCCTCCCTGCTCATTTCCGTGTCCCTAGCTCATGCATCCTTAGACTTCTGACAGACGCATCACTGATTGGGGAGGGGGGCATACTTGACAGGAAACATCGGAAGTCCACTCCTGGGACTAGAAGAAAGACAGTTTTAATGACTCACATTTGGTTTGTCCAATTAAAACCTGCATGAGGCAGGATGTCTGCTCATTGAGAATGAGGATTCTGAAATCTGCCTACAGACTAGACAGATCAAGAGACTCCCTCACCTGTCCCTCAGTCCCAAGCACAGGCCTGACTCAGATATGCTCAGGTGACATGACAGACACATGAGGTGGTCCTGGAAGCCAAGAAAGGTGAGAAGCAAGAGCTACTCTTGGGGTGGGGTGGCGGCGGTGAGGGCTGAGAGTGTACACAAGCGACGCTTTACACTGTCCCAGGACGGAGAAGACAGGATAGAAAGTTCTGGCCTTGCAGCCAGTGGGTAGGGTCAAGGGTGTGACCTTGAATGAGTCGTTTAATCTCAGGGAGTCCATGAAGGTAAGTGCAAGTGTTCTCTCCCATGGCCCGAGAGAGGGAAGGAACAGAGTGGGGCAGCCTCAGTGAGCTCCTCAGCTTCCAGGGTGGTAGCAGGAGCAGCCTAGATAAAGAGCCATCAAGTGGCACAGCTGGAATGGTCATTAAAGAGCATTCTAGAAGGGGTTTTCAAATTGCAGGTCATGACCCACTGGGGTAGTGAAATCGATTAATGAGCTGTGACCAGCGTTGAAACTAACAAACAGAATAAAGTAGAAAAATAGTAGGCTGCATCCTGTAGCGTAAGACTAACCTTTGTTTTGTGGGGAAAACATTTACATATAAAATGGGTTATAAAAAATACAGTTCTTGCTGTGAGTTATGGTGGAATAAAGTTGAAAAGCACCTATCTGTGGTCTAATTTTTTTAACTTGGAAATCAAGATCCAGAGAGGTGCCATGCTGAGTTCATATAGAATGTACCCATAAGAGGAGTGGGTAGTTGGGCCAGGAGCAGGAATTTCCCTGCTTCCTCCAGGGATGAGGGCATTTGGGAGCACTGAGGTGGAGACTCTCTTGCTCATAGTAGGCATTGGTGGGTCTTCCAATGGGTAGAGCGGATACAGGTGGAGGCATCTCATGTACCAGGGATACAGATACAGAAAGTCAACCGAACCCAATACCCTCCACCCCCCGCCCCATCCTGATCCCATCACAGCCTTCATGACCAACCTTCAGGACTCTCTGTGTAGTCAGACACAGATAGACTGGGCTCATATCCTACATTACCTCTTACTGATTGGATCAGGCATGGTTCCTGAGCCTCAGTTTCCCCAACAGCAACTGACAACTCCATGAAGATTTTGTTTTGAAGAACTTAATAAAGTTAAACCATTTGGTGCAGGCCTATCTGGGAGGCTGAGGCAGGAGGATCACAAGTTCAAGACCTGCCTAGTCTTCAGACTGACTTCAAGGTCAGCTCAAACAACTGAGTTAGACCCTGTCTCAAACAATAGTAAAAAGAGGTCTGGGGATGTAGTTCTTTGGTATAGCTTTTGCCTAGTGTACGTGGAGTCTAGGTTTGATCTCTAGAATTGAGAGTATGTTTTCAGTAAATGATGGTGTTGTCGTCTCTCTCTCTGCCACTCTAATGCTGCTCTGCTCACAAGACACTGAGCAGTCGCCCAGCAGCGGAGCTGTTTCCTACACAAACAGGCCAGTGAAGTGAACGTATCCACTATTTACGTTACGCAGGCAAAGAGGCCCGAGTCCCTTACTGAGACAAGAGTGGCATATATGGTACACTTAGAAGCAATAGGTTCTTCCAGAAACTTTCAGAATCTCTTGCCATAAGCAAGGGCTATCCTTGGGTCACCTTTCAAGAAGCTTTGAATTGGGAAGCAGAAGAGGTTTAGTTGACTGTGTTATGTGCTCCCCATCCCACCCCCAACCTGGCTTATATTAAAACGACTGACCAGGCAAATCCTCTTCTCTCCTTGTCTCCTGGACCCTAGATGGATCTGGCCAGGAGGCCCATTAATGAGAAACATGATCTAAGCCTGGAAAGACTTTAATACTCTAGGGGGAAATATTGTGTTTTCCACATTTTAAAAAAGTGTTTCTATTATCTCCCTCAAGATAAATTTCAGCTATTTACTCACAGCCTCCTCGATGAAAGAAGCATCTGCATTCCCCCGGGGCGCCTTTCTTGCCTGATAACCTCATAACCAGATTGTAGATGAGTATATATCAAGATGCTTGTTACAGCACCTTCTCTCTCAGGTGTGGGGATAGACGGATGAGGACGCGTTTCAGGTACTCAGGATGTAAGCATCTTAGGTCCTTGCTTAGAGGACGGGCTACTCCTTCATGAATGACTTCCTTGCCTGCTCACAAGGTGCCATTGGTTACAAAGTATTGCAAGTGACCCCCTGCCCTCAGAATCAGGGCTCTCGGGATTCTCTTTGAACAACCTCTGTGGGGGAGTCTACAAGACACAGCTTGGCAGGACCATACCTGCCTTATCCTGATTTCATTTGGCCCCTTGAGATGTCGCCTCCTCCTCCTTCATTTTAAACATAGCACCCCACCTTTTCCCTCATGGGCAGTCTGAAGGCAAGGAGTGTCACCAGTGGCTGTACTGGAGTCAACCCTTGCGTGTTTGGCCAGGGTTCTCTCTCTCTTGCCACGTCTGCTCGACATGCTAGGGTTTGATCTGTAAATACGGGCTGAACATGTGCAGGCAGTGAGTGCTCTGTCAGTACTCAAAGGACATGGGCTTGCTTAAATTGGATTTAGCTACTTTTCCTGAGAGGATTATGCAAGACTGAGAGATCATGCTAGCATCTATATGCAAGAAAAAAAGCAAACACGCAAACCCAAACAAGCAAACATTCTCCTGAATCCCAGGCTGACCTTGAACTCTCTTTGCGGTGCAGATGACCTCGAACTTCTGAACCACCTTCCTAGGTGCTGGAGTCATAGATATATGATATATATAAACACACAGTTTATAAATAGCAGTGCCAACTGAACTTGAGGCTTGTGCAATGCATGCTACTATCGAAACCACACACACCTCCAGTCCCCGGGTACATTTGCATATATGACATATACCCTATTTTCTGGCTGGAAATGTGGCATTGAGAGCCACATTTTTTTCCCCTGCAAACTCGCCCCTAGCCTCATCTCCCTAGCGCTTCCTGGGAAGCATTCAGCCTGCCCAGGGCTATCGGCTTGGAGGCAGACCACTGTTCCTGGACCCATGAGATGACTCAGCAGGCAGAAGCGCTCTCTGTGCAAGTCCAATGACCCAAGTTTCATCCCCAGAACCCATGTAAAAGCAGGATGTGATAGCCCCCATCTACAGTCCTGATACACTTACAGAGACAGGAAGGGAGGCAGAAGAATTGCTTGAGAGCTTATGGGCCAGCTAGCCTGGAGTTCTGGTGTTTGAGAGGCTGAGGCAGGAGAAGAGCAAGTTACAGGCTATCATGGGATAAAAAGTGAGTGCACAGCCAGTATGGGCAAGACCCTGCCTCAGAATTTCAAAGGAGGAGGGCAGGCGACTAGGAATGCAGTTCAGTGGTAGAGTGCTTGCTCACCAGGCCCTTGTTTCAGTCCTCAGTACTGGGGGAAAAAAGTAGAAGGAACACCATAGTTAAATTGGGTCCAGTGATGCACACCTGTAATCTCGGCCGTCAGATGAGGCAAGAGCATTTGCTGGGTGGCTGCACACCTGTGCTCTTAGTTACCCTTCCCAGTTCCAGCTGATCACTTCTCCACTTTCTTTCGATTTTTTTTTTTTTAATTCTGGGTGTTTCATTTAAATGGCCCTTTGTGCCTGGTTCCTTTCACTTGGCATGCTTTTGAGGTTCATCCATGCCGTGGCATGTATTAATGTTTTTTCTGTATTATTATTTATTATCATCTTATCTTTCCAGCAATGGTGCACAGTAGCAGTGCTGGGGCCACTCCCTTTCTGTATGTGTTCCAAGTACCAGAAAACTGAAGCATCTTAAGTGATAACAAAGATACGTTATCAATGCAAAATGTAAACTCTAGGGGAGAGGGAGGATGGCCAGCACGGCCCAACCCAAGAGCGCAACACTATCAAGTGGCGGCTTCGCTCCTTGTCTTGACCATCATGCACAACACACAGTCATGAATATTCATGTCCAGACCTTTGTGTGGACTCACATTTCACTTTTTCATGGGTAAATACCTAGGAATGAAATTGTTAGGTCATATATTCCTATTTTCTGAATTTACATTTATTGTATACTCTTTATCAAACATTTGAAAATGAAGCTATTTTCCAAAGAGGAAGGTGACTGCACCATTTTCATTCCCCTCCCCCCCAATGCATGAGCTCCCATTTTTCTCATGTCTCAGCAGCGTTTCTTTTTTTGGGGGGGGTTCAAACAGGGTTTCTCTGTGTAACAGCCCTAGCTGTTCTGGGACTCACTCTGTAGGCTGGGCTGGCCTTGAACTCACAGAGATCTGCCTGCCTCTGCCTCCTGAGTGCTGGGATTAAAGGCGTGCGCCACCGCCACCCGGCACACAATAGCATGTTTTATTTCATATCATTTCCCCCCTCTTGTGTTGGGGCTTGAGCAGAAGATCTTGCTCATGGCAGATGAGGGCTCCCCTATTGAGCTGTATCCTAGCCTACTTCAGTTTGATGGGAAGAAACTGGAGATGGTGTAGTAGATTTTAGGGGGGAAGTCAGATTTGTGCAGCCACTTTGGAACATGGCTTGTCCTCGTGCTAGAATGTTAAATGTGGGACACATGATGTACGCAAACTTAGAAAGCATGCTATACAGCCCAGCAATTCCATTCCCACAGCTACTCTGGGTTCTGTGGGTCTCCATATAAACAAGGTGTCTTGTTTCTGCTCCCTTTGCCGATCACCCACAGAGAACAATTTTGGATTCGTTCACATTGTCTGCCACCTGACCCATTCCAGGTTTCCAGGAAACAGGAGTCAATCGTCTTTAGTGTAAGCCTCCAAGGAGGACCTAGAGAATCCTAGTACTATAGCAAGCTTGTTGCAAGGGAAGGCAGGGCTTCACCTGACAAGGAAGAGCAAGCTCAGCTGTATGTGGTTAAGGCTCCGCCATTAGCTGGGGCCTCTCTTTTCCAGCTCCATCGGTGGTGGGTGGATCTGTTGTTCCCTTTGTGTTGAGCTCCGCACTTTGAGTGCCATTGGCAGGTCTTGGGGTTGATTCACTTCCAGCTTATGCCAGTTGTTTCCTGAACGCCTGCTAGCACCTTACATTCTGGGAAGTGATCGGGGAGGTCAGCACATTTTGTAGAGAAGCAGCTGTGGTCAGGAAGCGGAACTTCATCCTAGCAGATCCTTTAGCCCCTGGATCTCTTTGTTCCAGGCCAAGGGCTGTTGAACAAAGTGGCTTATAGTTCTTTTGGAGCTACTAGACCAGCGTCCAGATGCATCTGTTTCCAAACAACCAGGCCTGGCCTCACTCAACACAGTGCTTCCTCCCTAGTCCTCAGTGAGCTGTACTTTGGGGTGACTGAAAGCCTCAGATGAGGGTGAGGCTGCACCCCCAAATCATCTTGCTTGCAGCTGTATTTTAATCAATGGAGTGAGACTTCTTTGTGCTCACTTAACAGGTGAACTTGAGAACCACCTGGGGGATTAGGCGTCTCCTGGGTACTCATCTGTCTTTACTTCCTGCCTCAGGAAATTGAGCTTGAGGAAGAGAAGGTGGCTTTGCCAGTTCTGCAAGCCGAATTATTAATTGCCACGCCTCTGGAGGGGTGTATATTGCAGACCATAAGCTAAAAAGGGCTTCTCTTTGCAAATCCCTATTTTCTTCTCAAGTTGTCTTCAGGTGGGGGCCCTTGGAAGCCTCATTTAGAGCTGTAGAAAATAGCCTATGCCATCTGACATCTTAACTTTTCCTCATAATTGGTGGCACATGGCAACCTTGGAATCCATAGTATGTATGAGTCTTGAGGGTGGGGGGTGGGGAAAAGCAATGCTTTAACTAATCACATTGCTATCTCAAAATCAGCAATAGCATCCTCCTGACCCAAGATGGCGGTGCCCTCAGTGTTACCTTATGGCCTCCCCAGCCCAGTTAACTGTACACAAAACCACTGTCGGGGCACATTCATTCTGTATGTACAGCAAGCACCAAAACCTTTTACATGATAGCAAAGATAGGTTCTCTAGAAAAAAATAGGATGTCCAAAGAAGGAAGACTTCAATCCTGGCTCAGCCCAAGAATGCAGTCCTGTTGCTAAAACTTTCTGTGTTAGTCACTTCTCTCATGCTGTGACAAATACCTGACAGAGCCTCTTATGGAGGGAAGGCTTTGTTCTGGCTCACAGATTGACAGGCACCACAGTGGGGCGGGAGTGACAGCAGGTCCTGTTACAGCCACAGGAGGGAAGGATGGAAGGGAGTAGCGGTGCTCAGCTTACTTTCTCTTTCTTATCCAGTCCCGGACCCCAGGCTGTGGGACGGTGCTGCTCACAGACAGGGTGCATTTTTTTTTTTTTTTCGAGACAGGGTTTCTCTGTGGCTTTGGAACCTGACAGGGTGCATCTTTTCAATGTGCTCAGCCTAGACGCTCCTTCACAGATACGCCTAGAATCTGCTGCCTAAATGTGGCTAGATCCTGTCAAGCTGATCATCCATTCTAACGGTCACACGTTCCCATTTCTCGGGTCTACTGGCAGTGGAATTGACTTCCTTAGAAGCCTGGGTTCCTAGACGGCTATATCTGAAGCTCCAAGTCTGTGGCTGGAGAGCCTTAGACTCAGTCTTATTGCTAGAGACCATGGCTATGCGGTGAAAACCGAGACTCAAAGCTAACCTGAGTCTGGGCTTCTGGATCAGGCCTGCAATCTCAACTATTCTTAAGGATGAGGCAAGAGAGGTCTAAGTTTAGGGCCTTCCTGTACTACAGGGTGAGCCCAAGACGGGGCTTAGAAACATGGAGACCTTATCTCAAAATAAAATAGAAAGAGAAGATTACGGATGTAGCAGAATGGTAGGGAGCTTGCCTCGTGTCGGGAAAGCCAAACACAGCCAACTATCACCACCAAATCGACAACCACAACCCACCTGGGAAGACTAAGAACCATAACGCCAGAGCAGTGTTTGGGAGAGGTAAAGTCAAACTGGACTTACTGCATTTCATCGATTCTAGGAGGCCATTGATTGAAAATGCACCATTTTTTTTTGTATACGCAATATTCACAAAGATGGGAAAAATGATGTCTGCTAAATTACAACCCTCCATCCATTGTTACCTTTGTTCCGATTCTGTATTTCAGAGATAAAATGTGAAGAAAGTATGCTTCTGACTCCATGAAATAAGGTTTGCCTCTAAAGAATTGCCCCTTAAATCAGTGCCTTGGAAGGAGCGATTTGAAACAGATTCCTTTGAAGTGGCTTCGTTTCTAACCTGTGGAATGTTTCTTTGCCTTCAAAATCCATTTTCTATTTATACAAGAAAATCATAGTGTACTGGAGCTAGCGGAGACATTAGCGACCTTCCAGACAGCCCCCCAGATCGATTTAATTACAGTCACACCTTGTTTCAGACGAAAAATGGTGTTTCCCAGCCTTAATTGCTCACTCTATTCCCCACTCTTGGCTCTGGATAGCTTTGGGTTGCTTCCAACCATCAAATCTGCTCTCCTTGGTTGAAGATCTGCCACCACCAAGGCTAAAGTCACAGCAGGTGCTTCCAGTAGCTTCCCAGAGGGGAGCTGAGTAATGGTGGGGGGGTATTGCAACCATATGGAATAAGGCCTCAGCCTCAATTTGAATAGATGTTGTGTCATGAATAGTCATTTGGTCAAGCCTTGTTCCACAGAGTAAAGCTCTAGGGAATGGGACTCTGGGGCACCTTGGGGCACCTTGCAGACAGGCTCCAGTGAAGCGAGCGGGATGGCCACTCCTTCCTAATAACGGAAGGGGAAAAGTTCACATAAAAGGCAATCTAATGGACACAACACAGCCCACAGCCCCATCAAAGGGAACCATGCATGGGTCCTTATCATGTTTTGCAGGGACAAGTTAAACCTTAGAGAGCAGATGGTTGTGCCAGGATCATAGTAAGTTGGAACTGGGCCCAGGGTGGCATAAAGGTACTTCCTCCCTGCATCTTTGGCTACCTCCTCTCTCTTTACCATGTTTTCTAACCATTTATGTAGCTCAGAACTTAAGGAGATGCTTGGGGAGAAATCGGTCAGCTCATCAAGGAAGGGGTCAACCTCTGGACTTAGAGCATGCACAGTCTACAGTCTTTCTGCTTGGGCATCCTCTGGCTCCAGTGGGGAGCACACACCAGGATCGAAGGACAATAAATCGCTTGCCCCGGGGGTTTTAGGCAGATTATTTTCCATCTGTAATATAAGTGATATGATGAACTTGGTGATGATTGCTTATGTAGAAGAAAGGGTGGGGGTGGGGGAAGGAGATAGCTGAGCCACTAATTCATGCAAAAACTGGGGGCTGAGCACACGTAAGAGTTTTTTTTTTGTTATCACAAGGTATTAAACTTTATGATGTCATTCTCAAACAAAATCTATTTTGACCTTTGCACTCCTCTTTCCCCCATGCTCCTGGTCTTCTTTGTATGCATTTCATTTCCTTTCAGCTTTCGTGCCACGTGTTTTCTATCTCCTCACTGCCTTCCCAACACTTCTGTTTTCATGGTCCCCTTTCTAATTTTATAGCCTACACCCACATTCATACCCACATATATGTCTATAGATATTCATACACAATACACACATATATTCATTGAAAGCTAAGATACATGTATGAGAGAGACTATGTGTATTTGCCTTTCTGACACATAGCCTAAAAATACCTGGCTTAAAAAATGCTGGCTTTTCTTAATATAATAATTTCCAGATGCACAAATTTTATACTTTAAGAAGATTTATTTTTAATCATGTATATGTGGGTGTGAGCACATGAGTGCCTTGCCTGGAGAGGCCGAAAGAGGGCATCGTACTCTGGAGCTGAAGTTACAGCTTGTTGTGAGCCTCCTGAGGTGGGGGCTGAGATCTGGACTCCAGTATTCCGCGAGAGCAAAGTAATGTGCTTTTTTTTTTTTTTTTTTTTGGTTTTTCGAGACAGAGTTTCTCTGTGGCTTTGGAGCCTGCGCTGGAACTAGCTCTTGTAGACCCAGCTGGTCTCGAACTCACAAAGATCCGCCTGCCTCTGCCTCCCGAGTGCTGGGATTAAAGGCGTGCGCCACCAACGCCCGGCAACAGGTAATGTGCTCTTAAACTGACCCATTGCTCCCACCCCTGAACTTGACGTAACAGTGGAGGAAGGCAAGAGAACAGATTACTGACAACTATACCTGACCCTGCTCTCTTTGCCCTCCCATCTCTGTCTTAGACCAGTGGGGGAGACTCAAACTGGCACACCTCTTCTCTTACTGGTCTCAGGGCCTTTCCTTTACCTTCCACCACCACCATTAACACCCTTCCTTAATCCTGTGAAGACATACCTTCGTGTTTGTAGTGTTGCTGTTGCTGCTATTTGGGGGACTGGATTGGGAACAGCATTGGTCCAGGATGATGATTCTTAAAGGGCCATTCTCTGACCATCATCAGCATCATCTGGGGACTTGCTAAAAATGGATCTTTGAGTTAGACATTTTAAAGGCAGGATCTGCAGTCTGTTTTCACAAGCCCTCTTGGTTGTTTGGATGGAAGCTTTTTGATGGCTGTGAAACCCCAGAACTGGGGCTTTTCAGGTCTAGCTGAACTTCTGAGCCACCTAGCAAGCCTTAAAAAAAAAAACTAGCCATCGCACCTGCAACCTCTTAACATAGAGATAGCTGCATTTACTGATACAACTTTAAAAATCTTTCTAAGTGATTTACATGCACCATGGAGGTAGAAAGAGAGCTAGGTCGACAGCTTGAGGTCTTACAACAGTTTCAGAGCAGGAAGGTTGCTTACTCAGGGTCTGAAAGTTGGTGCAGGCCTTCCTTAGGCTTCCTGTACTCCTTGAGGTTCCTAGTACTTTGACCATATGTGGGCCTCTGAAGCTCCTAGAACACCCAGAGTCTTGTTCTAGACTCTGCCTGAGCCTGGCCTTACTGTCAGTATAGTAATTATACTCTAGGATTGTCTTCAGCTCTGCCTTCCTGTCTGTGGAAACACTCTAAAGAAGGAGATGATACTTATGGGATGTTACTCTCCTCCTGGGCTGTCCTGCGTCTACTGGTAAGAGCTGAAGGGTCATCACTAAGTTGTAGGAAATTGGTGTCTTCATTCAAGTCATCCTGGGAGACCGTTGTCATTCCCTCCTGAGGCTGGGAGACTGCTCTACTGGGATGTAGCTTGCACTTGCCTTCAGGAGGTTTCAGGTCTCCCCCTGTGGCTCCATTCTTGTCCAGTGTCATTGTCCTGGCGACCCCTGAGTGAAAGGAGTAGACTAGGGAAATGGCACAATTGTACCCAGAAGAAGCCTCCAGAACTCTGTCATCTGAAGTGAGCCCTCCAAACCAAGTTGGTTTTGTTCAGATGAAAATGAGTTAGAGCATTGTTGGGTATTTTTTCCCCAGTGACTGATAATTAGGAGTCTTAATTAACTTCAACTTAGTCTAAAAGTAAAATAGCTTCCCTGAGGTTGTGCAGGGAGTAGGTGGCTTGTGGCATGGGAAATGACAAGAAGCCAAAATGGAGCTCAACAGTAGCATGGGTCACAGTGGCAAACGAGCCAGTTACCTGTGGCCTATCAGGTCGGTTCCGGGTCTAGACTTAACCAATATGCCTGTGTCTGCTGCAGGCCCAGGGGATGAGAGGAGGAAGCAGCTCCTAGGTCCATCCACCTGCCCCTCAGTAATATTTGGTACTTGTGCCATGAAAGCAGCTGGTTTCCTGGCACCTGCTGCCTGGCAGATGGGCCCTGACCTTTGTAGCAACTAGCAGTGTGTTAGGTAAACAAGACCCCCTGCCCCTTCCACTCTCCTGCTCCTGCTGCCAGGGAACTCTATTTTTGACAGGCTTGGACCCAGGAGACTGGGAGAGTTGATGGTGGAGGCGGAAGAGCTGGCACCTGCTGAACTGGGGGTGGGAGGCAGATGGAGACTAGAAACATGGCCTTTCACCCCAGCCAGATTTGGTCTGTCCACAGGAACCAAAGAGGCCTTCTACAGTCAGCCAAGAAACTCAGAGGATGTGGTGGGGTGGCTGAGGCTGGTGGGAGAGAAGCAAGCTGAGACAGACCAGGTCTGCAGCCGCAGAGAAGCAAGCTGAGACAGACCAGGTCTGCAGCCGCGTGCCTGATCTTGTCACTGAGAAATCGGAGCAGATGCTCTTTGGGAGGGTCCGGGGCATGCAGCAGGGCCAGGCCCCGTCCCCAATTAGCCTGATGGATGGCTCCTGTGCTGCTAATGTGGTTAGGGCAGGCAATGGCCTGGGGATCTGGGTGTGCAGAGACTGGCCAATACCAGGTTTGCTGTAATCACATTTGCCTCTACACAGACGGGGTGCACAGTACCCACCCTGGAGCCCAGAGGACATTAGTTAAAGTCATTTAGAAATATATATATATATATATATATATATATATACAGCTTTTCTTACCTTATTGTTATGATTATTTTAAACAATCAGTTTACTGCCCAGGGCACACACAAAAAGAACAGATCTGAGGCAGCATTGTGGAAGAATGCTCAGGCAGCTTGAATTAGGAGGGGTGGAGGTATGGGAGGGGGTGTGGGAGAACATGTAGGAGAGGCTCCACTCTGCAGGTGGAGGGAGTTCTCCATGCTGTCACTGGCCACTGCTTACAACAAAAAATTTAGAGCAAGGCATGTAGCTCATTGGGTAGAGTATCTGCCTAGCATGCACAAGGCCCTTAAGTTTCTCGAGGCCCTTAATTCAATTACTAGCTCTTCATAAATCAGGTGTGGAGGTACATGTGAGTCATCCTAGCACCCAGGAGATCAGGAGTTCAAAGTTATCTCTGGCCAGTGAACAAGTTCAAGACCAGCCCAGGCTACATGAGATCCTGTCTCAAATGGTGATGCTAATAATAATTTTTACAACTTTAGTTAAAAAAACAAAACAAATGCACCCCAAAAACCATGATGCTAAGTCAGAGCTCCCGGGGACCTCACACCAGCTTCCTGTACTGTCACCCTCTGAACTGAATGATAAGTCTAAAGTGTTAGTTACAGGAAGTGACCTGTACTTTCATATAGCTATTAACTAAAGCCAAAGCTTTATCCATGCTTCCTTGGTTTTACCTACTGTCCATTTTCTGTTTAGGATCCATCCCATTTGGGATAGCACACATGCTACTTCATGTCAGGGTTCCTTATGATTCCCTTAGTGGCTGAGAAGACTATCAGTGTGGCTTGAAAGCTTATAAACTACAAAGTCTACCCGTTTGAGACACTAAATACAAGGAGCTTTAGAATATTTGTGGCTAGTAAGCCATCCCGATGCTCTCATCACCTCGAGAAGAAATCCTGTCCTCACAGCAGTCATTGCTCATTCCCTGCCCCCTAGTCCCTGGCAACCACTAATCTGTTCTCTGTCTCTGTGGATTGGCCTCTTCTGGACATTTCATATAAATAGAATTGTACAAGATGCAGTCTCCAGTGTCTGGCTGGGCCGGCTGTTCTTCTACAGGCTTTAATAACTTTGATTCTTGTCTTTAGAAGAGAGAATTCTAGAGAAAACATGCACAAAAGATAGACAAGACTTAACAGTGGAATTCTGGGATTCTTTTATTGCTTGTGTTTGTTTGGAGGCAGGATCTCACTATGTAGCACTGGCTGGCCTGGAACTGGGTATGTGGATGGCTATTCTTGGTTGTCAACTCACTACATCTGGAATGAACTAAAACCAGTTTCTGGGTATATTTGTGAAGGATTTCTCTTTCTTGGAACATTTGAGGTGGGAAGACTCATCTTAAATCTGGGCCACACCTTCTGGTGGCAGCCTATATAAAGGACAAGGAAGGAAGAAACTCGAGTTCTTTGCTTGCTTGCCCTTGTTCTCACTTGCAAGCTCATTCCTTAATTGGTATTAGAGTTCATTTCTTCAAGTTTCAGTCTTATACTGAAGAGCAGCTGAGACATCCAGCTTTGTGGACTAAACAACTATTGAATTCTTGGACTTCCATTGGGAGATAGCTATTGTTGGGATAGTCAGACCACAGCCTGTAAGTCATTATAATAAATCCCATATGTATAGTCATTCTACAAGTGCTGTTCCTCTAGAGAACCCTGACTACTACAATGGTAGGTTTGCTTCAAATTCACAGATATCCTCCTGTCTCTGCTTCACAAATATTGGGATGACTGGCATGTGCCACTTGCCCAACTCAGTGGTGGAATTCTGAACCACATCAAGTTGTGCAGACTCTAAGACAACATTTCTGTCACCTGTCTTATCAAACAGCCATGCATTCAGTGTTCATCGACTGTTCTCTAGGGTGGGTTCCTTGAGGTCTTGATTCAATCTCCAGCATCATATAAATTGGGCATAATGATTCATATGTGTAATCTTAAGCCCCATTATGTAGAGGCAGGAGGATCAGAAGTTCAGAGGATCTGGGGATGCAGAGGAGAACTCACCCACACCCCAACACTTTTTAGCTCATTAACACCTGCTAACCTTCTCTGGTCTTCTTTCCAGTGTGAACTGTACAGTCAGGATGATGGATTCTTTCTCCGTATTGTGCTCAGAATTTTCCACTATATATTTGTATGTGGGTGCCCAAGTCTTGTGTGTGTGTGTGTGTGTTTTATATGTGTGTATTGTGTGTGTACATGTGTTTGTAAGCATGTGGTGTGGGTGTGAGAGCTATATTTCACTGCAGTAAGCAGAGATATTTACAGTGCCTTTGAGGCTCGCTCTGACCCACCTGAGTTCATCCTTTATCTCTCTCTCTCTCTCTCTGGCTGTGCACTGGCTTGCACACCTTCCCCACATCCTGCCAGGCATGCTCCCCACCCACAGCCGTTTCATGTGCCGTTCTGATGTGCCTGTGGCATGCTTGCAGCTTTTATTTTCCTCCGGCCTGGACAGTTCTTCCCTCTGATATCTGCACAGCTTACTCCTGCCGCATCTTCAGACTGCTGTGAAACGTTATCTCAAAGACTCTGCCCTCCTCATTTAAAGTAGCAACTTTCCCCCGGGTCCCTTATTCTGATTTGTTTTTCTTGGTTGCACTTAGCACTGTTAGACACAGGCACACAGTGTTTCATTTCTCTCTCCTCTCAGGAGAGCAAAATCTCCATGGGAGAAGGACTCTTGTGCATCTCTTCTACTTAGGGCTATAACCTCAATATTTAGAAATGTGTCTAACACATGGTATATACTCAATAAATAACAGCTATGTGAATTGCCAGCTCTTTATTCTCCATCCTTTATCTCCTCTAATGAGAAATCCCCCAAGAGTTAGCTTGCTCATGAATAACCCAAGATGGAAGCTTGGCTGTGCAGTTTGCTCAAGAGAAAGAATTAGCACCCACTGATGGAGAGGTAGAAACTTCAGAAAGACAAATACTGTCATTCATTCATTTATTATTTGCCACTTCATTCATTCACTCTTAAGGGAATTGAGTTTGGTTAAGTAAGTACTGAGTCAGGTTGTTAAACAACATTAAAATCATCTTTTTTTATTTATCTGAATGAGAACTGTTTCTCCCTTTAAATCCTTTGCTTTCCTAGGACTGACTTGACTTACCTGTACACTACATGCTGAGGAGGCAGGGATGAAAAGAAAAGGATATGATCCTTGTTCACCTTTGACTTTTACAGTGTGGTGTGTGGCACTGACATTGAACAACCCTTTGGCCTTGAGCTCACTATCAGGATGGCACTGAGCTTCTGACCTTCTTGTGCTGAGCTCCCAAGTGCTGGGATTACAGGCATGTACTACCACACCCAGTTCCTACAGTTCTTGGGATTGAACACAGGGTTTTCTGCATGTTAGGTAAACACCCTACCAACTGAGCTACACACCCAGTTCCACAAATAACTGCAAAATTATAATCTATAACAGGTTTTGAAGGAGAAGTATAAAATGTTGTAAGAAGCTGGTAACTAGGGAAACAGATGGAGTTTGGAGGTTAGGGAAGAAAAGGGAGCATTTTCTTAGAGGCAGAGCTGTCCAGTGTCAGCATCAGTCTCTTTAGCTGAGTTTCTTTTGATTAGAAGCTAGAGTATGAGGTTCCTATCAAAAAATCTAGGAACTCAGTTAAATTTCCTGGTCAAACATAAAAAGAGTTGTTTCACATCCTCTCCTGTCAGTGAAAGGGTTCTATTAGTACTTCTGTGGATCCAGATGTACATCCTTAGCTCTTTAGTGTCTCATTCCAATTGATGCAGGAACCAGGGCTAGTTCTGGTATGTAGGGGTGTTAGAGAGACTTATGAATGACATCACCCAGAGGTAATAGCCCCTCATCTTTGTGTTGTTGGTTAATTCGCTGTGGTGTGCTCCCACCTAAATCTCACTCAAGACTAGGTATGATTTGTGCACTAGATTGGACAGAAATTGTCACTCAGACTTTATAGAAGATGAATTAACTCCCAGATGGAGTGAGTTGCTAGGATCCAGAAGACATAATCTTCTGACTAAAAAAAAGTCCTTGGGTGTATGTATCTATGTATTGCTTAGCTATTATCAAAATGCCATGTAATGTATTTTCAGACTCAGTGGCTTAAACCAATAATCATTTATTGTCACTCACAGATCTGTAGGTCAACTGAGAAGAGGCTCATCTAGAGTGAGTTCAGACCCTAGTTTCATATTTCTCATCAATTCTGTAGATAGCAAGCATAATCGTGGTGGTTTGAATAAGAATGCCTCCCACAGGCTCATATATTTGAATATTTAGTCACCATGAGTGACACTATTTGAAAGGATTAGAAGAGTTAGGAGATGTGGCTTTGTGGAAGGAAGTATGTCAGGGGTGGGGGTAGGGCTTTGAGGTTTAAAAAGCCCACGCAAAGCCCATTGTCTCTCTCCCTCCGTTTATGGATCAAGATGTAGTCCTCAGTTATTGCTCCAACACCATGTGTGCCACCATGATGATAATGGACTAAACCTCTGAAACTTCAAACAAGCTTCCAAATTAAATACTTTATTTTGTAAAAGTTGCATTGGTCATGGTGTCTTTTCACAGCATAGAACATTGACTAAGACAATGACTCTACCTTAGGTTGTTCAACTCTGGTAGCAATGTTTAGATGGCTCTGATTCTCTTGGGACCATGGGCGACCCAGACAATTTTTTTTTCATTATGAAGCAAAAGGTAGAAAACACCATAAGGTTTATGCTTAGAACTGGCCCAGCACTATTTTTTTTTCATGAGATGCTCAAAGAAACACATATGTAAATCCAAAGTCAAAGAGAAGGGATAATTGAAAGTCACATGAGAAAGGATATGTAGATTCATGGAAGAGACAAGGAAATGCAACCCACCATGTTAGTTTGTTCCTTTGTTCGTTAATTTGTTTCTTTACTCTGGTCCATCCAAGCAATGTGACTGGCATTGTTCAAGTTGTGGATGGGAAGGAAATAATAACCTCCATGGGCAGGCCGTTTCAGCAGAGCATAATACATGACGCTAGGAAGCCAAGCATGGAGACTGATGGGAATAGTGACTTCCAAGGATGGGGGCAGGGCGGAATCACCACGTGAGCCCACAGAGGAACAACACTCAGCTAGGAAGAATCTGGAGGTGGCTCTTGTCACAGGCACCCAGTACGATCAGCTGTGGCAGACAGCTAGGCTTGCTCGTGGATTGTTGCCCATCCCTCTACTACTTGTTGGCTCCTCTTTGTCTTTCACTGGGTAGCCAAACGTTTGGAATGTTTGTTTGAACTTTAAAGTGCCATGTTGGGGAAGGGGAGGGGAGGGGGACAACATTATTTATACAAGTAATATTGAGCAATAGACTGGGGACAGAATTTGTATGGGAGGTGATAGTGAACAAAGAAGAGATATCGGGCAGTCCTGGGGTCAGCATAATGAGTAATAATCATAACAATAAATGCTACATTTATTGATCTGTTTTTGCTAATTGCTTTGCATGAGACAAGTACTATTAATAATCAGATGCTATTTCATTTTAATATTTATTTCTTGTGTGTATGATTTGTGTGTGTGTGTACGTGCACACACACATGTCAGAGGACACCTTCCGGGGTCCTTGCCTTCCACCTCATTGAGGCAGGGTCTCTTTGTTGTTTGCTGCTGCACAGTGTCTGCTGAGCTAACTGGCCTTTGAACTTCTGGGGGATTCTCACTGCACAAGCTGTGAGATTACAAACAAACACTATTATATTCAGCGTTATATGGGTTCTGTGGGTTTGAGTTTACGTCCTCACGTTTGTGTGGCAAATGCTTTCCTCACCGCACTCTCTGCAGCCCCATCAATCCTGTTTTAGCGCCAGTGGATGGAACTCAAAAAGGGTTTCATCTCTCTGTCGAAAGGGAAGTAGAAAAGGAGGAACAGCGATCGCCTACTGGTTCAGCACCATGGATAGCGGTCCGCTATGCCTGGCAGGGTTGGACAGGCTTCTACAGGATAAATTCTCAATAGCAGAATAGTAGAAATATTTTTCAGTGTATTATTTATAGTATACCCCATCATCCAGAATGAGTCTCTATAACAAGGGGCCACTTTTTTTTTTTTTAAAGGACTTGGTAGCGTGTGCTGGGTGAGACTGGGGAACAGCTTAGAACGTAAAAGTTTGAAGACAGAATCTGGGAAAGAACTCTGATCTTATGCATAATAAAACAGCAGTGGAAAGATCTGGGAGCTACGTTGGCTAAGAGTGAGAGAAGCTTGCAGGGAGTATGTGGGTTTTCAGAGAAAGAAAAGGTCCTCGGGGAGTGAGGAAGAGGGACGAGAAAGAAAGAGGGAGGGAAGAAGGAAGGGAAAGATAAAAAGGGTGAGGAGAGAGGGTGGAGGGAGGGAGAGAGTGAGAGAGAGCTATTTCAACATGCACAAGAAGAAAACCACCTTCCTTTTCCCTATCAGTCGTTCAGCAAAGCCCACACCACTGACTATGTGGGGCTGAATTATTTATTTATTTATTGTAAGCTCAGCCACTGAGCTCTGCGTATTACATGTGATCATGCCCAAATCAGCATGGACTGCTGGAGAGAATTTTTGCAGGGCGCACTAGTGGAAACCTTCTAGAATTTGAACTCCAGCGTTTCTGCTTGGTTTCCCTAATCACCTCGTTACCCTAGAGGACAGGCATGGGCCTGCCTTTCCCTTTCCGTCCTATGGCCTGGCACATTGGCCACCTACTCGGGACACACATCCTCACATTCACTTCTCCCTCACGTCAAGTTGATTTGTTTCCTCTGGCTGAGCCCCATTCAGAAAAGAACCATGAGCTTTCCTCTGCCAGCAGCGATCAGAGATTCCAGAGTTTCCAGGTCACTGGCAATTTCAGCCATTCTCTCCCCTTGTCACTGTCCATGTCCCTCAACTAGAGAGTCTCAGCCTTACAGAAATAGTCGCCATGCTTTTAGGATCAATGCAGGGATATGCTGCTTGACTTTCCTCTCCATTGCTGTTGTAAGACACATAGAAGCCGTTTAAGGGAGGAAAGGGTTTACTTCCTCTTCCAGGGTCACAGTCCATCGCTGTCAGGGCAAGGACTCAAGCAGGAACTTGAAGTAGAAACTGTAGCGGAATATGGCTTGCTGGTTTGTATACAGGCTCATGCTTATCTAGTTTTCTTATACAGCCTAGGACTACTTGCCAGGAAAAAGCATTACTGGAAGTGGGGTGTACCCTCCTACCCAACCCCTTACATACTACTCCTGGTCTAATCTGATCTAGGCAATTCCTGGAAGGAGGTTTTCCTTTCAGATGACTCCCCACAGTACTTACATTGACAACACCAACTAGGACATATGATCCAGCACAGAACCAACTTTCCTTGCCATGCAAAATCCCAACCTACCAATAACCTGACCTAGCAAAGAGAGCCTGGGGAGGTTCAAGTTTGGACTCTTCATTTCCACAGGGAAAGCTGTTTCTGTCTCGCTTATAGTCTTTAGGGAGAAGCTGACCACACCCTATATCTCCAGCAGCACATTTCTTTTAGATCTAGACACATGGGCCAACCTGCTGGGGCTGAGATGCTAGTGATGGTATGTGCTCTAGTCTCTGAGTTAGGTCTAGGACCTCAATCACTGTTCGGCAGAAACTCCTATATCTGAGATCTAAGGGTAATTGAAGAGCTTATTGAGGAATTTGTTGGAAAAACAGAATTGTGACTGGACACCATGTGGTACAGGGAGTCTGGAAAACCGGTAAACTTTGAAGCCTGGCATGAACTTTGGGCGTGGCCTTACTGCTCACTTGTAATGTACTGTGGGCACATCAGGATGACTCCCTCTTTGTGCCTCTGTTTCCTCTCTCATAAAATAGGGGTGATTGATATGTGCTGATATATAATGAGCTAATTGGGATAGGTGGACCTTCAGTGCTGATACCCATCCACAGCCAAGTGCAATGACTCAGTGTGGAGGGGTCTGGCTCTGTGCAGTTGTCTGGGATCCCTGGACCCTTCTGAGAGGTATGTTTCTAAAAAGTTCAGGTGTTTTCCACTGCATCCTCTGCATGTAGCATGCAGCTGACAGGGAAAGAGAACTTGGGAGATTGGGTGATTTCAGCAATTAGCTTAAATGAGTTCCGCCCACATGCCACTGTCATATGCTCACATCAGCACAGGGAAGAGAGGCTGGGAAGTGACTGTATACCTAAGAGGAAAGGGTTACTGGTGGCTGAACCAACAGCCAGCATCTGACAGTTTCATATTGTAAGTTTGTTTTGAAGTTGTAATAATAATAATTTTTTTTTAAAAAGATGGTGCAATGTCTTGATTCTGTCTGGTACGCAAGAAGGACTCAACATATGTTAGTTCTGATTGCACTGCTTACTTAGAAAAGTCAGTTCTGAGTGTCAAACAAGCAACTTAGAGATGTTAAATCTTGAGTCATTTGTCAGCTGTGTGTTGCCTCGTCTGTTTTTCCTTGGCTCCCAGGATTGCTGGTTACTAGGCCATAGAGGGTTAAACTACTCTGGCCTCCAGGGATGCTCAGATACTCGACAGCTGGGTGTCTTTCCAAGGGCCTTCAACACTCTTTTTCACTGCAGTAAATACATCTGGCATTCCCTATTCTGGAAGTACAAGCAACTAGTCAATTGAAAAAGGCGTCTGCTGATGGTGGCATGACAAGCAATATCCATAACTGCTTGTAATCTCCTTCAGACATCCGCTTGCTCCATCCAGCCCCACTGAGCACAAAGGGGCTCCTATTATCTCTGAAGCCTTCTTGTTGCCAGAAATGCAGATGAACCCTGACCTAATATTCCACTCAACATGCCCTCTGAGCACAGGGCATTCTTCAAGTGTTTACCCTGCCAGAATAGCAGATGAGTGGGGCTCAGGGAGCAGCTTCCAGAGGCAGGCAGCTGTAGCACCATGGTAGTGCTACACTTTGGAATTTGAAGACTCAGTTCTATAACTCACTAGCTCCCTGACTTTGGAAAACTCAATCATTCCTTTTGCCTCAGCTTTCCCAATGGTATACACATACACACACTGCCTTAGTTACATTGCAGTATTTGGGGACTCACGGAATTAATCTGAAATGTACCTCCACTTACATTCTTTTTTGAATCAAAACAAAAAATAAACAAGACTACCTAAAGAGGAGAGGCAGAGTCATGTTCCTAGCCAGATGGGATTGGGTTGCAGAGAGGAAAATACAATCACCACACACATTGTATGATAACAGCATATGGGCTGTTTCCTATCTTAAGACAGAAGTGACAGGAAGGGCCCCACCTCTGAGTTCTCTATCCATAGTAACCTACTGCTGTGGGACAATGATCTTGTACCCTGTAAAGATTTATCAGTTGTATTTAAATAAAATGCTGATTGGCCAGTAGCCAGGCAGGAAGTATAGGTGGGACAACCAGGCAGGAAGTATAGACGGTGCAATGAGAATAGGAGAATTCTGGGAAGAAGAAAGGTTCAGTCTGCAGTCGTCACAGAGGAAGCTAGACACACAGAAGCAAGATGAGAATGCCTCACTGATGAAAGGTACTGAGACACGTGGCTAACACAGACAAGAATTAGGGGCTAATATAAGTTATAAGAGATAATAAGAAGCCTGAGCTAATAGACCAATCAGTTTATAATTAAAATGTAGACCTCTGTGTGTTTCTTTGGGACTGAATGGCTGCAGGACAGAATCCTCTGTCAACAACCTACTCTGGTCTCAGCTTGGAAAGAGGCAAGAATTCACATGGTTATAACCTGACAAGGGACAAAGACTCCTCCTTGAGTGCAAACAGAATCCAGGAGAGGAGGAGAGACCTCCTAGACATTGGCAAGCACAGCAAAGCCTGAGACCCAGTTCCAGCCCAAGCTTGAAGGTCAGAGAGTAGAGAGTAGATCTGTTCTGTCCTCCCTCCTCATCTTCATTCTTCAGGTCCCATAGTATTGGGTGATGCCCTCAACACCAGACAAGGTCAGCTCTGCTCAGTCACCTGGCTCCAGTACTGACCTCACAGGGATGTTCAGAATAATGCTTTCCTGCTATCTAGAGTGGGCCTTAGCCCAGCCAAGGTGACATAAAATTGGCCACCCTAAGAGGTGATGAGAGAGCTCAGTGGGGAAAAGGGCCTGCCAGACAAACCTGACAACCAACCGAGTCTGCCTTCCTGGGCCCATACAAAGGTGGAAGGAGATGTACCAGTTATCATGAGTAGGTGACTGACGAAAGTGTGAGTGGAGCCTCACTTTTTCCTCTGTTGTAACATAATCCAAGGCTATTAGTTGATGTGGTCTCTTTGTTTTAGCCTTTCAGCCTCCAGAACTGTGAGCCAAAACTTGTATCATTTACAAATTACCTAGTCTGTGGCACTCTGGTATAGCAACAAAAAAGAAATTAAGACAGCACCCCAACTAAGTGGGAAGGGACTCAACTGCTCAGCACATCGGGTGACAGCTCCCTGATTCTGCCAACAAAGAGGCACAGGACAAAGCTTCATGCAGTGGTCTTCTTAGCTCTCCTCTTCCCTGAGATGCATTCCTTTTTGGGGTGGACAGGATTGCAGACAGTGGCCCTGCACAGTCAGCTGGCCCTTCAGGATTCTCAGCCCAGCCTGCCTGATGAATGTGACCTACCACCGAAACCTCATCAGCTGCCAAGACAGAGGAGGTCAGGCCCTGCGTCTGCAGACAATGGCCTTATCGGCTGCTGCTAGTGAGGGTATAAGCAGGGGATTGGATGGTATCATTCTAATTTACACGGGATTTTGTTTCTTTCCAGGTACTTAGCATGTGGATCTCGGTGATATCAAAGGCAGAGCATTATACAATAAGTAGGCTTAACCTCCATCTCACCCCCTCTCATCCTTCTGTCTCTTCATTGAGGCCACGAGGAGCTGCAGCTAAGGTTGCCATAGTGACCAATTAGGATTACTGAGATGTTCTTGCAGAGAAAAAGGAGAGTATCGATTTAGCTTGACAGTGGGACATCTGGGGACCAGGGGAGCCCTGGGTATTCAGCATTAATGGGGGCCACAGTGTGCTACCCTTAGGCAGTTTGGGACTGTCATTGCTTTGGAGTAGGACCTCGTGTGTGGTGGGGATCATTAGCAGTCCCCTGTCTATTTGGGTCTGATGCGGCAGTGCTGAGGGACCTGTGAAGTATCTGGAGCCAGATGGGTGTGGTCCTCACCACAGTGGTAAGAATGCCCCTCAAAAGAAGTGGGATTCCTAAGCTCCATTATCAGGAAGCTTAGGTAGCCAGACAGGCTCACCATAGCCATGACCTTTCTGTTGTCAATGAGATATTTCTAGCTAATATGGGTAGAAAGAAGAGCTGGAGAGGACATGACCTTTAGGAGTATGTGTTTTAAAACATTATTTTACATTTATTTATTTACTATTTATTTAGTGTGTGTGCATGCGTGCACATGCGTACAGCCAGCATGTGAAGGTCAGAGGTTAACCTGTGGATGTTGACTCTCTCATTCTTCTAGGTGGGTCCTGGGGATTTAATTCAGGACATCAAGCTTGGTGGCAGGCTCCCTTACCATCTTGTCAGCCCCTGGAGCTTTGAATAGAGCAAAGCACTTGTTACCACGTGCAACACCTGCTCTTTTTGGGTCATTCTGAAATAAAGAAACCAAGAGGATGCGTGGGAGCTAGGAAGCTAGGATGTGGTACTTGACACTGGTTCAATGCAGGACAAGTCACGGATCATAACTGAGCCTCCATTTACCCTTCTGTCAACCAAGCTGGGTGGGGGCTGTAGAGATTAGGGCCCATGCTGGTGAAGAGCTTGGTACATTGTAAAGACAGAAGTCTGGCGAAAGGCACCAGAGGGAAATTAACAAGTGGGGAGAGAAAGAGGGGTGGGATTTGGAGAAACTGTGTAAGAATTTAAATAGCTTATGATAAAGAAGGGGAGAGATTAGAAAATAAAGAGAACATGATGGTCTTTGTTTTATGTTGCTATGACAGAATACTTGAGACTGGGTAATTTATAAAGAAAAGAAGTTTTGGGCTGGGGAGTGGGTGGTTCAGTCAATCAAATGCCTACTGCATAAGCATGAGGAACAAAGTTCAGATCCCCGGTACTCACGTCAATAGACAGCCAGATGTGACTGTAACTACAAGTCTGGGGGCGGGAGAAAGACAGACCAGGCAAGGAAGACACTCCATGTTGACTTCTGACCTCTCTAGATGCATGAACACACATGTGAATGTTCACCTGCATACACATGTGCCCTCACCCACAGGAACACATACATATGCCCCATATCCATAATACACACATATACCGTAAAAAGGGGGAAGTGTATGTTGTTTTCCTTCAGAGGCTAGGAAGTCCAAGAGAACAGCTTTGGCAACTGCCCAGCTTCCGGGAAGGACTTTGTTCTGCTTTAGAGGGAGCCAAAGAGCAAGCGGGTCCCTGGGGCAGAGATAACCCAGGTCTGCACAGGCAAAGGAGAAAGAGCACCGAGGCCATGCGGTGGGTACAAGGGGTGTCTGGGAGGAGGAAATAGAGAAGCCAGAGGGTGGCCACATAGAACGATAGAGAGTTTTCTTGTTTATGAGAGGAGACTTTCTCCCTTTTTGTTAACCCCCAAAAAGAATAGATTTGTATAAAGTTCTAAGGAAGTAAAATGGGAATAGGTGAGAGGAAGTGACCAGTGGGTGTCTCCAGTGTAGTCCTGACCTGGGACTGAGTGAATGAATCCTGGGTCTGTAGTCCATGGGTCAGCTGGGTCTCAGGCCTGGCTTGCAGGGTAACTCTTAGATGAGCCTCTGTCTGTCCTGCTTTGGCCTTGATTTTCATGGAATCAAGGCTAGATCAAGCAGCCTTCTGTTTCTCAGGGGTAATCCTAGGCAGACCACACCCAGAGATGTCCCTGTCTAGGCTCCCCACCCATGTCCCCAGGTGGACCCTGGGACTCTTAATTAGAGCGGAGCTGTGACTAGAGCTCACAGAACACGGGCTTCCTCCCCCTGCCCCCATCCCCTGCCTCGGCAGGATTTAATAACTGCCCTCCTTAAAGATCAGGAGACGTGATTAATTCTGACTCGAGGATTATTAAAATGCTTCCACCAAGCATCTGGCATTAAAAGTTTTAAATCAATTAATCTGTTGTTTGTGGGAAAGCATTCTAGTTAGCACAGCTGCAAGAGACTGCTCAAGTTGCTGCTGGGTTGGGAGAGGTTGTGCTGGAGGGAGAGCCCAGGTTCCCCTGGGAGCCAGAGGACACCCACTGGGCTCCTGGCACTTTCCCTGGCTCCTAAGCCCCTGTTCTCCCATTACAGTTTTGTCTGCCCAGTTTCTAAGCAGTCCTTTTTTTTCCCCGTTCCCAAACAAAACACAGGTTGCTCACTTGATTTTGAATTTGAGACAAACAATAATTTTTCATCAGCCGTTGTCTGGCACACTATCTGGGACATACTGATATTACAAAATCACTTTATTGGTTGTTTCTGTGAAATTTAAATTTAACTGGACAACCCCGTATTGTTAGTTTCTCAGTCTAGTGACCCTGGCTGAAGTGTCTGGGCCATTCTTAGTATAAGAGGCAGAATTCAGAAGCATGAGATCATAACTTGGGCAAGACTTCTAGGTGTTTAGCCAAGGATATGAGATCCTGGCAAAAGCCAAAACTTGCATCCAAGTCTGAGCATAGGAACCCTGGTCCTTGTTCTAGTAGGTTTAAGACTAGTAGTTTTTGACTCTAGCCAGTTTCCTTCCCATCAAATGCCCAGGGGCAACCTGAGTGGTCTCTTGCTTCTGGACTGGTGCTGCCTATGGTCAAACAACCTTGAACTCTGGGGGCTCATAAACATTCATGGAATCCTCATGCTGTTGGGTGAAGAAACAAACATTTGATTGATAAATTATATAGAAAAACTAATTTTTTTTTTTGGCCTGTGATCCTGAGACTGGGGCTGACATATTTTGTAGCAGATGGCTGTCCTACCTGGAACTTGTAGTCCCACATCACCTCTGCTTATTCTGATGGGGGTGTCTAACCACGAACCATGATAGCATGGCTGTGTTGGGGCTACGTGTTCATTCCCAGCACCCAGCCAAAGCTGGTATGTGGTAGACCCTGGTCAGAAGTTTTTAAAAAGTGAGTTCATTAGGGCTAAAAAGTTGGTTCAGTGTTGGAGAACACATACTGATCCTATAGAAGCCTATGGTAGTTTCTTAACACCCATGTAAGTCTCACAGTATCTGTGACTTCAGCTCCAGGGGATCTGATGTCTTTTTTTGACCTTAAAAGGCACCTGACTCATGTATATATTATCTAGACACATAAAACACACACACACACACACACACACACTTAAAAAATAAAACTTGAGAAAAGGGTTTATGAGCAAGCAGACTTCCTATGTGATCTTGCCCAGCGTTTCAAGTTTCCAGAGTTGTCATTTGTAAGTTTCAAAAGCTGAAGCGAATTGGCCAGAATCAAAACCAGTCTTGAACCAACTGGACCAGGGCCCAGGGTTCTTAGGCTCAAACCAAAACACTAGTTCCAGCTTTAGTTACACTCTCATATCCCTGGCTAAGTCCCAATTCTTTTGTTGTCCTCATCAGGAAATCCAGAAGATTGTGTTTAGATGTCTAGAGTCCAGATATGCAGTAGCACCCTGTTGGTGACAACCTCCGCATCCCAGCTTTGAGAGGGTCTAGTTGAATGATGCCTCCTGAGATCATGCAAAGCTTCAGTGTCTAGGGAGTCACATGGTCTAGTGAGGCCCCAGTTCAGAAATCCTGGGAAAGGTCTGACCTTATGGTGTTTGTTCATTGTCTCTTGAGGCTGCAAATCAACTTTAGGTTTCAGGTCTTTGCACACAGGTACCAGGCTTTAGCTCTCTTTAGCTGGGGAAAGGAGAGAGAGAGAGAGAGAGAGAGAGAGAGAGAGAGAGAGAGAGAGAGAGAGAGAGAGAGAGAGAGAGAGAGAGAGAGAGAGAGAGAGAGA
>JAQHUG010000003.1:6909232-6920072 GCA_028555095.1 Dicrostonyx torquatus
AGAAATGGAGAGAGAGAGGGAAAGAAAGAGAGAGGGGGGATACCTTTTCCTCCCCAAGTTTGCATCCCATCCAAGCTTCCTTTGACCCTGGCCACACCTCAGACATTTCTTTTCAGACACCACAGTCAGCCCAGATTTATCCCGCCTTGTGTCTCTCATGTAAAATGCATCTCCCGACACTTTGCCAGGTTAAATGATTTAACAGCCGAGGCAGAGAGAATTAGGGGTCTGGGAGCAGGAGGCAATGCTTGCTTTTCAGATGAGATTGGAAAGGAGATGGAGATTGGTGGTGGTGATAATCTCTTATTTTAATAATATAAAATAACTGTCCCACTGAATCAGGGTGAGCGATGAGTTCCGTGGCCTGGGGTTAGAGACAGCCCAGCCCAGAGGAGAGAGCCAGTGTGCAGGATGCTGCTCTGGGAAGACTGTCTCACTTCTCTTTATTTCTGGAAGGTCTGTGGCAACACTATGGCTGTGACTGTCCTGAGATCCAGTGTCATTGAAATGTGGGGAGTCAGAGAGACCAAGGGATTTTGGGAGGTTGTATGTTTATGTGTATGTGTGAGTGAGTGAGTGAGAGAATGAATGAGCGAGGATGAATTGATGCTTACTTTCTTTTTGTGATCCATTGTCAGAAGATACTCTGATCTGTGTCCCCAGAATGGGAGTTCAAAGGCAGGGACCTGGACTAAATGTCCCCTATTAGCGGTGGGACCTGTTAACTGGGGCACATGTCATAAGAGGCTTGGTCCTACTTCAGTAATTACAGGGAACGTCCCCACTCTTGAGGGTCTTCATGGGCAAGCATATCCACATATATTGACCATGTTGCAGGTCTGGTCTTGCTGGAGGTTGGCTGGGCACTTCCCAAAAGAGCCAGGTGGTGGGGAACAAACTCCGTGGCACATGTCAGCTCTGCAGGGCTTCCTTCTCAGCTGGCTGCTAATAGCTGAGTAGCTGCAGACCTGTCTTCCTCCCTGGGATTAATTCATTACTCCAGTCCCACTCAGATCTCGTCAGGTTCAAACGTCAGAATTAAATATGCAGCTAATGAGTCAAATGGTCTCTCTATCTCTCCCTGTCCAAGGTTTTCTTTCTTTCTCTCTTCCCTCCGCTCAGACTATTACAAATGTCAGGTTGTATGGGGTATGGGGTAGAGCAGAGACCTGGACAAGGAGGGTTGATGAGGGGCTTTCTTCCCCTTCCTCAGCAAGTGGCGAATTGGCTCCATTTACTGTACTCGTTTATGGTTGAGACTGAAATGTGAGGATGATGGAAGTCCACTCCCATTGTGGCTTGGGAGTCAAGAATCATCAGAGCATACGGAGTAGAGGAGAGAACTGATAACGGAGACAGACCGATTCTCTGCACTCGGCGTCTCTGGTCGTCATTAGGCAACTCCTGCTTGTGAGAACCCATTAGACGTGGAGTTCACGCAAAGCACCTCCCAACACTAAGGCTACGAAGTTGAACAGATTGATTGCATGTGTAAGGAGACAACTGGGGCGTAGTCATTAGAAGTCTTGGGAGCCGGGCTTCCTAGCCTTGAATCTGCTCCTCACCCGCTGGATGAAACTAGGCGAGCTAGCTGGGCTGTTTCTTCATTTTCACAGTGGATATAACAAAACAGCACGCCACATGGATAAGAACATTAAATGAATTGATACAAGTCGTGCTTGTAAATGCTAGATCAACGCAGTTATTATTCCTATGTGGTAAGAACTTAGGGTCCTCGAGTAGAAAACGGAATGAGCCCGAAGCCATGGCTGCTGGCTGTATAACCGGGCAATGTGGTTTGTATGGGCTAACTTGTTTAATCCTCACCACAGCTGTGCAGGGCGGGTCTCATCATCACCATCACTTCACACAGAAAGAGGCAGGGGCCAAAGGGGTCCCAGCTAGCAGTTGATGGAGCTGGATTCTGATCTTTGCCTTATCTCCACTCTAGGTTGAACTCTTGGCCCCAGCTGAATGTCTTGGGAGACAGGACACATGTCATTATAGAGGTAGCATTGTCCGGTAGTTCACACTCAAGTGCTGAGCTGTGGGACCCACAGAGAGTCCTGAGAGCTCGGTGCCTGAGGAAACAGCCCAAGGGGTTACTGGTGAAGGTCAGGTTACACCTGGGGGTTGGATAGGCATTCTATGTTTGATGGAGGGGGGTAGGTGAGAGGCAGAGCCCATTTGGGAACCTCCAGCTCAAATGGTTGGAGAGCGGATATGTGATTGGGGGTGCACAGGGCACAGTGAGGCTGGGGAAGCAGGTGAGTAAGACATTGTGCAAGGTGCCTGCTGCAGTGGACTTGCCATGAGAAACTAGAAATATGAAGCTGGGGAAGGACACAGATATACTTCCCAAAAGTCTCTTGAGCTCTCTAAGTTGTGAAATCTGAACCAGGGAGGGGAAGGCTTGAAACTGGGAGGACCGGGAAGGTACTGTTGCCACTGTCAACTTGCTGCTTTACGTGAGGCAATTCTACTGCTCACCCAAGGAGGCGGGTTATTAGCACAGAAGTAGTGTTTCTGAGCAGAAAGAGATGGAGTGCGTGCTCCTGATATTTGGAAGATAGTGAAATGATTCTGCCACTTGTTGCATTCAAGGCCTCCTGGAAGCTGAGGTGTGGGAGAGCAAGGAGTACAGGAGCAGAACTTCCTCAGGAAGCAACCTTCTTCAGCGGGCGCAAACAAAACATGCATAAAAATCATAAAAAACATAAAAAACAAAGCATGCATAAAGAAGGCGTGACTGGGTGAGAGAATGCCTGAGTTCTCTCAAGAGGGAGGGTCTTTGTGTCAACCAGCTTTCCACCTGTATGACAAAATGCCTGAGAAAATCAACTTAAAGGAAGAATATTGTTTTGGCTTATGGTTTGAGGGGCTCTAAGGGTCTGTTACTTTGGGCCTGTGGGGTCACAGTTCATTACAATGTAGTATATAATGGAGGGAGCCTGTCTGCTTCATGGGGGCTAGGAAGGAGGGGGAGAAGGAGTAAGAATTTGTCCCAGCATCCTCCTCAAGGGGATGTCTCTACATTCTAACTTTCTTCCATTAGACTCCAATTCTAAACATTCTGTCCTTGTTCACTGGCACCATCATTGAGGTACAAAGGTTTTGACACAATAGCTATGTGGGGGTGGGGAGCATTTAATATCAAAACTTGACATGTCACAGCTTGTGGGGTGATATGTGACCTAGGACATATTTGTGAATGGGGCCCAACACAAATCATAAGCATATTTAAAACACTGTGTGTGTGTGTTTCTGTCTTTGAAACTCAGTTGTGTGGTCCTCAAGTGTGAACTTTGTAGTAGATGACGTCATGCCCTAGTGGCAGAAGGCTGTAAAAAACTTGGATTTCAAGCTGTGATTATATTGAATGGAAGCAATGAGGAAGTCTAGGATGGGATTCAGCAGAGAGCAGGACTCCAGACATTCTGTCCATCCATGGGCATGAGTGGAACTAGGGACCCAAATTCAGAGGTCAGGCAGACTCACACTGTATTGAGAGGATCCCACATATCCAGAAGCAGGGTCAGGCCTAATCTTCTTGGAGAGAAATCTCAGCATCTCTGAAGTGTTTACAGATGAAAAACTTGGAACGGCATGAGAGACTATGGCCTGGAAGCCCGGCAGGCTGTGCCTGTCCAAGTCAATATTTTGTTAAATACTCAGGTTGCAATTAGAGACAAACGCTTGGCAAACAGGTTTCTTTTAATAGTGTATGGTATTTTCCTTTAGTTCTATTAATAGAGTTTTCCTTCCCTCTGATTCCACTGTGGTTTGCGAATCATAGCTGAAGAAAGTAGGCCTAGATGGCTGGGTGGGATGAGGGTCATGACATCACTCAAGAATAGCCAATATAAGCATCTGGAGCATGCAGAGAGATGAAGGCAGAGGTTCTATAGACAGGTCAGGGAGCCATGTTGACTTTCCCCATGAGCTGACCCTTCAGACAGATGGCATGGTGGAAATAGTAGTATTGGCTGAAGAAATACAAGGACGTGAAGGCTTCTCCAATCCCTCTTTATTGGGGCAGCTGTAGCTTTTATCCAGAGAATTCTAAAAAGCTTGTGAAGAACATTTGACCTTGAATTATTGTATTCTTTCTTGTGCCTCGTTTGTCTCTGTACTGGTCTGCAAGATTCCTGCTGGCGGTACCACTGTCCAGTTGCTATTTTCAACATGAGCTACATCATGGGGTAAGCAGGGCTCCAAGACAGTGATCCAATCCTCGGGAAGGCAATGCTTAAGGATTACCTAATGCAGAGATTGAACTGTGGCACTAGAATGGGAATCATAGAATAGGATCCATCACAGAGGCTCCATGGTTGGATCTGGTACACTCAGAGTGAGGGTGGGAGAGGGTCATGGAACAAGGGAAGGGTCTCTTTGCTAGAGCTAGACAAAAGAAAAAAGTTAGTTTACTTCTCTGTCATCAGGCCACTGTCACTATCTCCAAAGATGTCTCTCGTCTCTATCTTCTACCCTTAAAGGGAAAACAATAACAAAACCATTACCACTACCACCACCACCACCACCACAAATAACAACAACAATAACAAAGCATCCCTCCGTGCTTCCACTTGAGCTCAGAAGGGAGTCTATACTCCAAAGCCCTGATCTACTTGGCGTCCATGCTCCTAGCTTCTTCCACTCCTGCAGCACCTACTGTGCAAGACTGTGGCTTATTTACAACTCACTCCACTCGGGTGTGCGGTGTGATTTCCTACCTGGGCACACATCCGGTATCCTCATTCCACCTTGTACACACCCACACCTACAACTGCTTCCTGAGCCCAAGTTAAACCTTTACTTCCCTCTCTCCCCGAAAGATCTTTTTAGGTGCCTCTGGCCCCCATGCCTTTTCACCTTAACAGCTGTTGGCTATGTATGTGTCAAGCAAGCTATGTGTTTTAATATCACTTATACCTTCTGGTGGCTCCACGAGTTCAGGTCAGCTCTTAACTCTGTAGGTAAATTACCCTCACAGCTGCCAAATAGTGGGATCAGAACCAAACCCTGATAGTCTAGAACCCACAGCAGTGTTCTTAATCCTGTCACATACAAAACAGTCTGCTGTTTCTTTTGCTTGTCATGCGGAGAATGTGCATCCTTGAGTATTCGCATGTGACACAAAGGGCTATGGATACAACAAGAACATGTGGATGTGAATTTAGAAGCAGTCTGGTATCATATGAGGATGATCAATTATCAGTCCACTGCTGGACAAGCCACTTCACGTTTCTGAGCCTGTTATTTTCTTTGTTAAAAGCAAATAATAACTCTTATGTAAGATTTAGGCCCTGGTGAGGGTCAAATTAAAGTTTATGCCAGTGCTCCGTGAACTGTAACTAAGGTAGAATTATTATTATTATTGTAATCATCTTTATTATTACCCTTCAGAGATGAATTACTTAACTATAATAGGCAGAGGGCACAAAGGGAGTCCTGTAAAGTAAAGGATAGAACATGAAGGCATATGAGCTGATAGTTTGTGAATCCTACCAAGTCTGTGAAGGCTGGTTCGATATGGCTAATACAAACAAGGGTGTCGTTGCTAGGATGTTACATACACAAGGCTGATGGGCAAAGTTCAAAGAGATGAAAAAGTAGTGGCTGTTTCCTCTGCTGTTCTTCTGCTCCTTTATTTCTTCCTGGGTCAGGGTCTTATTCTGTGGCCAACCATGATTTTGAACACATGGAAGTTCTCCTGCCTCAACTTGGGATTACAAGTGTGAGCTGCCACATCTGGCATGTGAACCACTACACCTGGCCAGCCGTTTCTAATACTGGACAATTCTAGGAAGACCTGTAGGTTATAGTAGAGTCGTAATAGGATCTGAGCTCTTCAGAAAGCTTAGAAAACCACAGACAAAGGAGAGAGCTCTGGCCATGAGGTCTGACAGGGATTGGGTGCTGAAAAAGTGGGTTCCTTAATTTTAAAAAATGTAAGCAGACTATAGCAGTTGTGGGAGTTACCAGGAATAGAATGTTTTGTCCAGCCAGTTTGGAGCTCATGTCTGGGACAAGATATTCTTCAGTCCAGGGCAGGGTTGTGTCCTACATGAAAGTGCCCTTATGCTTACATGTGATCAGGATTTCCCAGAGATGAGAAGCTCAGAGTTCGGGGACATCAGTGCATAAGTGTGAGTGACCCTGTCACAGGTTTGTGGAAGGATGCTGCATTAGGTGGGGTGTAGCTCGGAAAGGCTGTTGTACTTCCTCACACCTCTGGATTGTTTCTTTGGTTAACATGTTGAGAAGTCCCTTGCAGAGCAGATCACACAGCTAACCACCTGTACAGTATCTACATTGGCCATTCAATTCCTCAACCTGCTATGAATTTGACTTTGTATTTCATAGCTAGGTGTATGCATGTCTCACAGCTCACACATGGAAGAGAACAGAGGATTTGGGCTGGGACTCCCAGATCGCATCTAATGGAGAGAAAACAGCTTTGTGGAGTTGCCAGTGCCCAGAGTTGAGTGCTCTACAGTGCAATGGGTTGACCCAAATGTTGACAGTTTTGGCAGCAAAAAGGCTTCTGGGCCAAGTATGTTGATTGGCAGATGTTGTTGAAACCGAGTTAAACAGTTTCTGTTTGTTTGTTTTCCTCCCAGAACCGTGTAGCTTTCCGCGAAGATCTTGTGCAATGGCTTCTTAGATTCTTTTGAGCACGGAGCCTTTGCTCACCCAATGAGCAAGGCTCATGGCTGATACCCACAGAATATACTAATATCGCCCGGGATGCTGCCCATGTTTTTTTGTTCCCTATCTGTCTCTGCTTTCATTTTCGCCACTCTTCTCCGAAGCCAGAATTCTGCAGGGAGACATCTGGAGCCCGGAGAAGACCCTTCCCCAGCCCACTAGGATTTCTGCAAGTGGTGGAGGTTTAGGCGTGTAATGAATTTAGATTGAATTTGCAAGTGAAAAAGCTTGCTTTCTTTTGTAGCTTACACCAAAGCTCAAACGTCTAAGCTTCCAGGGTTTAAGTCTAATTAACTGTATTTCACAGCTTATTTAAAGAAAAGAATGGAGGCATTAAAATTGTAAAATCTAATTTTTGAGTAAATCTTTCAGTGCAAAATTAATGTCGCAGTATTAGAGCCGCCTTGGCAATATATCTCTTGTCTTCAAATTTCAAAATGAGCTTTTGCAAACATGAAATTATTCATTAGACTGTCTGGTAAAGAGATAAATAAGTGTCTCTTCAAATCCTCGATCTCCTCTTCTCTATTTAGCCGAAGACAGAGTTATTTAGATTGAAGGGCAAGTGGGTTGATAGGATTTGTTAATTTGGACAGGTAAGAAGAGAAAGGAAAGAGGCAAGAGTCTATGCATGTTGACACGGTGAGTGGGGCAGAGATGGAGCCCCTTCCCTGTTGCTATGCTCACTCCTGTGGGATTGACTGGTGGAGTGGGGAAATAGAATACCTTAGCAGTCATTCACTGGCCAGGGGCAGGGGTCTTCCGGAGAGCTGTTATGTTTGAAACAGCTAGGATCTCTAGTACATCCAAGTGGGTATCGGTTTGTTCATTCTTTTGCCCAAGTGACTATTATCCTGCCTGAAGCCTCTTCAGTATCTGCCCTGATCTCTCTGCCTCCATCATTACAGTCCTCATTTACGTGTCCACCAACCTACCTTTCTGTTCTCACCCATCTTCTCTTCCTTCACGGGTCCCTTATGCAGTGTCTCTTGATGCGGGTACTGATGCAAATCTCTGCACATACTGCCTCAGAAGCTTGGTTCCTCCTCAGGCAGTCATCCCCCAGCTTCTGACACTGAGTGAATCCAGGACACTTGGCATTCTTGATGCTCCCTGTAGTACTCAGTAAACAACAGCACTCGCTAAATGTTTTCCGTGGTCATGACTTTCTAGAGCCCCTATTCATGCTTACAGTCACTGGGTAACTGCCCCCTTTCATTTGCAGTAAAAATTGAGAGGAAATGTGGAAACAAGTTGCTTGGGTCACTTTGGCCTGGAGAGTGTCGTGCTGAGATTCTATGAGAGGCAGGGAAAAGCATGCTTTGGTGAGAAGTTAGCCCTACTTCCTTTCTCCCAGGTGAATGTGAACAAGAGCCCTTTCTTTTCTGACCTGCTAACTGGGAATGACCCTGCAGACTGGAGGCGTCTGGGGAGGCCTACAGATGATTCAGCCATGGCATGAGTGAACTACCCAATGCTGAAATGCCTGGGAGCTGGGCATAGCTGACCTTCATACAGTCATAGCCTCTTGTTTTGGACTCTATGGGATGGAATGATGAGGGGTAAAGAGGCGAATATGAGAGGGGCCCTGTGACAGCACAAATCTTAGAGGCCCAGGGAGAGGACCTTTAGGAGAACAACATGCAAAACAGAGCAGAAACTCAGCATAGGGATTACTAGACATAGGCCATGGCTCCCAGCAACTGTGGCGATCCATCTTCAGTCTCAGTAAAGATGAGTAAAGATGCTGTGTTCAACCCCTGCTTCCCCCAGGTGAGAATTCTACAAACGCTTGTAGCTTCTGATTGTTCCTTCCTCTCCCGTGTCCCAATGGTGGCTCAGCCAGGTCCTACCCCTCCCCACTGTTTCTGCAGCAGAAACCTTTTAGAATCTGATGGCCATTTCTCTTCTGGCCCAGGGAAGATAGGTGCCTGCTGGTCTAGAGTTGGAGAACATTCAGTGGGATAAACAGTAAGTTTGAGACCATCTTAAAACAAACAAACACACCAAAAATAGAAACAAAAAAAAAATCCAGAAAGAAAGAACCAACTACTATATCATTGAATTGAGAGTATCCAGGAATCTAAGAGCCCCTCCCCTTCATGCCGAGGACAAATCCTGAGGCTTTATGTGTGCTAAGCATTTCTCGACCACAACTTCAGCCTGAGGGATTCAGAATATTTTTGTTCATTTCATATTATTTATTTATTTTATGTGTATGAGTGCTTTGCCTACATATGTGTATGTGCATCACATGTGTATTTGGTGCTATTGGAGGTCAGAAGATGGCATCATAGGAACATCCTAGAACTGGAGATACATATGGTTGTTGAACCACCATGTAGGGGCTGGGAACCAAACCTGGGTCCTCTGCAAGAGCAGCAGGTGTTCCTAGCTGCTTAATCATTGCTCCAGTCCCCCCCCCCCCATTCAGAATCTTAATGAAAAATTCAACAATTAACTGATAGACACTAGTTCAAGAGCACAGTCTTGAGAACAGCTTGTGTTAGCTGTTGGTGGAGGCAGTTGTGGTTTTGGATTGAAGCTGGCTTGGTTTCTTGAACATTCTCTATAGCCTTGACTTCCACACTGGAAAACCCAGGGCCCTTCCTTAGAGGGCATGGCAGGCGCAGAGAATGCCTGGGGGCTAGCCTGCAGTTTGATGGTACAGGGCACAGAAACGCTGGGTGCACCTTGCTCTGTAACTGTCCTGGCTCAGGTTCAGTGCTGTGAGAACCTAGAGTGCAGGGATCCAGAACAATGTGTGGGGGAGGGGAAGCATGTGCCTTGTCTGTGTCTCAGCTCTATTAGGAGGATGTGCTCCTCTGTGGCCCTACTAGGGTGTGTCTTTCAGCTCCAAAGCCTCCCTGAGAGGCAAGTGGTTAGGAGGAAGGCAGTCTGTGGCCCACAAACCCACAATGTCTCCACCTGTGCCAGCTCATCTTGCACCAACCTCACACACAAGCTAGAGTTATCTGAAAGGAAGGAGCCTTAATCGAGGAAATGCCTCCATGAGATCGGGCTGTAGGCAAGCCTGTAAGGCATTTCCTTACTTAGTGATTGATGGAGCAGGGCCCAGTCCATGGTGGGTGGTCCTGGGTTCTGTAAGAAAGCAGGCTGAACAAGCCATGGGAAGCAAGCCAGTAAGCAGAGCTCCTCCATGGCCTCTGCATCAGCTCCTGCCTCCGGGATCATGACCTGTTTGACTTTCTTCAGTGATGAACAATGTGGAAGTGTAAGTCAAATAAACCTTTCCTCCCCAGCTTGCTTTTTGGTCATGGTGTTTCCTTGCGGCAATAGAAACCCTAAGACACCACCCCACTGCCTACTACAGATAGGTGGGAGCCCAGTTCTCCCCGTGAGGGAGAGGCAGGGCTTGCTGTTTGTTTGTCCAAGAAATCTTGGTCCAATGGGACCTTCTTTGAAGTAATCACTTCTCTGAGCCAATTAGCGTTTGTCTGGCCACAGTCTGTGGAATGATCCAGGGGTTGGCTGGTTGTCCTACTGTAGCAAAGGGACTGGACGGTATCTGACAGACCTGGGAGGAGGGCAACAGGTGACAGGTCAACTTCCTTTGGCTTTTCCCAGGTCATTGTCATTTTTCTTTATTGAATGTGAGTGCAGAGATGGCTTTCCTGAAGGTCATACAGCCTGGAGGAGAGTGAGAGAGTACTGAGAGCCTGAGGAGGCGGGACCCCTCTGCAGCACAGAGCCCCAGAGCCTCAGGAGGCAGGACCCCTCTGCAGCAGCACAGAGCCCCAGAGCCTCAGGAGGCAGAACCCCACTGCAGCAGCACAGAGCCCCAGAGCCTGAGGAGGCAGGGCCCCACTGCAGTACAGAGCCCGAGAGCATCAGGAGGCAGGGCCCCACTGCAGCAGCACAGAGCCCGAGAGTATCAGGAGGCAGGACACCACAGCAGTAGCACAGAGCCTGAGAGCATCAGGAGGCAGGACCCCACTGCAGCAGCACAGAGCCCGAGAGTATCAGGAGGCAGGACCCCACTGCAGCATAGAGCTCGAGAGCCTCAGGAGGCAGGGCCCCTCTGCAGCAGCACAGAGCCCCAGAGCCTCAGGAGGCAGGACCCCACTGCAGCAGCACAGAGCCCGAGAGCCTCAGGAGGCAGGACCCC